>LPNX011203073.1:393192-437060 GCA_001517045.1 Pseudotsuga menziesii | reverse complement strand
CATAAGAAATTATTTAGTTATTATTTTTAATCTTTGGTATCTTTTTAAATAAAATAAATTAAATCTAAATTCAACCCATAAATACTATAAATAATAGTTTGAGAAATTATTTTTTCTAAATAATTTAGACTACCCTTATGATTTGTCTTAGGGGTGAATAGGGTTAGTAAGGGGTAAGGTAATAACATTGAGGGGGGGTTAAGTAGGGTTAGTGAGGTCAGATTAAATGGTAGGTTTAATTTATGTTTTGAAAAAAGGGGGTGGGGTATGGGAATTTTTTATTAATATTATAACATATTAACCAATTTCAAATAAATTTTTATAAAAAATTTATTATTTGTCTCGGGCCTACAGTTGATTAATTGTCTCTATGGTTCATATAGGTTTGTTCAGTTGGTGTTTTATGGATTTTTTCCAATCCTCCGTGAATTCACGGAGGATTGAAAAAAATCGGGCAGCATTTCGGCTTTCCCGGGACACATTTCAAAATTAAACCGGTAGCATAAACCCTACTGGTTGACATAAAAAATCGAGCAGCATTTCGGCTTGCCCGGGACACATTTCAAAATTAAACCGGTAGCATGAACCCTACCGATAGGGTTTATGCAACCGGTATCATAAACCCTACCTGCTACCGGTTTAGGGTTTAGGGTTTCAAAATTTCAAAATTAAACCGGTAGCATAAACCCTATCGGTAGGTACCGGTAGGGTTTATGCCCGGTAGGGTTTATGCTACCGGTTTAATTTTGAAATGTGTCACGAGCAAGCCGAAATGCTGCCCGATTTTTTTTCAATCCTGTATGAATTCACGGAGGATTGAAAAAAATCGAGCAGCATTTCGGCTTGTCCGAGACACATTTCAAAATTAAACCGGGAGCATAAACCCTACCGGTAGGCATAATTTATATATATTTATAACAAATTAACAAAAAAAGGGAATTTAACTACAAATTTTCAAAAATCTGGCAACATTTCTGCTTGCGGGTACACATTTTAAACATGAAAATTATAAAAACATACATTTATTTTAAATTCCATTTAAATTGAAAAACAATAATTTAAATTGTTACCTCTTGGCTCCGACATTGTGATGAGGTTGGTTTGCTTCGGGGTGCTTGGGTTTCTTTGGGGTGCCAATCCTTCCGTCGCCGTTCCGTCGCTGTTCCGTCGCTGTCTCTCGGTCGAGCATCCGCAGGTAAAAAGTTGAAAAAAGAGGGCCGCGGACCCCGCGGCCTCTTTTTATAATTTTTTTTGACAGAGGCACCTCGGTCGAGGTATGTACCTCGACCGAGGTCCATACCTCGACCGAGGTATTTATTAACCCTCGGTCGAGGTATTAAAACCTCGACCGAGGGTTAATAGATACCTCGACCGAGGGCTGAAAAAAACCTCGGTCGAGGGCTTGATAAAACCTCGGTCGAGATATTAAAACCTCGGTCGAGGGCTTGATAAAACCTCGGTCGAGGTGCATTTTTTTGTTTTTGCCGAAATCCGCTTGCCAAAAAGTGTTACCCAGGTCTGTGGATTCACCCCCTACTATTAATCTTCTCTCAGAAATAAGAGCCTTCATTCAACGCATGATCCATATGCATGAAAGGGACACCATGCGCAAGATTCGCAAAGACTTAGTATCCCGCCACCATTGTCATGCTCAATACATAAACATTACATTGTGTTGTCGTTGCCATAATCCCTCTTGCATTTATGACTAAAGCCTCTTCCTTGCTTGCAATTCCCTTTTCCCTCTCCTTACAACCCAACAACCCTTCTTCTTTGATTCCTACATGTTCTTCACTTGCCATTACTACCCTTCACTTGTACGTACTACCTTGTCCATAACCTATGCTTTAATTGAATAAATGTATTAGCCTTTTTCACACATGGAATGAACAAACATTGTACATATTACATGCTTCCACTACTAACACAGTACATGTATATTTATTATATTTTCCTTCTACTTGCATGTAATGCACCTCTCTAAAGTATATACTCTATCAAACAAACGGTTCTTTTACAAATACAATGCAACAAACTCTAACTAAATAGAAACAGTTCACATTATACTATCTTCTTAACTTCTGTTGTACATTTAATACATGTATATATTTAGCTTCTACTTCTTGTCATTACACATATGTATATTCTTTTTCCCATGGAGTCCCTATACTTGGTTTCAAAGTAAATATGTTGTCCATTTTTTACTTCTATTCAATTTAGACTGTTTGTACATTAAATTGGTTTCAAATATTCGCAATCCTCATTTTGTTTCAAATACTCTCTTATGATCAGAGAAATAGTTCACACTATACTGTATGTACATAGAACAGTTCACAATATATACTAAATTCTTAAGTTCTGTTGTACATTTATCCTATCTGTATATTTACCTTGTCCTTCTTGACTTCATACCTATGTCTGTTTTTTTCTGCATGGTGTCCCTATACTTGGTTTGAAAGTAAATTTGTTTCCCATTTTTTGACTTCTACTACAAGTATACTATTTGTACATTCAGTTGGTTTCAAATATTTGCAATACTCAAATTGTTTCAAAATACTCTCCATAAGAGAGTATATGGTCTGTAAGTAAATAACTGTTGCAACAGTTTGTTAATCGATTTTTTAATTTACTAGTACAACTGCTTCAGCTGTACTTGTCCTCTCTGGTTCCCGCCAATGCAAGCTTCCTTTGTGGCATGCAAAGCATCCAACTCCAAACTAAAAGGTACTGTCCTATCTACTTTTCTTTCCATGCTATTTGTCCATTTTATACAATAAGAAACAAAAAAATTACTTTATTTTAGCCACCCTCCCCTTAATGGCAATAACAGAATACTCTATTTATATTATAGTTCATTGTTCTTGTGTTGTGTGCTGTTAAACCCCAAAATTTTCGAAAAATTTAAAACTTTTAAAAATAGCATATAATTGCATTAAATGCAGTAATTAACTGGTTGATTAGTTTATTCTTCTAGTATTGTAACTGAATGACCTTTTGATTTTACTTCACTTTAAAGAGTAGTTTTTTTTCAGTTACTAAATGTTTTTTTGTTTGTGACACAGGGTGGGTTTGTCGTGAAAAGATGGGGCTTACTTAGCATTAAGCTAATGCATAAAGTTACTTTTGTTCTTACAGATGACAGGTAAAGTTCGAGTTATTGCTAACAATCTTTAAAGTAATACTTCTCAATTTGCTGTACCAAAACATTCAGTAAAAATTAAATGCATACTAGCCAGTTTATTGAGCCTTTGAAGGTAAAGCTTTTCCTATTACTCTCCTTAATATTTTCTATAGAGTACTGGATCATTTATAAATTTCTGAAATGCAACCAAGGAAGTAAATAACATTTATTATCTAGCGCAGTAAGTATAATTGGATTACCATAATCAGGCCTACTTCTATTTATTTGTTATTACTGCATCATGCCAAGTTCCAAATCAGAAATGTTTTGATTTGTAAATATCAGGTTTACTGTTTGGTATAAGTCTTCTATTATCTTTTAAGAGTTTGCATTAAATGGAAACTAACTCTATCTCCAAAGACAACAAGGAAATAAAAACTATAGGCATCTTTAGAGTTAGTTCTAGATGATCATAATTTAAACTTATTATGAGTTTCCAGACTATACTATTAGTATGGATGGTGATAGTAATTTACATAAACTGCTAGTTATACATTCACTTACCATACCTTGTAAATCTTTAAGTATGAAAGACAACAAAAGCCTAATTGTTATCATGAAGAATCTAGGCCTATTAAAGACTATTATTGCATTGGTAATAATATGTGAACGTGGATTAGAGTAAACTTCTCCAATTTTGTAGATTATAAAGCTTGAATCCTACAAGTTAAAGTCACTTAAAGAAGGATTAACAAGTCTTATACCATCTATGCAAATCTATAACAAATGGTACTAAGTAGTAGATTTGTAGATAACTATACCTAGCCTCACGTGAGACTAGGGTAAATAGCATTATAGTGGTGAGTTTAACGAATAGTTTATAACTTAACATTGTGCTCATATTATTATATCCTTTATAAAAGACATCAAATCTTTTAAGTCTAGAATATCTCAAGACTTAATCTTGATCGAATGCTTGTAATACATGGTCTTTAGTATGTATATGGCAAAGCTTTGATATATACAAAGCAAGTGTAACAACATCGTTCTAACACCGAGGTTGTTCAAGGTATAAAATGCATAAGTTAAAATCGATATAGCACAGTCTCAAAGTTTATATTGCATAACTTATTATTGATAATGCATAGTATTACATGCATTGCTTTTAACATTATCCTTGTGATTTTATAACCCAGGTTAAAACATAGGATAGCGACCATGAGGGATATCCATACAAAGAAATGTTTGGAAAACAAAATGATTGGCAAAGTTCAACGTGGAACTTTAGACTTCGACCCACTCGCATACAGAGTATTATTGTACTGACGTGGTCACACCTTGGCCATGCATTAGCGCTATATAATTTGACTTAACCCTAAAGTTCGCCATTCTTCCTTTGTTCTCGGGCCTTTGGTCGCCGCTCTGCAAACCCTTCTTGACCAGGTTATTGTTGTTTTGTCTGCCATTGGACCTCCGGTTGCTCCATCTCTTCGTGAGCTCTGCTATTGCATTGTAAGGGAGTTGGAGTGTTATAAAAATTGCTGCTTGCCTCTGTAAAATCCGTCGTTGTTTGGCTTGGCTCGATTAGGTTACAGTTCTACTCCTCTATGCTCCCGCGAGTGTGATTGTCCCTTCCACAATGCGTGGCTTGTACTCCCTGTTGGCTGTGTGATAGTTGATGGAGAGAACGTTGCTGTTGTAGGGTTATCTTCTTCATCAATTCGCGGGGTTTTATTTTTGCTGTTTGAGCGAAATAACTTCAAACTGTTTGGCATCGATTGGAAGGCTCCTTGTTTGAATTGGCCGTGTCGTTCATCGTGAGGGTTTATCAACCTACGAGGTAACTACTAACTTATTTTCTTAAATGTTACAGCAGTATACACAAGTTATTAAATATCTTTTACACTTTGAACAAACGTTAACACTCGGCTATCTATAGGATAATGCAGGTGTACCTGCTACTTATCTCGGCTTTGCAGATAAATGAAGGTTACGGCACTACGGCCATGGTAAGCCCTGGTCTCTCCATGGCTTGTTCACCTTGTGTGAGTCTTTAAAGGAAAGCGATGGTTTCGTCGTTTCGACTCTATTTAACCTTCAGGGTTTTTGTTTGTTTTTAAATACTATGCATCAGGGTTTATACCCTAGCTTTTATGCAGAGCCTTCCAGCTTTGACCATGAGTACAAAACCTTGCCTGTAATTATTAAGATGTTTTATCAAGCCGAACTAGCTGTAGGTTTCTTCATTTTTACTATCTTTTTAAAGATGGAACATGCTATAAGCCATTGTATAGTTTTGCTGTGGGTATAACTCGATACCAGTTTTTATTAATAGTTAATACCACTGTGTATTTTGTATAAATTGGGTATTTATCTTCGGTTATTAAACCTGTGACTAGTTTCTGTAATTTTCTCTTACATTCTTTACTGGTTTAGAACTTTAGTAGTACAAAAGTTTAATTTTTAATCTTATGAATGTGACTGTGAGTTCAATTATCATTAATTGCTTTACTTGTAAATAAAGTAAAATTTTATAGTGTTTAACCCTAATTCCACAATTAAGACTAAGTTCAATTTATAAAATAAAAGGAGTATAAATTCTGTCGGTTTCTGTGAATAAAATAAATGGTTTATAAAATAGAGATTAAGCTCGTTGTTCGAGCATTATACTAGTTCTCTATTTACCTTTGCGTTTTTAAGATAACAGCTTGGTTTTCTTTAAAAGAAAAACAGAATCATTATGCTGTTGATATACTCTCTATAAAGATTACTGTAGGGTTATATTCTTGATTTACTATTTATATAATATAATATACAGGGTGTATACCCTTACCACAGTTATAACTGTTAGTATTACCTTCAACTTATTGGAAATGAGTTTTATTGTTAGGATTTTCTGTATTGATTTCTACCTTAACTTCTATTTATTAGAAAGTTATAAAAGTAATGTACATACTTTTCAATTTATATAAGCCTGTTGTATTCTTATTATATTTTATAATCGTTTCCAAGTATTAATAAATCATTTTATAATATATAGAGTGTAATTAGCTTATTTATAAACTTTATTTAATTATACATTGAGTATAATAATCTAGGTTTGTATTTTAAAATAATACGATATTATTTTAAGTATTATTGTTATACTGTAAGTAAGGTAATTACATTATCAGTAATGCAACAATGATGTTACTTCTAATGTTTTTATAATTATTATTACTGTTATTATCCAGTGTATGGTTTATTTATTTTAATTATAATGACTGTGTATAATCTCATAATATTTATATAATATTTAATCTTTGTTTTTAAGTTTATATATATAAAACTCTTGTGTATACAGTCATATTCCTTAATCATATAAGAAAAATATAAAACAATTTCTAATCTGTTTAAGCTCTAGCTATAAATACACGAGATTCAGTAATTATATGACTACATTCTTAACCTATATGCATACTAACAATACTAGTTTTTAACTGTAAAATCAAACCATTAGGTAAACTACATTCTACTGTCAACATTGCATCTTTCCATAGTTAGATTCTTGCGAACTAGAAGGTAACGGTTATAAGCTTTTAACAACAGCATTACCTAGTCTATCTTTTCTCTATTACAGCTAGCATTTACTAGAAACAAGGATACAGTATCATGAAGTAGTTTGAAAGACTGTAAACAAACAACTTAGGAAATTTAAGAAATGCTTGTAAATAATGAAAGTATTTAAGTAGGTAACTCGGTTCAGAAGAATTATTCTTCACAATACCGAGATACTGTGCTGGAGTACGGTCTAGTGATACCAGATGTGGAAAAACACAGTAACTACTAACAAATTTAACTATTGATATTCTGCAATACTAACTTCATTAACTAATCAACTCCTCAGACATATAAATAACATAACATGCATCCATTCATACTCAGTAATCATAAAGAAATAAGTGACAGAACTTGTTTAAGCTGTGGACAACAACATCAATGGGAGGTCGTTCCTCCCTACCAACTCCTGGAGAGCGCTCAGACAGCGACTTCTCAGGACCCCCGAGCTTGCTCTGGTCTCCCTGGCTGGAACTAGGTGCAACAATGTCAAATACCAGTCCTCAAACTCAGTATGAATACAGAACTTATCAGTAAGTCCTCCCAGCTAAAAGCTGTAAATAAAATCAAGTTACTGCAGCAATCCACTCAAAACACTTCCTTACTGTTTATCCCTCTTTCCTCAATGAAATTCCTGAATAACATTCACCTGAATGAATTCTCTCTAGCATAAAATCTGAGCAGCCTCAGCTCTCTTCATTGAGTACTTTTAAAAGATTGCCTAGGTCTTTGTTGGGTTAACTGTCATTTAATGAGCCACCTGCTCTGATTCCAATTTCTTGGGGAATCATGAACCCAAATATAGGGAAGTTTCCACCTACAACTTAGGAAGTGTTTGAGGATGCTGCCACTTGTCTTTTGCCTTTCCACCTAGTTCCATCCACCAGTTTGACCAGTAACCTCTTTTAACAGCTCTCCCATGCTGTTGTCTCCATAATTTATTTATTAATAATAAAATATTCTGAATTACACTCCATTACTATTGACTCTGCTGAGTCATCAATCCCTACTTAGGATTAAATTTAACATAATGTCTCAGAAATATAATAAAACAATTACATAATTTTACAAAATTGGGGTATGTGACATACACACCCCCTTAAAATGTAATATTGTCCTCGATGTTACTTATTCTTCTTCCTCAGGAACCTCTTGGAATAGATTCGGGTATGCTTCCCGTATCTTACTTTCCAGTTCCCAAGTAGCTTCTTCAGGACTAAGGTGCTTCCATTGCACCTTCAGCTGTCCAATTGTGTGGTTCCGCAGAGTAATTTCCCTCCTCCTGAGGATACAATCCGGTTCCACCAGAACTTCCCCTTCTGGTTCTACCTGTATAACATTCCAATCAATCACATGAGTAGCATCATGAACATACTTTTTCAGAACATAAATATGAAAAACATTGTGTACTTTTAAATTAGGTGGTAACGCTAGCTGATATGCTACTTGACCAACTCTAGATAAAATTTCAAACGGACCACAGTAACGTGGCGCTAATTTTGCACAACTCCCCAATCTTAGGGAGCTCTTCTTTGGTCTTACCTTTATGAACACATGCTCACCCACCTTGAACTCTTTAGGAGTTCTTTTCCAATCTGCTTGGCTCTTTTGCCGATCCTGGGCAACCTTCAAGTTCTCCTGCACTTGTTTTACAATCTGTTCCATTTCTTTTAATAATTAGGGTCCCAACACTAATCTATCTACTGGATTATTCCAGGAGATAGGAGTGTTAGATTTACGCCCATATAGAATTTCAAAAGGACTGAACTTAGCTGATGATTGATAGTTGTTATTGTATGCAAATTCTGCTAAATGCAAGTAATCCTCCCACTTACCTGGTTGATCCTTGACGTACATTCTTAACAGATCCTCCAACACATGATTAACTCTTTCAGTTTGTCCGTCCGTTTGAGGATGGAAAGAGGTGTTGAAATTTAGGGTTGTGTTTAATCCTTTAAACAAGGATTTCCAAAAATTCCCTGTGAATTTAGGATCCTTGTCTGAAATAATAACCTTTGGTACACCATGTAGCTGAAAAATATGTTTTAAGAAAATGTCTGCCATATTTGCAGCCTTAAAAGTGGTTTTAACAGGAATAAAATGTGCTGCTTTACTTAATTTATCCACTACCACCATAATTGAATCATTCTGATTTTGATTTCTGGGTAATCCAGTAATGAAATCTAAGCTGATTATTTCCCACTTCCAACTAGGAATAGGAAAATGTTGCAATAACCCAGCTGGATGTTGATGTTCTGTCTTTACTTGTTGACAGTCCAAACATCTAGCTATATACTCAGCTACTTCAGATTTCATATTAGGCCAGAAATAATCTTTTCTCAACATGGTGACAGTCTTCTAGTAGCCTGGATGCCCTGAATAAGGGGTTTTATGCACTTCATCCAGAATCAGCAATTTAACTTTAGACACATTTGGCACATACATTCTGTCTTTAAACAATAAAAATACATTTTTATTTAGACTATAACCCTTAATTAAACTTTCTGTGGGTTCTTCTTTAGCTGTAGCTTGTAATTTTTGGTAAATTTCATCCAATTTTATCCCTTCAGTTAGCTTTTCATCTAAATCAGAATTATAAGTACTGATTGCTGTTGTAAAATTCAGCTTTGCATTTCTACTCAAAGCATCAACTACTTTATTTTCTTTTCCTTTTATGTGTTGAATTTCGAAATCGTATTCACTTAGGAAGGCTAGCCATCTGGCTTGCCTTGCATTTAAGTTAGGCTGATCTAAAAGGTATTTTAAACCCTTATTATCAGTGATTAAAGTAAAATTTCTGCCTATTAAGTGGTGTCGCCACATTTTTAAGGCATGAATAACAGTAGCCAGCTCTAAATCATAAGTGGCATAATTCTTTTCATGGATCTTTAGCTTCCTAGACTCATAGGCAATGACATGCCCATCCTGAGTTAACAGTCCGCCTAGACCGTCATTACAAGCATCGGTGCAAACCACGAAATCTTTATTGGGATCCACTATTCTTAGAATTGGCACAGTTGTTAATAAAGTTTTTAGTTTCTTAAAGCTTTCTTCACATTTTAAATTCCAATCGAATTTCTTGCCTTTCTTTTGCAAGGAAGTGATTGGGTTGGCTATTTTTGAAAAGCATTCTATGAATCTCCGGTAATAACCGGTGATTCCCATGAAAGACCTAACATCTGTCACGTCTTTTGGTACTAGTCAATCTTCAATTGCCCTGATTTTTTCAAGATCAACTGAAATCCCTTCTTTAGTCACTACATGACCTAAGTACTGGATTTCATCCTTGAAGAAATCACACTTACTGAACTTCGCAAAGAGCTGTTGCTCTCCCAGTTCTTGTAAGACTATCCGTAAATGTTCCTTATGTTCCTCTTCATTTTTAGAATAGATTAAGATGTCGTTGATGAATACAACAACAAACTTATATAAGTATTTATGAATTATGTTATTCATTAGACACATAAAGACGGCTGGGGCATTAGTAAGCCCGAATGGCATTACGACAAACTCGTAATTTCCATACCTAGTTCTGAAAGCTGTCTTGAATATGTCCTCTTCTTTGATTCTCACCTGATGATAGCCTGATCTCAGGTCTATCTTAGAGAACACCGTAACTCCACGTAGCTGATCAAACAGATCATCTATGCGGGGCAACGGATATTTGTTTTTAATTGTCATTTTATTTAGTTGACGGTAATCTATGCATAGTCGCATAGTTCCGTCTTTCTTTTTGACAAAAATTACTGGTGCTCCCCAAGGGGACACACTAGGACGAATATATTTCTTATCGATTAATTCCTTT
Source organism: Pseudotsuga menziesii (assembly GCA_001517045.1). Taxonomy (NCBI): domain Eukaryota; kingdom Viridiplantae; phylum Streptophyta; class Pinopsida; order Pinales; family Pinaceae; genus Pseudotsuga; species Pseudotsuga menziesii. Next base: position 426,537 of record LPNX011203073.1, on the reverse strand, counting down.
AACTGTGATTTTAATTCGTTCAATTCCAGAATATTCATACGGTACGGAGCCTTTGAGCTAGGTACAGCACCTGGTACCAGCTCTATTGTGAAATCCAGTTCCCTCCTAGGAGGTAATCCTAGAATTTCCTCCCAAAAAACATCAATAAATTCATTTAACACAGGAATATCCTCTATTTTTATTTTATCTTTTTCAGACTTACTCGCCTCATCTGTAATAGTTACAGCATAGGCTTTACACCCTTTCCTAACTGCTCTTTTGAGCTGTAAGGCAGAAATCTGCCTGATTACAGTTTTCCTAGGAATACCTTTAACTATTACAGGCTGTTCATTATTATTTACACATGTAAACGTTTTATCAAAACAGTTTAAGACTACCCTGTGTTGTTCTAACCAATCCATACCTATAAGTATGTCATACGATCCAAGTGGCAGAACATTTAATTTAACAGAAGTTTTAAAATCATTCATATCTAAAGCACATTCCTTAACATAACAGTTTACCTTCCTTTTTGCCCCTGTGGCTAGTTGAATTAGCCAAGAGTTATCAAACTTTTCAACAGTCAGATTACATTTTTCTACTATTTGTGGTGAAATATAACTAAGACTTGCACCTGGATCTATTAGAATAGTTACAGGGGTTTTGTTAACCATACCTTCTACTTCCACCATGGAAGTTTGATAATCGGCTTGGCGATTCTCCAACGCTGCATTGATTCGAGGCATGGTCCTTGCGAAGTCTCCAACAGTCATTTCATCTTGTATTGTATGAATATTGCTATTTTGCTTCTTCCGATTTGGGCAAACTGAAGCATAGTGTGGGCCATTGCATTCCCAGCACTTAACAGGTTCCTTCCTTTCGAAATTCTTAGTGAAATTTCCATGATTGTTAGAAACCTCCTTGCTGCCCTTGAAGTTATTGGAATTATTTGAAGCGCCATTTTTGCTTCCCTGGAAGTTCTTACCATTAGAATGGTTTCTGTTCTTGTTATTCTTGAAATTTTTCTGAGGTACAAACTCCTTTTTCTTGAATTCAGACTAATTACCATTCTTTTTAGCCTTCCAACTGGCTATTCCTTCCTTCTTTTTGTTCTGTTCAAAACAGAAATTAGCTTTTCGCATGGCTTCTTCCAGAGTTTTGGGGTTATCATATTCTATTCTGTCCTTTATATGGTATGGAAAACAGTTGAGAAACCGCTGTACTTTAGGTTTCTCATCAACTAAATACGTCACATATCTTAACAGAATTAAGAACTTACTGTTTAAGTCCTTCATAGTCATGGACCCAAGCTTTAACTCATAAAATTCCTTGGCCTTTTCTTCATAGTATTGTTTAGACAGAAACTTCTTCTTGAAGTACCTTTTAAAGGTACTCCAATTGACCTCTTTTTCTTTAATCCCCTTAACCCTCTTCAAATCTTGCCACCATATATCTGCCTTTCCAGAAAGGTTATAGATGGCCATTCTCACCTTCATCTGATTTGAATAATTATAAATCTGAAAATATTTTCTCATCCCGGATAACCAGGATTCTGCCTCTTCTCCTTTTTCAGTTTCTCCATTGAAGGTTGGGGGTTTTATTTTCTTGAACTCCCCATAAATCTCTTCATAAGGCCTGTACTTTTTCTTCCTTTTATACAACTCGGCCTCACTACTGTCACTAGTAGTGTAATAGTTCTGTTGTTCCTTACTTCCTTCTGATGATGAACTGCTATCAGGTTTAGCTAGTTTCATCTTTTTGGACCCTTTTTGATGGCTAGCTTCTTCAGATTCAGACCTTCTATTTTTTCCTTCAGTCTGAAATTCTCTATCAGAATTTGATTTAACTCCTCTTGAGTCTTCAGAATTCGTTCATTATCCTTCTTGACTGATTCTAATTCAGTCTTTAAACCTTTTATGGTCTGCATCAACTCTGAGGAGTGAGCGGTTACCTCCTCTATCACAGGTTCTCTGGACATCTGTCTGGTCTCAGTTTTTGGAGAGTCCTCCTCAGCATATTCTCCTAAGTTCTCCATACTTGCCTATTAGATTCAGAAAAAAATAATAATTTTCTGCCTTTCACATAAAAAAAAAAATACAAGTTAGTATATTATTTTTTTTTTGTTCTGCGGAAACTAATCGGGCCACATCAAGGCCTAGTGTTTGAACCTGGCTCTGATACCACATGTCAAACCCCAAAATTTTTGAAAAATTTAAAAATTTTAAAAATAGCATATAATTGCATTAAATGCAGTCATTAACTGGTTGATTAGTTTATGCTTCTAGTATTGTAACTGAATGACCTTTTGATTTTACTTCACTTTAAAGAGTAGTTTTTTTTCAGTTACTAAATGTTTTTTTGTTTGTGACACAAGGTGGGTTTGTCGTGAAAAGATGGGGCTTACTTAGCGTTAAGCTAATGCATAAAGTTCCTTCTATTCTTACAGATGACAGGTAAAGTTCGAGTTACTGCTAACAATCTTTAAAGTAATACTTCTCAATTTGCTGTACCAAAACATTCAGTAAAAATTAAATGCATACTAGCCAGTTTATCGAGCCTTTGAAGGTAAAGCTTTTCCTATTACTCTCCTTAAGATTTTCTATAGAGTACTGGATCATTTATAAATTTTTGAAATGCAACCAAGGAAGTAAATAACATTTATTATCTAGCGCAGTAAGTATAATTGGATTACCATAATCAGGCCTACTTCTATTTATTTGTTATTACTGCATCATGCCAAGTTCCAAATCAGAAATGTTTTGATTTGTAAATACCAGGTTTAATGTTTGGTATAAGTCTTCTATTATCTTTTAAGAGTTTGCATTAAATGGAAACTAACTCTATCTCCAAAGACAACAAGGAAATAAAAACTATAGGCATCTTTAGAGTTAGTTCTAGATGATCATAATTTAAACTTATTATGAGTTTCCAGACTATACTATTAGTATGGATGGTGATAGTAATTTACATAAACTGCTAGTTATACATTCACTTACCATACCTTGTAAATCTTTAAGTATGAAAGACAACAAAAGCCTAATTGTTATCATAAAGAATCTAGGACTATTAAAGACTATTATTGCATTGGTAATAATATGTGAACGTGGATTAGAGTAAACTTCTCCAATTTTGTAGATTATAAAGCTTGAATCCTACAAGTTAAAGTCACTTAAAGAATGATTAACAAGTCTTATACCATCTATGAAAATCTATAACAAATGGTACTAAGTATTAGATTTGTAGATAACTATACCTAGCCTCACGTGAGACTAGGGTAAATAGAATTATAGTGGTGAGTTTAACGAATAGTTTATAACTTAACATTATGCTCATATTATTATATCCTTTATAAAAGGCATCAAATATTTTAAGTCTAGAATATCTCAAGACTTAATCTTGATCGAATGCTTGTAATACATGGTCTTTAATATGTATATGGAAAAGCTTTGATATATACAAAGCAAGTGTAACAACATCGTTCTAACACCGAGGTTGTTCAAGGTATAAAATGCATAGGTTAAAATCGATAAAGCATAGTCTCAAAGTTTATATTGCATAACTTATTATTGATAATGCATAGTATTACATGCATTGCTTTTAACATTATCGTTGTGATTTTATAATGCAGGTTAAAACATAGGATAGCGACCATGAGGGATATCCATACAGAGAAATGTTTGGAAAACAAAATGATTGGCAAAGTTCAACGTGGAACTTTAGACTTCGACCCACTCACATGCAGAGTATTATTGTACTGACATGGTCACACCTCGGCCATGCATTGGTGCTATATAATTTGACTTAACCCTAAAGTTCGCCATTCTTCCTTTGTTCTCAGGCCTTTGGCCGCCTCTCTGCAAACCCTTCTTGACCAGGTTATTGTTGTTTTGTCTGTCATTGGACCTCCGGTTGCTCCAGCTCTTCGTGAGCTCTGCTATTGCATTATAAGGGAGTTGGAGTGTTATAAAAATTGCTGCTTGCCTCTGTAAAATATTCCGTTGTTTGGCTTGGCTCGATTGGGTTACAGTTCTACTCCTCTCTGCTCCCGCGAGTGTGATTGTCCCTTCCACAATGCGTGGCTTGTACTCCCTGTTGGCTGTGTGATAGTTGATGGAGAGAACATTGCTGTTGTAGGGTTACCTTCTTCATCGATTCGTTGGGTTTTCTTTTTGCTGTTTGAGCGAAATAACTTCAAACTGTTTGCCATCGATTGGCAGGCTCCTTGTTTGAACTGGCCGTGTCGTTCATTGTGAGGGTTTATCAACCTATGAGGTAACTACTAACTTATTTTCTTAAATTTTACAGCAGTATACATAGGTTATTAAATATCTTTTACACTTTGAACAAACGCTAACACTCGGCTATCTACAGGATAATGCAGGTGTACCTGCTACTTCTCTTGGCTTTGCAGATAAATGAAGGTTACGGCACTATGGCCATGGTAAGCCCTGGTCTCTCCACGGCTTGTTCACCTTGTGTGAGTCTTTAAAGGAAAGCGATGGTTTCGTCGTTTCGACTCTATTTAACCTTCAGGGTTTTTGTTTGTTTTTAAATGTTATGCATCAAGGTTTATACCCTAGCTCTTATGCAGAGCCTTCCAGCTTTGACCGTGAGTACAAAACTCTGCCTGTAATTATTAAGATGTTTTATGAAGCCGAACTGGCTGTAGGTTTCTTCGTTTTTACTATCTTTTTAAAGATGGAACAGGCTATAAGCCATTGTATAGTTCTGCTGTGGGTATAACTCGATACCAGCTTTTATTAATAGTTAATACCATTGTGTATTTTGTATAAATTGGGTATTTATCTTCGGTTATTAAACCTGTGACTAGTTTCTGTAATTTTCTCTTACATTCTTTACTGGTTTAAAACTTTAGTAGTACAAAAGTTTAATTTTTAATCTTATGAATGTGACTGTGAGTTAAATTATCATTAATTGCTTTACTTGTAAATAAAGTAAAATTTTATAGGGTTTAACCCTAATTCCACAATTAAGATTAAGTTCAGTTTATAAAATAAAAGGAGTATAAACTCTGTCGGTTTCTGTGAATAAAATAAATGGTTTATAAAATAAAGATCAAGCTCATTGTTTGAGCATTATACTAGTTCTCTGTTTACCTTTGCGTTTTTAAGATAACAGCTTGGTTTTCTTTAAAAGAAAAACAGAATCATTATGTTGTTGATATACTCTCTATAAAGATTACTGTAGGATTATATTCTTGATTTACTATTTATATAATATAATATACAGGGTGTATACCCTTACCACAGTTATAACTGTTAGTATTACCTTCAACTTATTGGAAATGAGTTTTATTGTTAGGTTTTTCTGTATTGATTTCTACCTTAACTTCTATTTATTAGAAACTTATAAAAGTAAGGTACATACTTTTCAATTTATATAAGCATGTTGTATTCTTACTATATTTTATAATCGTTTCCAAGTATTAATAAATCATTTTATAATATATAAAGTGTAATTAGCTTATTCATAAACTTTATTTAATTATACATTGAGTATAATAATCTAGGTTTGTATTTTAAAATAATACGATATTATTTTAAGTATTATTGTTATACTGTAAGTAAGGTAATTACATTATCAGTAATGCAACAATGATGTTACTTCTAATGTTTTTATAATTATTATTACTGTTATTATCGAGTGTATGGTTTATTTATTTTAATTATAATGACTGTGTATAATCTCATAATATTTATATAATATTTAATCTTTGTTTTTAAGTTTATATATATAAAACTCTTGTGTATACAGTCATATTCCTTAATCATATAAGAAAAATATAAAACAATTTCTAATCTGTTTAAGCTCTAGCTATAAATGCACGAGATTCAGTAATTATATGACTACATTCTTAACCTATATGCAGACTAACAATACTAGTTTTTAACTGTAAAATCAAACCATTAGGTAAACTACATTCTACTGTCAACATTGCATCTTTCCACAGTTAGATTCTTGCAAACTAGAAGGTAACGGTTATAAGCTTTTAACAGCAGGATTACCTAGTCTATCTTTTCTGTATTATAGCTAGCATTTACTAGAAACAAGGATACAGTATCATGAAGTAGTTTTAAAGACTGTAAACAAACAACTTAGGAAATTTAAGAAATGCTTGTAAATAATGAAAGTATTTAAATAGGTAACTCGGTTCAGAAGAATTCTTCTTCACAATACCGAGATACTGTGCTGGAGTACGGTCTGGTGATACCAGATGTGTAAAAACACAGTAACTACTAACAGATTTAACTACTGATATTCTGCAATACTAACTTCATTAACTAATCAACTCTTCAGACATATAAATAACATAACATGCATCCATTCATACTCAGTAATCATAAAGAAATAAGTGACAGAACCTATTTAAGCTGTGGACAACAACAGCAATGGGATGTCGTTCCTCCCTACCAACTCCTGGAGAGCGCTCAGACAGCGACTTCTCAGGACCCCCGAGCTTGCTCTGGTCTCCCTGGCTGGAACTAGGTGCAGCAATGTCAGATACTAGTCCTCAAACTCAGTATGAATACAGAACTTATCAGTAAGTCCTCCCAGCTAAAAGTTGTAAATAAAATCAAGTTACTGCAGCAATCCACTCAGAACACTTCCTTACTGTTTATCCCTCTTTCCTCAATGAAATTCTTGAATAACATTCACTTGAATGAATTCTCTCTAGCATAAAATCTGAGCATCCTCAGCTCTCTTCATTGAGTACTTTTAAAAGATTGCCTAGGTCTTTGTTGGGTTAACTGTCATTTAATGAGCCACCTGCTCTGATTCCACTTTCTTGGGGAATCATGACCCCAAATATAGGGAAGTTGCCACCTGCAACTTAGGAAGTGTTTGAGGATGCTGCCACTTGTCTTTTGCCTTTCCACCTAGTTCCATCCACCAGTTTGACCAGTAACCTCTTTTAATAGCTCTCCCATGCTGTTGTCTCCATAATTTATTTATTAATAATAAAATATTCTGAATTACACTCCATTACTGTTGACTCTGCTGAGTCATCAATCCCTACTTAGGATTAAATTTAACATAATGTCTCAGAAATATAATAAAACAATTACATAATTTTACAAAATTGGGGTAGGTGACATGTGCTACTCTGACAGGTCATCATATTATGGTGGGGAGAAGGAATCCATTGTTGCCCAGAGCAATAGCTTCTCTCGGTTAAAAAACAGAACTGGGAATGATGACAAGGTACTTTCTCTCTTATTCGTTGATTCAAACTAAGGTTTGGACTCCATCCAACAGAATGCAATCCATCCTTGTTTAACTCAATAACTGATGTTTTTTTTCTTTTCCTGAAGGGTATTCAGAGACAAGAATTTCAAAGACGCACAGTAGGGAATGCTCGCTCTCGAACATCTTCATGCCAGGAAAGAATATTAAGCCTCGAGCAACATGTATGATATTTGTTACTATTGTTTCTCTCTCTCTCTCTCTCTTGCTGCTTGCTAGAGTTGCTCACTACAACTAAATTCCAATCAAGGTTTTCCTTAATAGTTAGTAATTCAACTCTAATGTATAAAGCTCCGTGATTTTATGATTTTTCTTTTTAATTTTGAGTTGGAAAAGCTCGGCTTTCATACATCCGTGAGCATATTAGGCACACATTTCTCACCATGGCTTTGGAGGTCTACACCCTCTTATAAACTTTAACCATTGCAGTTCAAGTACTGAAATTTGTTCTGATAGTGGTTCAAGTTGGCGTACTCCGAAGTTCATATCCCTCTATATATTGGTAAATGGTAAAAATCCAATAGTTCACCTATGTGTGAGCTAATTGTTTTATATGAGCAATGTTCATTGTTGATTGATTTTGACTGTTCCCAATTTGTCCAGATTTTGGGTTGTTTTCGTCTCTGCAATGTGATTGAAATTCTCCTCGGTATATATCTGAATGGAATAATTATCTGTAGCCAAAGTCTAATGTCTATATTATTGACTATGTGTTCTCTTCATTATATTACTTTCATAATGGATTTTTTTTGTCAGTCATTCATGGAGATGTGAAGTCTTTTGACATCTTGCTTTCTGAAGAGTTTGAACCACAAGTATAAATATTTTCAAGCAAGAAGCATCAAGACTAAGTTTGATGGTTCAGTGTTATTATAAATCGTATTCATGATCTAGATTTGTAAACTGATACTTGGAATTCTACACCAATGAAAATTTTCAACAAAATTAGTGTGGCTTTAACAATAATAGTTGTAATATTTTGGGCTAGCAAGGTGGGAGTCAACATCTTCATATATCACATGCAGTGATGTTTTAGGAACATTCGGGTATGCAAAAATATTCCTGGGTTCAATTGGTCATTTTTAGATTAAGGTTTTTCAATTTCTAACCATAATATTCAGTAATTGTGATAGTAGTTTAACAGGTATCTTGCTCCATAATATTTTTGTTTATGAAAACGTTAATGGCAATACAAATGTAGCAATCCGTTGGAAGATTATTCGCAGGGATGATGTAGCGATTCATCAAGCATTGATTAACTTAGGATTGGAAGAAGTGAATTTTCTTGCCAACAATATATTTCTTTATGATTGCTTATAAGTTTTCCATGGCCACAGTGGTTTCATATTATTATCTGAACAGGAACATGAATTGATCATGATTTACCTCAAAGAATAATTAATATCAACTAAACATTGACTTCTCTAAAGCATTCCTTTATGTTAGAGGCAAGCTCATGGATGGAAAGGAGGAAATTCATACTCCGTTATCTTGGCTGTAGATCTGAGCAGTGTTTACCTAGAGGAACAAATTGTAAACATGAGACAAGGTATGTATCAGAATGAAGAGCATGCCTTATCATCCACAAAGCAGAAGGAATCTCTTGGAAATGCTGAACAATTGAAGGAAAAGAGAGTATTGTGTAGGTCTCCCTCATCAGGATATTTATCTGATCATGTTACGAAACAAGGAAAACAAGATTCTTTTTGTAGGAATTCTGCCTCATTCCATGAAAGGGATTTCACCGGATAGCAATATTAGAACACTGAACAGAGTCCCCAGAACACATGATAGAGCTTTGGAAACTGGAGGTTTTCATAGAAGACAACTATCTCTGGGCTCTATACCAGACACCCAGAGCCTCTTCTTTCTATCCCAGGCTATGAATGGTAGCCTTCATTTTTATAGGGGGCTTGAAGAAACAAAGGCATTAGAACTCTCAATAGAGCAAAGGAAATCAAGGATACCAGTTGTTAGCCATGAGAAAGAGAACCAGTTGCATTTGAAAGCTAAGAACCTACATGCTTTGCCTCCAGACTGGAGCTCAAAAACAAAGCTCACTCATTCGTACAACTCTTATGGAGACACAACCCCTAACACCAAAGAAAAAGGTAGCAAATTTGGAATCCTGTATGATATCAAAATACTTGCTTAAAGAACATACATTTTTTTATGTGCACCTGCACTTAACAATATTATATGAGTATTCATTTCAAGTTGTAAATAACATACACTTTTTTTATGTGCACCTACACTTTAAGAATATTATATGAGTATATATTGATTCAATTATGTATGATGTTATGACATCTACCAGACATAGCATACTCCAGTGATTACTCATTTTCGACCAACGAAATAACCATCTCTGAATATTTTTGAAGATGGGAAAAGTACACAACAAAATAAGCTTTTTGAAGATATTGTAAAATGATTGATGAGTATTTTTTTGAAGCTAACAAGGCCATCATTGGCAACCAATAAGGAGACACCATCAATAGCTTCACGGTCAACTTTTTCAAGTGTAAGCCCAAAAAGCTATGGCTTGAGAAGCACTTTAAACTGTAAAATACCTATGGAATATTCAGAAGAAATACATTTCAAAGATCCTTATGGTGTTTGTTCTGAATCAATTCTGAGAGATATTGGTCCATACAAACATTTCCATGATATCTCTGCAGTCTCATTTGACTTGGATCGGCTCCCAAGTTGTGCTTCTTTATTCAAAATATTGAGGTGTGTTTTTCACTTTATTGGAATACCAATAAACATCTCTTAAATGCTATTTGGCCAAATCGTTCACTTGTATTGATTCCTTTACTGTAAACAATCTAGATTATTTGTGTTGATCATTGAAAGGTCAATTAGAATCCCTTACAACGTTTCCATTCTCATTTAGTCATTTTTAGATTTGGCCTAATTTATAAGTCTCTGCTTTTTAGATTTCTTGTGAGCAAACTATGTTCTGGAGATGTAAAGGGCTTGACATATCAGCAGAAGCTAGCCTTTTGGATCAACATTTACAATACCTACATGATGCATGTATGATGGTAACATAACCCCTCATTTACATCTATAGCTTCTTTTTATTGCTATCACAACAAACTCATTAATGGGCTCTCCTAGTTTTTGTCTATTGCTTTCTAAACAGCTGATCTTCACTTTAGGATGCATCTTCTTGTGACTAATACAAATTTAACTTTTACACTTGAGAAAATTTAGGCCTTTGTTGAACATTGAATACCAAGCACCCATTAGAAGGTTGTTTCACTCATGTGCGAGGTATGACAGCCAAAAATGAAGAATGCAATCAATTGACTTTATTGCTCGTTTCCTATAGTAGTAGCTGCCTATATCAGAGGGTGAACATTGAAGGAAATTTTTATAACTTATATAATGACAACTTACCCTGCTTATGCAATGGAAATAAGATTATGAAATAATTTGTAGAATTTCATATTGCCACTATTTTGCAGTCATTTAATTTCTATGAATACTATGATGGGAGGGTTACACATAGTCCTTAATGTTGGAGGGAAGTCGATGAATGCATTGGCTATTGAACATTTCATACTTCGACCACCCTTTCACTCAAATGATGTAAGTTTGTTTATGTAATAATTTTCCATTTCAGAAAAGACATTTTAAATTCTTCCAATTATGTATCTAACTGACCTTCCCAAGTTGATTGAATGCTAGGCCTATTGGAAAAATGGAAAATCTAAAGAGGAGGCACTGATTCACAATGTTTATGGTTTAGAGTGGTCTAAACCATTGATTAACTTTGCATTGTGTTATGGAAGTTGGTCTTCTCTTGCTGTAAGTAGTAGCTCTACACCTGGGCTTATGTGTTGCGAATAAATCTGCCTATTGGTTCTGGAAACGAGTCTAAAAGAAAATGCATGGTGTTTTGCTTGAGCCCTAAGCTTTGCAGCTCAAAATTAGAATCAATTTAAAAGGCAACATATAAAGAAAAATAGTTGTCTAACTTGCATGGAAATGGATATGGGTTTGCTAGACTCTTTGAAAAGTCAATATATAAATGTGCAAAAATGGAACTTGGAATGCTTCACATTTGAAATTGCTGTAACTTGGTCAATTTAATCTTGTAACTTGGTCAATCGATGGAATTCTTATGTGTTTGCCAATGATGTTGTTTTTCTTATTAATAGGCTGTGTTGGTTAGGTGATGATAGATACTGGACTACCTGTTTCTCTCTTCTTCAGATTAGTACGTGGGGTTTGTATTTTGCTCTCATTATCTTTGCTTGATGTTAATATTGGGGATTTGTATTTTGCTTTGTTATTTTCATGATAAAACACAATTTTATATCAAGTTTAATTTGTTCTATTCCATCAATGTTTTGCAGTTTCATATCAATCCAAAGGAGCTAGACAATGAGGATCTTGCTTTCCTCTATCACATTGAGGCATGTACCTCAGTTGGGGATCTCAGCTTTCCTCTGGTTTAGGAATTCCAGAAGCATCTGCTCAAAACCTTCTTCAATGGACATTAGGTTCACAATGAAAGTGCCAGCCATCAACAGAGCAGGAAGAGAAAAATAAACTGTATTACTGTAACGGCCATTTATGGGTCCAATAGGTAGTTCTTTTGAATCATTTTTTTTTTCTAGAGATATATAATTAATTGTAGACAAAGCTTGCCTTTGGTTCAGGAATTCCAGAAGCATCTGCTCAAAACCATCTTCAATGGACATTAGGCTCACAATGAAAGTGTTATCCATCATCAAAGCAGGAACAAAAAAATAAACCTATATTATTGTTACAGCAAAAATCTTTGGTGCTAAGTACACAGTTCGGTTCAGTTCAGTTCAATGATATATCAGCCCTATGCAATGTTCATCAATTTCTCAAGTTTTTCATGCATCAGTGCCTACTCCAACCCTTCCAGTTGCTTAGTAGACTTCACAACATCCACATCTATCGAAGGGAAGTGCCTGCCTTATCCCCTTTTGAGGTCTCTGCATATCTGATAGTGATTCTTGCAATTTCATATATCCTTGAAAGATTTTCATAGTAGAAAGTTGAGAAATGTGTTATGGGCTTGCAATCGAGGACTGCTATTATGTATAGTGTGATGAAGAAAATCAAAGGTGTAATTTCAAATCTGTTGTGATTGAAATGGAATGAAGTTGTTTATGCTCTTGATTTCAGGCTTGAGCAAAGTCAAAGCAATGTTGTATTCTTGAACTTTTCATTCTAAAAAATGTACATTTTTTTGCCTAGTTGGAGGAAAATTTGTCTTAAGATGTTAAGTATTTGCGAGAATGTCTCTATATGAGTAAGATGTAACTTTACCGAGTGGGTTCTTGGAACCTTCTTCATTTAAAATGATGGGTGGTTGTACTGGTTGATGCTTTCATTTATATGTAACAGATACTTGTAAGAGTGCTCCTAATTTTTATTTTAGGCACCAACAAGTTAGCATTTCTATTCTATATAATTTGGGGTCCTGTATAAATTTACACCTTTCAATACCTAGTAAGGACTAGAACTTCCAAGAAAACTTTTGAGGTTAGTTTATCTACTTTATTTCTTATGGTTAGTCAATAAAGCAAGTCAGCATGAAGGCCGACTGTTGTTATTGCTGTAGTTCTTTCTTATCACACAAGTGTAATGATCTCACATAAATGAAATCTCAGATGGATGCATAAATGATGCTTTTATTTTTGTGTTTCTGTTTTATATTAGTAGCTGAAGAATAGAAGGTATATTCAAGTTTTCAAGCTGTGGACAATCTAAGTTATTAGTGCACCATGTCTTGTTTCTGACATTTTCGTCCTCCATAGTAAGATTGGAAATCCTTATTTATGACTAGGTGCCTTTTCCTGGAATAGCATTGGGATGTCCATAAATTCTCCTTTGCAACAAGTCACCTCTCTCAATATTGGCACAGAATATATATTTATTCTCCATTTTTTTGGCTCACTTCAATGTTACATTTTTTTTTCTCGCTTACCCGCTAACAATTACCTTAATGGCGTATTATTGCACCTTCCTTGGGGCAATTGCTAGTTCATAATTACAACTAATAGAGTGGGGTTCACTTGTAATTTCTAAAAATTCTGTTACAACGTTGGCGATCATATCCAACAACAAAAATGGGCTCCCGATCTACTTTTTTTTTCAGGTAAAACGATATAGTCAAGAGAAACCATGGAAATCAACTATTTTTTTCATATTTGACATCATTTTGTCAAATATAAAAAGGTCTAAGTAACATAAAAAAAATAAAGATAAAATATTTACAAAAGAAAACATGCCTTGGGGAAACAACGAGTCAAGGAATTGATTTGTAATCTGCGATAGCAATCTTTTCATATTCTAACATTGATAAAGTTATAATCGAATGGGAAAAATGAAAAAGAAATCATTTTCTTCTATCCAACAATAATATAAAAATATGGAATATTTAATAGAGCCTCCCTTCCTCATAGCAAGACCACTCCTACCCATGTTAAAAAAAACAACTATGAAAATACAACCTAAAAACGATGAGGTCAGCTCGTGAGTGTGAAGCTTCTCCTCCCAAGAATGATGTATTCAAAAAAAAGTAACCACTCTCCAAGTTTTAATTTATTTTTCCTTATACTCTCAATAACGATAACAAAAAATAAAGGAATCAGTGTTGGTTTTGGAACAAATACAAAAGCTGAGTTCCTCGCCCTATGGGGACTATTGTATTTTGCCAAAGAAAAGGAGATATCTCTCGCTATGATCCTTGGGGATTCTAAAGTAATAATTGACTAGGCTAAGAGTATCCACGACATTCATATTCTCGAGCTCCATCACTGGATCAGCTGGACCATGCATCTCATCAACCATTTTCAGCCATCCGCCTTCTGCCATATCTATCAGGAGTTGAATACTGATGCCATTGGCACGGAATTGGATGTCATTGATTGGAATTTGTATCATCAAGGATCCAACATTGAACATGGCACTCTTCCCACTAGCTAGTAGTTTATTAAGCCTATTGACCAATTATGTAATGTCTATGGACTATTTTATGATATGCTAATCAGACAAAAATCATGAGAGCTTTGTGCTCAGTGAGATCTGATAGAGACCAGAAAATAAATCATTCATGTATTTTCATTTCTTGGCACATAGCTTTGCCACTTTAACATCAATATCCATAGATTTTGTATGGTGGTACTTTTCTCAAGTACCTTTAAGCATTTGCACATTACTCTGCAACATAAATAATCATATCAAATTAGTATGCATATGCATAATCATAACATTATCACATATTATGAAACATTTACTAATCAAAATCATTATTACTACATCTAGCAACAATATTTTTTATCGTATTTATCAGACAAGGATTCACCTCAATCATAAATTTCCAGTTAATGCTTCATCATTCATCATATCATGGTGCATAAAACACCAAAAATAATATTCACACACATACCTCATGTATGGTATTGTTGTTCCAAGTTTTTCTTGAATAAATTTTTTTTTTAAGAGTTTTGGCATGCATATATACATGAGGGTCATCTCCTCTAGGAACCACTAGTTCCCATACATGCCTCTTCAACCTATATATATTATATTCATTCGATACATGGATGATATACTTAATTGCACTTTTACAGCTCTCAGACATATCTCCTACAAAGAGCCTAGGAGATGTTAGGGCCTAGAAGCCCAAATAACACATACCCTAAATGCTCTCTGAGCCTAATAGATAAAATATCACAGAGCATGAAAACTCTAGTTTTCCTGATTGTGGAAGCTCATCACCAAGATCTAAATCATTCGGTACAAAAATAATGTTATATTTTTATTAATTCATATTCAGGTTCTTTTGTTTATTCATTTTTTCTACAAAAAAATAGGTTTAACTTATTAGTCTTTATTATTCAAGTGCCACCAAATACCATAAGGAAAGTTACTGTCTAGATCCTGAAAGCTCTCGAAGCTTAATAGATCTATTTCCATAGAGTCTAATAACTCTTAAGTCTCCCAGTGCCTAGTAACTCACACAAGAAAACACAGAGCCTGGCAGCTCATAGATCCCGATAGCCCTTGTTTACCATAGATCCTGATAGCTCAATTAAAGCAGATCATGGAAGCTCTCTCTTTTTTTAAAGGGTAATGGTATATTTTACCCCTTATGCATGCTTTTTATTTTCTATGCCTAGGGATTTCTTGTCCAGTAACTACCTTTCCCCATTTGTCCATTTCTCTATTTATGGACGAGTAAAATATTTACAATTAACTTAGAAGAGGTTTCTGTCCATTCACAAGACGGTTACTCAAATCTGCACAGTAATTTATTTACAATTACTGAGTAATTAATTATTTACATGTCTATCTCTATAATTTAACTTTTAATGTAGACATTTTTCTTAAATGTTTATGAGCTTTATAACCCAGGGAATCCCCCATGATCAAATTAAAAGTTCCATAACTCTTTACTTGTTTAATCTTGATTGTGTTAAGTTTATTTTCTTATTGTTGGTTTCATGAAGTTATGTTTAGTTCTTAAGTTATGGTCTTATTGGAACTTCCATAATTCATTACCTATAATACCTCAAGACACTTTCAATCATAATGTCATACAATAAACATTGAATATATGAAATATCATAATCATCATTAATTATACTCAATGTTCCAGAGCCTACCATCTCTACATCAAACTAAACTTTTAATAATTATAAACATTCTTGATGTTCCTAATCCCACCGGCTCAACACCATATCAACATGGTAATTCAATAATCTCAATGCACCAGAGCTTACCCACTCAACATCAAGGCATGTTTAACTAAGTCCTCCAAAAATTAATTAACAACATTAGACATTCAACACATTATCACTTGCATAACTTGATACTTCTAGTATCTATGCATGTACAAATCATTTCAAAAATTCTATGAATCAATTTCCTTATCCCAGATATGCCATATACATAACTAATCATTCCCAGAATTTCCCAGTTAATACTATTGATTATTTCAATAAAATTTCCAAATCTATCAATTATATGAGGCATTATTTTTCTTGCAATACATTCTTGGCATATCGAGTCACTGAACTACATTTTCCTAAATGCAATTGATTGTTCATATAATAATCTTTTAACAACATATTGATTAATGTTTTAAGAACAATCAAGATTTCATATTCATTATAGAAATTACCTTTTCCATTTAGGAATTCATCTTTTTTCATCGTGTATCTTATTGATTCCCACGTGGCGATGTTTCTTGCAACCATGCGCACCTGCCATCTTTGCTAACAATTTCTTGCTAGAAATTAGTTGCATCATAATCTCATAAAGAAAATTATAAAATAGAATGACAAGTTCCTATTTTGGATGCTCATAAGCACTTGATGCAACAATATGTACGTTTATATAAGATCAATGCATTACTTTTTTGACAGCTTAGTTGTAACTACTCTTTACTGACTTGCACCTTCAGCAAAATATGTATTTTTGTTTCTATAAACTTGAATTTACATTGAACTTTTAATGTTACGACTAAATTTACTCCATTATGTCTTCCCTTCAACATCCTTGATTCGATGTATTCGTAGCATGCATTTAACCTTGCTAGTAAAATTTTCAACAAGTGATACATATACTTGCACTTTTGATGTTGGGGTATTCTCCTCTCAATTCAAAGCTTTAAAGATATTCAGACCATGAGATCTAGAACTATCCAAGCAAGGGTTTTTGTACTTTTATTGTACATATATGAAAATGGTTTAAGTCTCAAGCAATAGATTAGGATGTTCTAGAAGTAGGCTGAGGTGTAAATTTGTAACTAAATCCTTAATTAAAGGGATGACTTGAGGAGGTATGAGAGCATCTAGCCATTGGAATGATGAATCATTGTTTTAGATAAGATGGAATCCTATTTTAAGAGTTAGTTGCAGAATAGTAGGAAGTCTGTTAAGTGAGTTGTCAATGTCTACACACAGCTATTTGAATGTAAGCCTAAGTGTAGAAGAGGGTTGGACCTTCCAGATTGGTAGAGATTTGGGTCCAGATAGTCCAAAATGAGCATTTGGCCTAATAGAGGAATATTATAGGTTTTACATGTACATGTTTTAATGCATGGGAAAAACTTATTATGTATATTTTTGTTATTCAATCATCTGTGTGATGCGTAAATGGAAGTTTCTGTGTTAAAATAGTGTTTGCATAGTTTTTGTGCACCTGTGTGAAGCATGAATTAGTATTGAGGTTTTAGTGTATTTTAGTGAAATGAAATTATACGTGGAGACATGTAGATACAATGAGGAATATGTGAGTTTACTAGTGAGTTCTATAAACGGTTGAAAAGGTGTGTGTTGAAAGTATGCTCAGAAGGATGGAGTGCATGTATTTTGTTTACAGGCAGATTGACATTGATCGAGAGAGTAATTTCTTGATTTATTGAATTATTGTGATAACTGCACAAGGGTTTAGATTTTCATACTAAATAGTGGAAAATGGGTATATAGTTCTTTGCAACTCCTGGACTAGTTTAATTAGGAAATTGGTAGTTATATGCTAGGACCATATTCATAAGAAAATGTCAAGAAACGGCCCGTGATAAAGACAGAGGATGATGGTTTTAAAAGTCTGATGTACTCCTCTGCTAAGGAAGTTATCCATGGAAATCTACTTTATTTTTTGGCCTTCTTCCTAAATGCGATCTTGGTTGGTGTTATAATAAAGTTGGTTGCCATGAAATAGGAAGGTGTCAACAGTTTTGAGTGGTCAATATCTTGCTGGAGGGAGAAGCCAGAGATCAATGGCTTGAATTGCAATTCGCAGTCGAACATTTGAAGATGCTAAGAGGGGTTGGTAGTGTGATAAGGCTGTTAGTGATTTTATGGTTTTTAACCTCACAAGAAGAGCGTCGTGTTTGTATGGTGGTCGTATGCACGATGTAGTTGTGATTATATGTGTTAAGGCCGAGAGTCTTGGACAAGCGCTTGAAGTTGTAGAGCTTCGAATTCTTAGTGGAGGTCATGTGTGCAGAGAGCCAAACCTAAGGAAAGTGCTAAGGTTTTGAACCTTTAGAAAATGTTTGGAGTGTTTGACTAGTGAAGGTGGTATAAATAGAGAAAAGGATATATTTGGATAAGTTCTAAAGTAGTAAGCTTGGATAACATAAAACCAACAGACTCGTATTGGGTAGCTTGGATTTATGCGATCAAGTTTGGGTATCAGAGCAAGAGAAGAGAGTAAGTTTACTCTGGTGAAAAGAGAAAGAAGACAAGAAGAAGAGAGTGTTCTGTGAAGGTGAGAAGACAGACCAGCAATAGTCTGTAAAGAAGAAGAGTTTGCATGCAAGTGGAGAAGAGGCTTGTAGCTTGAGCAGTAATTTATAGACATAGATAACTACTTTGGGAGGAGTGTACGCATGCAAGAGGTGGCAGCAGGAGTGAAGGAATCTTAGCAAGGAAGTCATAGTCTTTGAAGATAGTGATGAAGAAAACTAGTGAGGGTTTCTAAATGGAAGTGAAGTGTGGCTAAGGACCTAGTATTTCAACTAAGGATTGAAGTACAAGAGGAGAATTATGTTCTCATGCAGATGAGTTGTGGGAGTAAGCCTAGAAGGAGCGCAGGAAATGATCACGGAGGGTTCTACAAAGAGGACCAATACTTGCCAAAAGACCAAGCATAGAGGAGGTTTGGTGAGGTGAAATGTAGCAAGGAGAAATGTTACTACAAAGGATAGTGCATCTCATAGAGAGTGAAAGAAACTCATGAACATGACTATTAAGAGTCATAGCAGAGGTTCAGGAGGCAACCGCAAAGGGAGGAAAGAAAATGCCAAGGCAAATGGCATATGGAGGAAGTTGAGTGATGAAGAGTATGAGAGAGAGAAGGCTGAGATAAAAGTCCATCTGGAAGTAATGATGGAGCTGTTACAGAAGAAGGAGGAAGGCTAGAGATGTGTTTTTCTTGTGAAAAATAAAGTTGAAGTGGCATAAGCTACAAAAAAGAAAAGAGCAACTAGTGAATGCTCAGTGGGAGGAAGAGGTGCTCAAGGAAAGGGAGTATCTGGGGGAAGAATTGAAGACTGAAACTTCAAGCGAGGCCAAGAGGTCTCAATGTTTTAAATCTGCTATCTTGTGTATGTTTGTAGGTACAATGAATGAAGAAGGAAAATTTGCTGATATTATCATCCAGAGGGAGGAAGTCAAGTAGAATCTTAATTTTGTTTTGGAAGAAGATGAGATAGTTGGGTCTCATGCAAATACATATGTACAGTCAAGAGAAAGTGTTTCTTTTCAGCATGCAGCAAAAGCTAAAAGTAGAAAATATTTGGTTTATAATGATAGCTAAGAGCAGGATGAAGCAATGGAGTAAATCAAGCATTCAAATGTTATGCTTGGCTAAGCTGAAAAGAAGGTTATTGTGAATTTTCTGATTCTTGTAGCAGACTTGGGACAACAGGAAGATTTGATGATTGAGTCATCAAATAAGTCCATTGGGTCTTGTGGGTTTAAAGCTGACAAATTGAATGTGTTTGCAGGTACTGTAGAATACAATCCATCTTATGGAATTGTCTTAAGTGAAGCTGAAATTTATCTGGTAAGGAATAATGAGGAGGACGTTAAGTATAAATACACAGTGCTTGAAGAAGCTAATAGGGAGATGTTATTGCCGAAGAACCTGTTAGAGAAATCTAATTCTAATTGTGAATGGAAACCTCAGGTAAACAAGCTATGTGTTAATAGTTTTGATGAAGAGATGAAATACCTTGAGAGGTGCATAGGAAAAGATGAAAGTGTGAAATATTTAGTCATCCTAGATGGACATATGGAATTGTTGTCAAGAAATGACAAAGGAAAAGATGAGTTGTTGCAGCAGAAGGAGTCTCCAGAGTCCTTAAGTAATGAAGGAAACAATCTTATTGGGAAAGAGACAGTCATGTATTATGAGAGAGAATTTGTTCCTGCTAAGGACAAAGAAGATTTGGTTTACTTAGAGAGCCAAGGTAAGAATGATAGACAGAACTTTGAGACTACCACAAGAATAGAGAATCCGAATTCTATTCCGATAGAGAGGGATGAGACAGTGTCATAGAAAACTTTGGTTAGTGACCAGAAAGAAGAAATCCATAAGGAAGAAAGTGAGGCTACTGCGTCTCAACTTGGAGATGAACCAGTCTTGGGAATGTTGGAAGAAAAGGAAGAGGGAAACTGTTATGGTTGGCAGTTAAATAAGAGGATAGTGATATGGAGCCTATTAAAGGTAAGGTTGCGGTAGAGCTTATGTGCTATAGTGGAGAGAGAACTCAGAGCATCTGAGTTGGGAGTAGAATTTCATAGTCATGGACTAAAATTTTTCTTTCGTAAAGATGTGGAAGTAGATATAAAATCTAAAAAGTGTAATGAGAAGAAACTCCTGAAGTATCCATATCAGCATAAGGAAGAGGTGATGGAAGCATCTAGGGGAATAAGAGGGTCTCATAATTTTAAAACTAACCAAGTGTGTGATTTTGTAGGTATAAATGAAAATGGATAGTTAACAAAGGATGTTAGGAAGGAAAGCAATCAAATTGAAGAATGTGTCAAAGTAAGGTATGATGATGCAGGTCTTATAGAAGAATACAGAGTGGAGCTAGTGCAACAGAAGGAACTCATTGATGAGTTACTTAATAGGGGAGGACAGACATCTAGAGCTGACATGAAGAAGAAGGATCAAAATCTTATTTTGATGAAGGTTGAGGAACCATTGTCTCAAAGAGCTCTTGAAGATGGATTACAAACAGAAAGAAATGAAAAGAATGTTGAAGAAGAAGGTGAGGCAGACTTGTCTGATGACAAAAGAAACATGTTATAGAACTGAATAGGGTAGGATTGGCTATTAGAGTTAGTAAAGGATATGAAGGATAAATACTGAAGGTTGTCAAGGAAGAAGGAGGACATGCTAAATATTATGAACAACATTATGATGAAGTGTTGGATAGATTTCAAAGAGAGATTGAATTACTGGAACACTTGCTAGAAGAGCTTGACTATGAAAGAGAGACTGCAATCAGAAGTAGAGAAATGTCTCATACTTTAGGGGAGACAAGACCATGTGCGAAATTTCAAACTAATAGTGTGTTTGCTAACATAGAAGACAAGGAGAAGGGTCAGTATAATGTTACAATCAAGGAGTCAAAGTATAGTTTGCTACTTGTAAATGAAATGGAGACTTAGGGACAACAACCAAGCATCAAAGAGGGGTATGTTTTTGAGGATATCAAAGATGGAGAGGTGGAAGAAGGAAGCAGTCAGCAGATTGAAGGTGCAGAATTAGAGCAGAAAGAAGATCTCATGCAACTTAGTGTTGTTGAGATGAAAAGAGGAATCAGATTCAAGAATTCTGAAGATGACAATAGTAGTGTTGTTGTAGAACAATGGAGAAGTTTTTTTAATGCCTCGGGCATATTTTGGAAGATGTATAGTAATGGAAATTGGGATGAGGATGTTCATATCCTTATGTGTGGAGTAGAAATGCGGTTACAAGAGGATAGAGATCACATGATATTTCGATAGAAACAATTAAAGCTAGACAAAGAAATATATGAGCTATTTAAGCTCATGCATATTTCTAAAAGAAACTACAGTAAAGTGAAGAAGATCGTTAAGTGTGAAATTGGATTCACAATGAGAGATTGTAAAGGTAAGTTAAGTGGAGTGTTACAGAACAAAGTATGGAAACCTAGAAGATTAGAACCAACAATGAAATGTGATGACAACAAAGGCAGTGGACAGTTACAACACAAAGTGTGGGATCCAGGAAGATGGAGTTTGAGGATACATGAACAGGAGTTCATGAAAATTTCTACCTTGGGATTCTGATGCAGGGGCATTCTACTCTCAATTCAAAGATTTAAAGATATTCAAACCGTGCGATCTAGAACTACCCAAGCAAGGGTTTTCGTACTTTTATTGTAAAGATATGAAAATGGTTTAAGTCTCAAGCATTAGATTAGGATGTTCTAGAAGTAGGATGAGGTGTAAATTTGTAACTAAATCCTTAATTAAAGGGATGACTTGAGGAGGCACGAGAGCATCTAGCCATTGGATTGATGAATCATTGTTTCAGAGAAGATAGAATCCTATTTTTAGAGTTAGTTGCAAAATATTAGGAAGTCTGTTAAGTGAGCTCTCAATGTCCACACAAATCTATTTGAATGTAAGCCTAAGGGCAGAAGAGGGTTGGACCTTCCATATTGGTAGATATTTTGGTCCAGATAGTCCAAAATGAGCATTTGGTCGAACAGAGGAATAGTATAGGTTTTGCATGTACAGGTTTTAATGCATGGGAGAAACGTATTGTGTATATTTCTATTATTCAATCATCTGTGTGATGCATAAATGGAAGTTTTTGTGTGAAAACAGTGTTTGCGGAGTTTTTGTACACCTGTGTGAAGCATGAATTAGTATTGAGGTTTTAATCTATTTTAGTGAAATGAAATTATATCGTGGAGACATGTAGATATAGTGAGGAATCTGTGAGTTTACTAGTGAGTTCTGTAAATGGTTGAAAATGTGTGTGTTGAATGTATGTTCATAAAGGTGGAGTGCATGCATTTCGTTTACAGGAAGATTGACATTGATCAAGAAAGTAATTTATTGATTTATTGAATTATTGTGATGACTGCGCAAGGGTTTATATTTTCATACTAAATAGTGGAAAATGTGTATATAGTGCTCTGCAACTCCTGGTTTGGGTTCATTAGGAAATTAGCAGTTATATGCTAGGACCATATTCACAAGAAAATGTCAAGAAACATCCCGTGATAAAGACAGAGACTGATGGTTTTAAATGTCTAATGTACTCCTCTGCTAAGGTGGTTATCCATGGAAATATGGTTTATTTTTTGGCCTTCTTCCTAAATGTGATCTTGGTTGGTGTTTTGATCGAGTTGGTTGTCGTGAAATTTGAAGGTGTTGACAGGTTTGAGTGGTCGATATCTTGCTGGAGGGCGAATCCAAAGAACAATAACTTGAATTGCATTTTGCAATAAAAAAATTGAAGATGTTAAGAGGGGTTAGCAGTGTGATGAGGCTGTTAGTGATTTTATGGTTTTTAACCTCGTTGAGAAGAGTGTCGTGTTTGTATGGTGGTCGTATGCACGGTGTAGTTGTGATTATATGTGTTGAGGCCAAGAGTCTTGGACAAGCGCTTGAATTTGTAGCGCTTCGGCTTCTTAGTGGAGGTCATGTGTGTAAAGAGCAAGACCTAAGGAAAGTGCTAAGGTTTTGAACCTTGAGAAAACGTTTGGAGTGTATGACTAGTGAAGCCGACAAAAATAGAGAAAAGGCTATATTTGGCTAAGTTCTAAAGGTTAGTGAACTTGGACAACATAAAACCAACAAAGAGTATTGGGTATCTTGTATTTTTGTTATCAACTTTGCTCAATACTATGCATGTAAAATAGCACAAACTTGTCTTACATAGGTACGCCAAATTTAACCAATTTTATCATTGTATTGTGTTTATTTACTCATTCACAAATATTTACAACTTAATGAAATCAAACATATCTCACTTCCTATATTCAGACAAACTTCACTCTTCATGCATTTACTTTTGCATTTTGGTTATGCAACTAGCTTCATACATTCAAGCACATGATCCTAAGCAAACTAGTTCATGTACTTTGATGACCATAACATTAAAACAATATTGTTTCTATAACATGCATACCCATACGCAAACATAAAATATTGTATTCAAACAATCAACTCTTTACAAATTTAACAACATACCTGTATGCAGGTGAGTCCATTAGGCTCGAATGTTGAGAACCTGCACTAATACCATTTGTAACATACCCAAAATCCTCAAGTAATTTTTAGGGAAATGGGATAATTTTTTTTAGGTTCATCTAACCAATAAAAAATGTTCTCAAAGCATACATAACATTGTAATCAAGGTAGATTTTATGTTTCTGTCATAGTTTATTATGATGTGTTTTGGTCTATAAGTATTTTCAACAAAAGAATCAAAGCAAGCGCGCTCTGCATGCTCCGTAAACCCTAGCCTCTGATCGCAGCTTCTAGCTCGAGGGCCTCCACCCTGCTGACGGCCTGAATGGATCCGCCTGACCCTGAGACATTTGAGGAGTGCTTTCAGCATATCGTAGCCTCCCAGCCTGCCGTTCAGCCTGTCGCGGCTCCCTCATCTCGTTTTGTAAAGAGAGCCGATGTACCGGAAGTTAAGCTCAACTCTATCGCCTCCAAAAGGAAAGCAGTAACCCTTTCAGAGAAAGGTCTCATTGGCCTGTTCACCGGTCTTTGGCCATCCCCACGCTCAGTGGAGGTATGACTGAACAAAAACTGGAGAACCCTAATTCAGGGGGAAGTTCAACAAATCTTTTGCGAAAAAGGGTATTTCACCTTCATTTTTGAAAAGAAGGAAGACCGAGACTTGATCTTCAGGAATGGGCCTTACTTCATGGGTCCAAGAGGTATGTACTTAAACAAATGGGACTTGTCTTTTAACCTAGAAAAAGACATTCCTAAATTTGTTCCTGTCTGGTTCAAGCTTCCTCATCTTCCTCTTCATTGCTGGAATGATGAGGACTTCCGAGCTATAGGGAACACTCTCGGGAAGTATGTTGATAAATCCGAGCCAAAGGCCCCAATGTTTTCTTGTGCTCGTATTTGCGTTGAAGTAGACCTAGAAAAAGGCTTGCCGGAGTCCATTAATCTCTCCATTGACGGATGGAGCCACTTGCAGATTGTAGATTACGAGCAAATCCCCTTTAAGTGCAAGTATTGCCACGAATATGGCCACTTCGCCAAGTCATGCCTGAAGAAACCTGAAAATCCCCCCTCAGACAACGCGGCAAGCGAGGGTTGGAATATTGCAAGCGGAAAGAAGACCGCCAAGGCTCAAAAGCAACAGAACGACACGGCAAAGAGCACCTTCGGAAACAGATTCGAAGCTTTGGAGGAGGAAACTCCAGAGGAGGAAGCTCGTGAAGCTATCCCTGACATGACCCAGACGAAGGAAAAAGAAACCTTGATCCCTGCAATGCAGCATGAGGAAAAGGAAGTCATGGACGAGGGTAATGGGTGCCCGACGGAGAGGAAAGATCTAGCCCAAACATCCGAAGGGTCAGTTGAAGGCTCAATAACAAGATCGAGGGCCAAAGCTAGCTCAGAAGATATTACAGATACCTCGGTAGAAGAACAGGAACTGTCATCCAAGAAGGGGAGGAAAACAAACAAAATCATAAGAGAGCAGGAGGCAGCCAGGGAAAAGGCGGTAGGGAAATAGACTAATCTATACTTTCTAGTCAAGACTTTACAAGCAAGCAAATACCTTCTAAGCCAAGAAGAGGAGAAAAAGGAGCGAGAAAGGGCCCTTAAACAACACAGGAAATAATGAAAGTCGTCTCCTGGAATTGTAGAGGCTTAGGAGGTTCTCAAAAGTTAGAAGTTATCAAGAGAATAAAATCAATGGAATCTGCCTCCATCCTTCTTATCCAGGAGACAAAAAAATCAGCTGTAGATAGTATGGAAACAATTCAAAGAGTGTGGCCAAAAGGAACAAGCCTAGCCGTCGATGTTAATGGCACCTCTAGAGGGCTCCTTTGCTGGTGGAATAAGGATCAGTTCAAAATGATCTCTGCCATAGAAAATAGAAATTGGATTCTCATCAAATTGGAGAACGTAGAAAGCCAAGAAAAATTTTGGGTGGGGAACGTGTATGGTCCAACGCTGAATGCGCAGAAGGAAAAATTTTGGGACTCCCTGGAGGAGAAAAGTGAAGATAAAAAGCTTCACCCTTGTTACATTGCAGGGGATTTTAATGTCACAACTTCCTCGGAGGAGCGCAGAGGAGGAACGAAAATAAGGGACCCTTATGGGGAAAGGCTGGAGGACCTTATTTCCCTCTGGAACCTCACTGACATTAAACCCAAAAATGGTATCTTTACTTGGAGTAATAAGCGAATAGGACCCAGCCATATTGCTGCGAGATTGGACTGTTTCTTGGTAAGCACTCATCTCATCAACTCTTATCCGGAAACAAAAATTTTGAGCTCCTTCGTCTCTGATCACAAGCCAATAAGCCTCTTCTTTCCCCCGGTGGAAAATTTGGGACTGCTTCCTTTCAAGTTCAACCGTATCTGGTTGGAATCTAAAGGCGTCAAAGATATCATCACGCAGGCTTGGCGATGCTTTATCCCAGGCTCCCCAGCATTTGCTTGGGAGCAAAAGCTAAAGAGGGTCAAGGCAGCTCTAAAACTGTGGGTCAAGAATCATTTTCGAGACCCAGCTCAGCAAAAGGAGCAACTTATCAGAGACATGGAAACTCTCCAAGAAGAAATGGAAACATGTGAAATCACCAAAGAGCTTCTCATCAAGGAGATAGAGTTGGAATCAACCTTGCTGAAAATATTAAGGCAGGAAGAGGAAGAGTGGAGGCTTCGATCCCGCATTCTATGGATCAAAGGGGGAGATCAAAATACTAAGTACTTTCAAAATCAATGCAGAGATAGGAAGAGATGGAACACCATGCGAGAACTTAAGGCTGAAGACGACTCTCTCATCCAAGGACAAGCGGCCATCAGTAATGAGGTAAGAACTTTTTTTGAGCATCTGTATACCAATGAGGAGCCAGTCCCTCAACACATCATGGAGGAAATGGTTTCTGATATTCCTCCCCTTATCAGTCATGAGGACAGGCTTAGGCTTGAATCCCCCATATCGGAAGAGGATGTTAAGAAAGCCATATGGAGCCTCCACCTGGAGAAGGCCCCAGGCCCAGACGACTTCCCCATTTGCTTTTATAGAATATTCTGGTCCCTAGTCAAGAAAGACCTGATGCGCCTCATTTCTTGGATGGAAAAAGGAAATATGGGAGGGGCTACCAACTCCACCTTCCTGGCCTTGATCTCGAAAGAACATAACCCCACTTCTATAAAAAATTATCGTCCAATTTCTCTATGCAACGCTTCGTACAAAATCTTTTCTAAAGTGCTGTCTATGAGACTCAAACAAATCATCCCTTCTCTAATCTCCCCTAATCAGGGTGGCTTTATTTTAGGCAGGCAAATAAGTGATAATATTCTTCTGGTTCAAGAAGCCATCCATTCTAGTAACAAAATAGGTGAACCTGGAATGGCCATTAAATTGGACTTGGCCAACGCGTTTGATAGATTAAGACATGCCTTCATCATCATGGTTATCCAAAAATTTGGGTTCCCTGATGCTTTTATCAAGCAAGTCCAAGCCTGCATAACCTCCCCCTGGATAGCCCCTCTCATAAACGGAAGGCCCTCAGAATTCTTCAAAGCTGCTCGTGGTGTAAGGCAAGGATGCCCGCTTTATCCTTCCATTTACATTCTGGTAGCCGAGTCTTTCAGTAGAAAACTGAATAGACTTCAATCTGAAGGCTCTCTCCCAGGCCTCTCCTTCAGAAATGGAGTCCCTCCTATCAACCACACCCTTTTTGCAGATGACACCATCCTTCTAGGCATAGCATCTACCCAAATAGCCAGAAACATCCTCTCCCCTCTTGATCTCTTCCTCCAATCTTCTGGGAGCTCAATCAACTTGAACAAATGCCAAATCTACGGCTGGAATAGCCCAGCTGCAACCCTCTGTCGTATCTATCAGACTCTGCAAATTAAAGTCAACCCCTCGTGGACCCATTTCACCTATTTAGGTATCCCTATTGTCAAAAATCTCCTGACCTCCTCA
Organism: Pseudotsuga menziesii; assembly: GCA_001517045.1. Lineage (NCBI taxonomy): Eukaryota > Viridiplantae > Streptophyta > Pinopsida > Pinales > Pinaceae > Pseudotsuga > Pseudotsuga menziesii. Next base: position 398,593 of record LPNX011203073.1, on the reverse strand, counting down.
ATGTGGAATCCAGTCATTCAGAAAATCAAAGCCAAAACTCAGGCCCTGGGATCGAAATGGTTAAATTTAGCAGGGAAGACAGTTTTAATTCGATCTATCATATCCTCATATCCCATTTATACCAGCTCCATGGTTCTTGCTCCCAAAAACGTCATGAATAACATATGTAAAGAAATCAAAAAATTCTTATGGTAGGGAGGCAAAGCCCAGACTAAAAAATTCCATCTGGTAAAATGGGACAAGGTCAAGAAAGCCAAAAGTCAGGGTGTTCTAGGCATCAGAGATCCAGAGCAGATGAGCAGAGCTATGGGAGCTAAAATGGTTTGGAGATTGGTCACAGGGAAAAAAGAGTGATGGAAGGAAGTTATCAGGAGAAATTACATCAGGAATCCCAGGTCAAAAATGCTGGACAATGTTTGGGAGGGCAAAGGAACCACCCTATGCCAACTATGCAAATCCTCCCTCAGTACAATTAGAGAAAACTGCTACTGGATTCCTGGGAACGGGAAAAGGATCAATATTTGGAAGAGTAGTATTTTGGGACATCCCCCTCGTTCCCTTTTTCCTGGAAAAACGCCCCTATCAGATTGGGTGAGAGAGTAGGGGATATCCACCCTCTTCAATATTTCTCTTTGGGACGTGAAAGGGCATTGGGCAGGATGGAAGGAGCTTTCTCCACCAGCTCCGTTGAGAGCCGCGGCAGATTCTCTCCTATCCTCCCTCCATGGTCTGTCCCCTTCAAGACTCACAGTGAAGGATCGCATTGGATGGGGGGATACGGGGAAGTATAACGTCAGAGAAGGCTACATGAGAATCTCCAGGGAAGTGGATGGAACAGATCGAATATGGAAGAAGGTGTGGAGCGCAGATTGTATTCCCAAGGTAAACAGCTTCATCTGGCTCCTCTTACACAATAAGCTTCTTACAATGGAAAACTTAAGGAAAAGAGGCATAAACGGACCCTATCGATGCCCCTTGTGCAACTCTGATGAAGAGACCTCTAGTCATATTTTCTTCCAATGTAAAACCGCTCTCCTAGTTTGGCGATCTGTCCTCCCTCCAGGTATGGACTTGCATTTCCCAGACAACCCAGCTCGGCTTTTTAAAGACTGGAATAACTTTTATCCTGGCTCCTTAAGTAAAAAACCTATTCTGGGTCGGCTATGGGCGTCCATCCCAAAGAATCTCTACTGGCAGCTATGGCTGGCTAGGAACAGGGCCATATTCAAAGAGAAAAAACCTACCCCTGCCCGTATAGCCACCAAAACCATAGGGATGACAATTGAAAAATTTGCTTCCAACAACATCACCTTTCCCGCCCAAGAATCCATTCCTGAGCCTTTCTTCTCTTGGTGCAAAATCTTCCTCAGAGAAAGGTGCTTCCTTCAGTCAAACAACATCATTAGCAGACCTGTCCCAACCCATAGAACCTTCCCTTGGGAGATACGTATAGCCAGCAAAGACTTTCAAAGTTGGCTTAGGGAGAAGAACTCCTTTGCCTTCTTTTTTGATGGCGCCTCGAAAGGCAATTCAGGGGTGGCAGGAGCAGGGGGGGGGTCCTTAAGGACCCCGGTGGAAATATAGAACAATCCTTTTCCTAGGGGTTAGGGAACAGATCCAATAACAAAGCAGAATGGCTGGCTCTTCTTCAAGGTCTTCAGATTTTACAGGCCAAAAATTATTGCAAGGTTTTAATATTTGGAGACTCAAAGCATGTCATCTCCAAATTGGTTAATGGATACCCCTCGGGAGCAATCAATTGTCGTCACCTATACAACAAAGTAAAACCTCTTATGCTCCACTCCTATGAGCCTCTGCATATTCTCCGGATTAATAATACTGCAGCAGACGTTATGGCCAATATTGGGGCTTCTCTTCCGCAAGGTATTTATAAACAAGATGGGAACCCTCCCCTCCACAAATATATCCCATAATGATGAATAGGGTCTCTCTATGGCATAATCTCTCTTACATGCTTTGGAATGTCCCCTTGCTTGGGAATTGTAGGCTTAGTCTTTTGGTTTTTATCCTTGTCCTTAGTTTCCATTTCCCCCCTCTTTTCGTTCTACCCCTCCCCTTTTTCCCCTTTCTCCCCCCGCTCCTAGCTCTCCTTTTTCATTTCGCTCCCCTTTACTCCTTGTCCTTTGCCGGCTCCCTGTATTTATCCCCCAGCTTTCTTCTCCTCGCCACGTGGCCTCCTCCTCCATCCTTCCTCCATCCGGACGCTACAATTTTAATGGCCTTAAGGCCCTGGGTTAATGGCATTTATCCCTTGCACGCGTCTCATCCCTCATATCTTTATCCCCTTTCTTCCTTCGGAAACAGTATGCCTCTCCATATCCTTCCTTCAGTGAGCCCCGGTTTCCATGAAGCCCTGCGATTCTTGTTGCAGGTTGTTATAGGCGTCAGCGAAGGGTGGCTCCAGGGCCTCCCGTGGCAGGTCCTCCCCATTACGCGTTTGGTGGTGAAAGATGTTGATGTATATGTAACTTCGGAATGTATTCTTCTATGTATTTTATATTATTGTAACTCGATGTTTATTTCGGGATGTTTCTATTATGTATTTGAGTCATGTGGTCATGCCCCGATGTTCCGATCGGGAGGATTATAATGTAAACAAGTCATATCAAGTCATTGGGTAAGTCCCCACTGTTTAGGGGCACTTGAGTTATTATACACTAATTAAGGTGTAGGCTTGAGTAGTAATTATTAGGTTGAGTGCACTTCAAGTCAATGGAAGAATATAAATAGAGGGTGAGATTCTCTCTATTTATCACTTGTGACTTAGCTCTCTTGCTCTCTCAAGTGTGGCGCACTTTTGGAGAAGGAAATTCTTGGGCTTGACAGAAGACAGAAGGCTGCTGTTGTGAAGGGAGGTCATCTTACTATTTTGGGATCACATCTTGTGGTGATACTATCTTAGAGGAATTTGAGGGGTTTTCTCCATTTATGGTTTCCCCTCCTAAAATCTTTGTGTCTCTTGTCTCTTGTGATATGCTTATGTGATTGCTGTGCTTGTTATTCTCTCAGTGAAAAGATCTTATCATAATGCTAGCTTAAATGTTGAAAAACTAACATGGTATCAGAGCTAACCTGAGAAGAAGACATTGTGCAGCTACAGGAACTAGGGCTTCCTATTTTTTGGATCTTCCTCCACATATTTTCAGCAAAAGTATGATAGGATGACTCTCCATTGAAGGGGGCATCTTTCTGTCGATGCAGAATTCAATTTCAAGCATTTTCAGTTTCGATGTGGAAATTAGGGCTTTCTACAGAAGAGGAATTTTTGGGTGATACCAGCATAGGATTTTTCTCCTCATCAAAACCGAAATTTAAAGACCTGGATCAAGAAATTTGGTTGGGTAAATCTCCGGGAAAGTCAAACCCTAGTTTGACCCCTAGCTAGGAGAAACCCTAAATACTAAAACTGCTACGTTTTGGTACAGTCGCTATATTCTGAGATTGGCGAAGTCTCAGAAGCTGAAAATTGCAGGGACCGAAGATACAATCGTGATGCACACTTTGTCCAAAGGGAAGCCTCTGATTCGCTATATTCTGGGAGATATGATCTCTCCAAGTTAGGGTTCCAGCCTCTTCCAGAATTCATCCCTAAACAGGACACTTGGGGAGATCTGCTATATCTTAGGCTACAAAGGTCCAAATGGAATTCCTGAAGATTTTCCAGAAAGGGAAAGGACTATACTTTCTATGGTCTAAAGGTCAGACTCAGAAGATGAACCAGTGACACATGGAAGTCCGTACAACTTTGCTGTTCTGAACAGTCCTGTAACAGGTCACCTTGGGAAAAGGATCATAAATCCCAAATGGTGAAACAAATTCTGATGAAACCTGTGGTGTTGGATCATATACATGCGAGGTTACCTCAATGCGAAATTTCAGACATATAGGATCAGTAAGTTCGGATATATCACAGAAACAGTAACAGGCATTTCTGCAGAAGAAATCAGAAAATTAGGGCTTCCTGTTCCGGGAGCTTCCCTCCACTGTTTTCAGAAAAGGAGTACATTGGACAGCTCAATTTGAAGAGATCTATCTTCTCATCCAATAAGATCTAAAAGATTCCAAGTTTTGAAAATTAGGGTTTCTGCGACAAACCCTAGATCAACGAACTCCGGGACAAGGACAAACACCTCAAATCGGTAAGATCTAATCCTTTGCTATTTCTAGTTGAGGTTCTCATTTCAATATGATATATCACATCAGCTTGGTGACAAGCTTGGGGAAGTTGATAACTTCCAATCCTGGAATTATATGATCTCTTTGAAGAAAATGGATTGGACACCTACATGAGTATTGAGGTTCCAGTTTCAGAGGGAGACGAGGTTAGAAGGCTTTCACAAGAAGAACTTGGTCAAGGCCAAAGAAGACATCATGCTCATGCTGCAGAGGATGATGAACCATCCAGAAAGAGATCCAGATATGAAAGTGAAGATTCTTCAAGCGAGGATGAATATGTTCTAATATTAGCTCTCATAGGTAACATTACTCATGGAAGTGATGATTGGCTTATAGACAGTGGGGCTTCCAAACATATGATGGGATTCAATGAATCCTTTGTAAGTCTATCAGAACATGAATCACCTCACAAGGTGAAACTTGTAGATGACTACCAATATCCAATAAAATGTAGTGAGGAATCTTCATACAAGCTAGAATCTGGAATACAGGTTGCATTCATAGATGGTCAAGTCATCATATGGCCAAAAGGAAATACTATCGATGATGTGGTAGTGATTGAAGAACAAGAAGGAGGATTGTATGAATTGAAGGGCCATCCAGAACAAGCCTTGATCCATGTAGAGCCAAATGAGCTTTGGCATAGAAGGCTTGCACATGTGCATTACAGAGCACTACCTATTGCAAGTAATGCTGTTGAAGGTCTTTCTGAATTTCAAGCTATTTGAAGGGAAGAACAAAATCAAAATATGACCTAAAGAAACTAGTTGAAGAATGTGAAGATCCAGAATGCAGAGACCATGCAGTCATAAGAGTCTCTCAAATTAAAGAACAACTTGAAGCAGTAAAAGGAAAAAGTGAAGAATGCAAAAGTAGTGATGGACACCTTGAATGGCCTCCCAGGATCGTGGAATTCATTCATTCAAGGAATGTGTTCCAGAAGGAAGTGATTACTTTCAGCAAACTTTGGGAAGAAGAAGAAGCTTGAATCATAAGAAGAGAAGAGAAGATGGAAGCAATTGAAGATCCCTCAAGCAATGAGGAATATGAAGAACTCAACTCTTGAAGAACTTCTTATCCAGCTCAGCATTTGGATAAGAAACGATGCGACTATGAATGAAGAAGACGATGAAGCTGAAGGCTCAAGAAGGAGTCTACCCTCGAAACAAATAAAGATAAGTATTCAATTGTCATTTCATTTATT
>LPNX011203073.1:372643-386702 GCA_001517045.1 Pseudotsuga menziesii | reverse complement strand
TATATATATATATATATATATATATATATAGTTATGTTTTTATAATATTTTAATAGTCATAATATCTCTAAATCATACAATTACTTTTGCAATATTCTCTTTATATAGTTTAATTTTTTTGGCAACAATATATATATATATATATTTTTATAATATTTGTATTAGATTTTTTTTGAAAACATATCTATAAAGATTCTTTTTATTTTTCATTAAAAATACATTTTTTATCACATACTAATTTGTATAAGTAATTTGGAATGATAATATTTTTAGAGTGGCTTTTTTTTCACATTATACTGAAGGTGAAATTGAGAAACCCTAGGTTATTTTTATTAAGAATTTTAAGAGTATTTTAATTCTATGAAATCTTTTTGTCGAAATTAAGGTAATTGTTTATATTAATAATAATATCTAGGATGATTACTTAATATTCTTTATGATCATTTAATAATAATTAGCTCTAGGCTAACAAATAGGTTGTAAGAGTTTTCTATCACTCACGACAAATAATCATTCTAACTCAAAATTGACCTTATTGTTAACATTAAAATTAACACCCCCGAGGATGATGGTTTGAAAACATATCTTCATTTCGCCTGCAACGTGAAGACTTAAATTTTGAACAAATTGAAAGCTTTGATCTCTCATCAGACCACTGCTTCCGCAAAGGAAGAAGTATGTGAACACAAAGGTTTCTCTAAAGAATTCAAGATCAAGACTACTTAAGGGTCAAAACCCAGCTTCCACAACTCCTGGAGTGGAAAGAGTACATGTCATACATATTAATTGTCCTAAAATCCCGGAGATTCAAGTAAGATGCCTCAAAAACTAAGTAAAGTGTCTATTTTGAAGAAAATAATGAAAATCCATGAAAAATCCTAATCCAATATTCATGGTTAGTGATTGGGTGCACAAACTCCAATGTTATATAAGAAAGGCATATGAGGTGAAGAAGAAGTACACAAAGATGAAAGCAAAGGCATGGTGAAGAATTTGAAGGCTAGAAGGTTTCTTTTCCACATCAAGCTCTTGGTGATAAATTCCATGGATGGAGAAGGATGGTTTAAAGCAAAGGAGAAGGGATTCACCTCCATCATTGGGTTATAAGCACTTTCTTCCTATTTTCAATATGATGCAATTCTAGTTTCCCTCAAATTTTTATATTGAGTCTATGTGTTAAAACTAGTTTTAAATTCAAGATTCGGTAGAAACTTTTCAAGTTTTTCAAAGTGTTTCAAGTTCATAGAGGTAGAGCTAGAGGCAAGGAACTAGCAATCAAGCTGCAAATGGAGGCCTAAAGTACATGGATGCTCAAGCAAGGCAATATTCTACAAGTGACATGCTTAAAGAGGTTCTATCCTTTCTTCCTCCCCTCTCTACTCTTTGAAAAATATTAGGAATCTTAAGAAACTTTCAAATTGTTGCATGCATTTCTGTCGATTAGGACTCACCCACCTATAATAACGGTTAGAGAATGTTGTAGACACATCCCTACAATTATATATACTAATAGATTGGTGACCATACTGGCGATTTGGGTTTAATTTCTTGGTTTATTGATTTTTTTCCACTTTAATGGGTGTTTCTTGCCTTTAGATATTCCCATTTATGCTTAATTTCTATCCTTAGGCATCTTAATTCAAATTAGGAGGCTAAAACTGGCCTAGACCAACCCTTATATTGTCAAACTTTTTGAAAATTTGCACATGATCTTGGGTTGTTGGAAGTACACAGGTGCATGCTAGGTAAAGTCATGTATTTATTAGGAAAAATGCAGGTGCAGGCTAGGGAAAGTCACATGTTTCTTGGAAAAACGCATGTGCAGGTCATACACAGTCATGTTTTGCACACAGTCTAGTATTTTGGGTGTAATTTGGGATAGAATTATTCGTTTTGAGTGATTTTATTCTTTTATGGTTAGCTTAGGAATCCCTATACTTAATTTTAGAGACTAAATTCATCTAATTTGAATGATATTTGAGGATTTTTTAAGGATTTAAAGATTTGTATGCATCTAGCTTGAAAATGAAAAACAAATTAAATCATTGTTTTAGGCCTTTTATTGGGACGAGGGTAGACTTTGCAAGCATTAAAATGACTTCCAAACATATGTTAGTGTTATAGCGGATTTCACCACTCTAGGTGAATCACACTTTGTATGGCCTTCCCTGTCCCGCTGTAGACTCTTTAGACCCCATGGACCATCTTTTATCCTTTAATGTTTCCTTGATCATCCCTAAAACTATATGAAAAATGATATACGCGGATTTTTACCCGATAACCCCGTACATACGTGGGTTTGACCCCTATAACCGTGTACATCGGGATGTGTGCATAATCCAAATCCTTTTGGAGTTTTCCTTGACATGGATCCGACTCATTCGACTCCTGGCCTTCCATATGCCTTGAGATCGCACGGATTCGACCCTTCATTATCCCTTGTGAAGCTATATAAGGAACTCCTTGGTACATTGAAGGCATATAGAGAGATTGAGAGCAAATAAATTATAGTCCATTGTTGCCGGAACTTATACTTGAGTTTGCATCCCTTTGTCCCTTTGGAGCACTTTTGTGTTCTTCCCAAGCTTTCCTTTTGCTAGCGAGCTTGCTATCGAGAGATGGAGGATTGAGGTGGTGGAGGCCCAAGTGGGGGATTCAGTTTCTACAGTTCGCAGACGTGCCGTCAGAGGTTGTATCTATCTTCTAATCTCTGATTTATATTAATAGAAATATCTTTTCCTGTCCAATGATGTGTATTTGATTGAATGTTGTATCCATTGGAATATGTCAAATGCTTTTACATTATTGATGATATATGCTAGAATAGATCTAACACCATGATATATAGTATGCTTGTATTGTTTACTTGTTGTTGAGGAAGTATTATATCAATTCAAGCTGAAGATTGGAAAGCTCAACGGGGATCTACTTCGACCGTCCGGAATAAGGTACGAGGTCTGATCCTTTAGTGTTAGATGTTTTATTTCTATTGCATATTGGGAAAGATTGATTTCTGGAGTCAAAGCTGTCTGTTGTGGTACCCCAAGCCATAGGAATTTCTCTCCGTAACAGAATTGGCGACTCTGCTGGGGATGTTCCTTGTTTTTATTTGGGGGTTTGCGAGCACAATGGGCTTGATATTATTGACTTGCTCTTTGTTTCTCCCTGTTTCTGTGTCGCATTTTATAATATGTTTGTCCATTGACACTCCCCTTTATTGGTGTGGCCTTGGCCTCCTTTTTACCACTGCCTTCTCTGTATACACAGGTGTTTGGCCAAAAGTCATGTACATATGCAGTTGTTCTTTATACAATCACGTACATCCTCCCTTTTGGTGAGTTTGATGTTGTGGGAAGTTGCTGGGTGGGTTGTGAGTGTGGTTGGGTCTTCCTTGGGTCTGATGTTGTCTGTTGAATGCCTCTTTTGTGACCAGAGACTGTTTTTTCATTGATTTTTCTTTGAAAGTAGTTTTAGACATTTTTCCTTTTTGTTTTGCCATTAGTGCATTACTCCTTTTGTCTTGGTGTCTTGGTGGGCTTTTGTTTTATACTTGCTGCAGAGACTGAGAGTTTTAGATGACTTTTATTGCATTTTTCATTCTTTTATATTGAAAAATACAAAGTAGTTGCACTCTTAGTTGCAACTTAGGTATGGATTTGAGGAGGTACTTGCATTGGATTGCTTGGATGAGAGTTGTTTTTAGGCTTCATATAGGAAGGATTGCATTGGCATTCGGAAAGGAATATATATTTATGCATCTCATGTAGTGGCATACCCTATTTTTCATTTGACAAAGAGTGCACTTAACATTTTTTGTTATGTTGTGCATATTTATTTCACTGCTGAGTCATAATGTCATTAGTTTCACGGCCATTTCCCTTTGAGTAATTACAGCCAATTAAAATCAACGCATCATAAAATGAATTACACTCTTTTCTTTTCTAGGGTGCACCAACAAGCTTAGGTTTTAGGATCTTGGAATAGTTCATTGTAAGTTAATTCTCCAAGATCACTAAACAACAACATCTAGGTGTCTGTCCAGGTGAGTGTGTGAAATCCTTGGTATAACCATTGTTCTCAGGATCCTCCTCTCAAACGGGAGTTAAGCACGAGGCATTGTGAGCGGTTATTGATTGGGATGACCCCTAGTCATAACTGAGTAGCACCGGAGATATTTCCAGGATTGTATTCGTATCTGGGGGCTCTTTCGAGAGTTTCGGGCTTTGCTGCCCTGCCCATATGGTCAATCCTGCCTGCGACTGTCTGCCTGAGCATTGATTATATTGAGGTGACCTTAGTTGCCTTACCTAGGTTATCGAGGGGGTACTTACAGAGGTTATTCTGTGAGTGTCCTGGCCAGGTAGAGGTCGGACAGCACAGTCGCTTTATGCGTTGAAGCTGAGGGCCACTATAATTGGTTACGTACCTCCGTTTGTAGTGTATGGGATTTTCGAGCCTCTCCCAGGTGAGACATACTTGCTGCATTCGGGAGCTCACATATCCTCCCCGTGGTTTTCTTGTATTTTGGCTATAGATTTTCTTAGGAGTGTGCTCTTTGTGCGCTAGTTGGCCTTTGGGATCGTGGTTACTTGAGTATATTTATGCTCTCTTGAGTTTGGGTCCTTTTATTTTTGGCATGCCCGGTATCTTATCACCCATCCTTGGTCCTAGTATGGACCCTGGTGTCAGACTTGGGGGCATCACAGCCCCTTACCGTGCTCATATATTTGGGAATGGTCATATTCCATCCTCTACTCCATTTGTGGAGTATTTTTATTCCCTTCGCTCGGTCTTTACACCAGTAGTCACCCTCATGGGGGTGGTAGTGGATGCGTGAATGCTGGGTCTACACCTTACTTTCCTTTTGATGTCCCATCGTTCATCGCATTGTTTCCTTTGGGTGCTATTGTCATGATCATTCCTCCCTATATCCTATAGTTTGGATCCTTTATTGACTATTTTGGGTTATTTTGAACTAATATGGTTGTCATGTAGGATCTAGTTTTTGTACCCTCTCTCCGAGGTTTCGACCTGTTCGTGCCTATCATAGGTATTATGTCTACACTGGCATATAGGTTAGGTTCACCACCGTTTGCATTTTGCATGACCTTATGACCATGTCATCATGTCCTTAGGTACGAACCCACTCTATTATGTCACAGAACCTTCTTGCTACTTTAGAAGTGGCATGATATGAGTGGTAGAGCTTCACCTCACATGGGTACCCTAGTTAGCATCGGATTTGCATTTGGTGCCCATGCCGATGTTTCCTCCTTTAGGGTGTGGGAGTCTGTTGTATAGTACTTCCATGACATTTCGCAAGAGCCTCATACTCCTCTTTATCTTATGCTGGACTATTCCCCTCAGGACTCCCCTATGTCAAGTTGTGAATGCATTATCATGAGCTTTTCCTGCCTTATTGAGCTTTATGCCGTCTCCCCTAACATTGCGTTTCAGCCATATAGCCCGAGCTTGTCTCATGTCTAGCCATGCAGAGCCATTTTTTATATCCTTCGCAGCTTGATTTCCCTTTTTTACTAAGAGGGGATTTTCCCCCGAGTGTCGATATCCTACACATGTATCCTTGCATTGAGCATAGGTATGTTCCACTGCTTGGAACTAGTTTGTTTTCGCTTATGACACTCGTCTCCTCCTAGTTTGTAACTATAAATCTAGTTTATTCTTTTTTCAAGCTTTTCAAATAACTGAAAAAGTCCAAAAAAATAAAAAAACCAAAAAGCCGGACAAGGAAAGATGTTATCTTTGGCAGCTGTCGAGTCGTGTCGCCTTCAAATAGAGCACTGTATATCACATCCATTGGTTGGGTTATAGTTTGAGTTTAGGAGTTGTACTCATTTATCTGAGTTTATCTCCACGGACTGGTTAAGCTTCCAGTCCCTATGGCGCCTTTGTTGATGCCTCCTATGTCACAAAGATGTCCCAATTTGTATATTGAGTCTATGCTACCTTCATTCAGTCACCATACGTCGTTATGCTCTTTTTCAAAGGAAGTTGAAACCTGTGTCAGCCATTCCTCAGTTATCTTGACTTTGCATGTTGGCCATTCCCAGTACAGTTACTGGTTCGTGCACCTTATGATCAAGTCCTTCCACATTAGACAACTTTGCTGAGTACCTCGTGTTGGATGATGGGGGATGCCTTAATGCCCTCCTTCCAATGGATTTCATCCCATCAACTTCAGATCATTTATTCTTGGATTGGAATCTAGAGTCCTTTTGAGTGCCTTGAGACTTGCAGTCATCAGTGGCAGGTTCTCTCGCCATCGACAGTTTCTTGGGAATACATCAATGTCCCCTGATCGATGGATTCTCTCAAGTGATCGACCTCAACACATTTATTCACACTTGTTAGTTTGCACTCTAGTACCTTGATTCCCATTTTCATTATCGGTGGGTAATCTCGCGTCTATTAACGGTATACATCAATGACCAGTAATCAGACGATGGACTACTATGTTCGACCTCGACACCTCTATTCGCATAGTAGGACATGTACTCGTAGCGGTTTGTGTAGAAGAATTTCTAGATTGGTGGCATCTCTTATATGCTACCTCTTTGATCATGCCAGTGTTCATGAGATTTCAGCTCTCGTGACTTGATTCCAGTATATGTCAGACATTTCCATCCATTATGGAGATCTTGATCTATTGTATATCTTCAGCCATTATGGAGATCATGGTCCTTTTTTGTATATCTTCATCATGGAGATTCTGATCTATGTATATTGTACATGGCGATGACCACATATGTGATATCATGTATTATGCCTATTCCTGGCCATTGTACTCTTATGTATCTGGGACTGCTATATGTACTTGCAGTTATATGCAGAGTTGTATTATTGTACTATGCTGATTGGGTGGTTGGTCTTCCATTGGGGATCCTTCATCACTCCACTTCTGGGATGGACTTATAATGTATTTCAACCATCATATGACCCCTCTGACCTCACACATTAGGGGGCATCTGTTATAGCGGATTTCACCGCTCTAGGTGAATCACACTTTGTATGGCCTTCCCCTATCCCGCTGCAGACTCTTTAGACCCCATGGACCATCTTTTATCCTTTGATGTTTCCTTGATCATCCCTAAAACTATATGAAAAATGATATACGTGGCTTTTTACCCAATAACCGCGTACATCGGGATGTGTGCATAATCCAAATCCTTTTGGAGTTTTCCTTGACATGGATCCGACTCATTCGACTCCTGGCCTTCCATATGCCTTGAGATCGCATGGATTCGACCCTTCATTATCCCTTGTGAAGCTATATAAGGAACCCCTTGGTACATTGAAGGCATATAGAGAGATTGAGAGCAAATAAATTATAGTCCATTGTTGCCGAAACTTATACTTGAGTCTGCATCCCCTTGTCCCTTTGGATCACTTTTGTGTTCTTCCCAAGCTTTCCTTTTGCTAGCGAGCTTGCTATCGAGAGATGGAGGATTGAGGTGGTGGAGGCCCAAGTGGGGGATTCAGTTTCTTCGATTCACAGACGTGCCGTCAGAGGTTGTATCTATGTTGTAATCTCTGATTTATATTAATAGAAATATCTTTTCCTGTCCAATGATGTGTATTTGATTGAATGTTGTATCCATTGGAATATGTCAAATGCTTTTACATTATTGATGATATATGCTAGAATAGATCTAACACCATGATATATAGTATGCTTGTATTGTTTACTTGTTTTTGAGGAAGTATTATATCAATTCAAGATGAATATTGGAAAGCTCAACGGGGATCTACTTTGACCGTCCGGAATAAGGTACGAGGTCTGATCCTTTAGTGTTAGATGTTTTATTTCTATTGCATATTGGGAAAGATTGATTTCTGGAGTCAAAGCTGTCTGTTGTGGTACCCCAAGCCATAGGAATTTCTCTCCATAACAGTTAGGACCTATTAAGACCCGTTAGAAGCAATATTGAGAGGATTTGGGATATTTTCATTTGAATTTGGGAGGCTTTGAACCTTCTATATAAAACTTGGAAGATCACTTTCATTAGTAATTTTTGAGTTTTGTTTTCAAATTTTCTTTTAAATATTGCGTAGATAGGAATGTATTAGGTGATGTTTGGCATTTGTATCCATTATTTCACCATTATTAGATGATATTTTGACTAATTTGATATATTTAAATCACTAATTACAAATAAAATTTATCCAAGAATGAAAAACATCACATGTTTTTTGAACTCATGAACGTTAGGCCCTTTGTTTTTGAAAATACATATATTTATTGATAAAATACACACTTTAAAATCACACTCAAGACATAGATATAACCATCAATTAAATAAAATTCACAAAAAATCAAAAAATTCAAAAAATTTGGACCTTTCTCTTAAGATAAATTCAAAAATTGTTCCTCCAAAACATAAGAAAATGGCTTGAATAAGTAAAATTTTCTTTTGGATAGACTAAGTTGAATTTCTTGAAGCACAATTAGAGGAGTTTGTTTGTAGTTATCAAAATTATTGACATAAGTTGTGTTCAAGCCCTAAATATTCTCTACAAGTTTTAAACCCTCTGTAGAGAAAAGAGTATATAGATTCTTCTAAGAAAAATAGAGATTACACCACGACATTCACACATAAAAATGGATATTTACCCTGGAAACCCTTAACCGGGAAAACCAACAAACCTTGGAGCCACACCTCTTATTTTCTCCTTATCACTATGATTCCCTAACAATACAATGTAGGTATTTCGTAGCCTCCAATACCATAATATGTTAACCCATATTACAAAAATAGACCCCAATCCCTTAATTGATATTAAATTACATAATTTTAGAAAATTCCCCCAAATAGCCAAAAACAACCAAATTTTTTTAGAGGGATCATTAGATGCAACACTGATAGGCACACCTCTCCTCCACACGTAGATGCAAAGAATATAACATATACCCAGCATTCTCTCACTTGTTTTTTTCTTTGCATAGAAATTATTCATGTACTCATAAAGTCACAGATTCAGGGCATCAATGCCCATAGATTTTGCACACCAAGAGATCTTGTCTGTAGTAACAGAATTTGTTAATGAGTATGCAACATTTTTCAAGGTGTCAACCTTATGCAGCATCACCTTCATAATTCAACCATATCTCTCAAAGTGATATTGCACATCAATATGCTTTGTCTTAGCATGATAAGTAGGTTTCTTTAGGAGAAATATTTCACTTATACTATCACAATCTAACCTTTCATATTTCTATACAAACCCAATATGTAAACACAATATTTGCAACCATACAACTTCTTTGCTTGTATGAGTGGATGCGATGTGTTCATATTCTCTAGTTGAGAGTGAAAGTACAGCTTTACTCTTGCTCATTCAATGGATAGCTCCTACAAATAGGTTAAACACATACTCACTTGTAGATCTTCTACGATCAAGATATACAACACAGTCTAATTCAACAAATCCATTTACATTTATTACTCTATATAGTCCAGGTCTTCCTTGGTAGTAGATTGCATAACTTGTGGGGCCATGCAAATATCTAAAGACCCTCTTTACAGTTGTCCAATGCTCCTTTCTTGGTTTCGACATATATCTGCTCAAAACTCCCACTGCATGAGCAATGTTTGGTCCGGTATAGGCCATTGCATACATAAAAAAACCAACTACACTGGCATATGGAACTCATGACATGTCTTCTTCCTCTTCCTATATCTTGGGACAATGCTCTACAGATAAATTTACACCTACAAGAAAAGGAACCTTGATCAGTTTACTTTCTTGCATGTTAAATCTCTGTAGTACTATCTCAACATATTTTCTTTGATTTAAACTAATCATCTTGTTTGCATGATCTCTTCTTATCTACATTCCTAGAATGAAGTTTGCAGCACTCAGATCTTTCATATCAAATTTGGAGGACAACTAAGACTTCCCCTCCTTTATAACATCTTTGTTGTTTCGAATCAGCAACATGTCATCAATATAAAATACTATGTTAATGAAGTGATAACCAACCTATTTGGAGTATACATAGTGATCAACTTTGCTTCTCACAAACCCCGATCTAAGTATGTATGTGTCAAACTTTTGGCACCACATCCTTGGAGATTGCTCGAGACCATAAAGGGAGTTCTTTAGTTTACATACCAACTCTTTCTTTCCCTTTACTATGAACCCTTCTAGTTGTTTCATGTAGATTTATTCTTCTAGATCACTAAGAACATTGTCTTCACATCCGTATGCTCTACTTCAAGATCAAAAGAACCAAAAATAGAAAGAAGAAATCTAATAGAGGTTAATTTTGCAACTAGAGAAAATATTTCACTAAACTCAATTCCCTCTACCCGACTGCTATATAAAAAATATATATCACAATGAGATATATAAACATATATAAATATTGAATATCAATATTAATTATTAATATTAATAATTAATAAATAAGAAATGATTAATTAAATTAATTAATTAGAAGATATAAAGAGATGTACCCTTTCATTTGAAAAGGCATGAGAAGGCTTATATAAATCCCTACCAATGTAATTATAAAATCATCATTCATCTTCAATATTCATTTTATATTTTCAATATGGATTTAATTTCCATTGGTTGATCATTCCCTTGAGTAATCCTCGAGAATATCTAGATATGGATATTACAATGGTATGAGAGTGATCTATCCCTTGGCCATTATTTACACTTTGTG
Organism: Pseudotsuga menziesii; assembly: GCA_001517045.1. Lineage (NCBI taxonomy): Eukaryota > Viridiplantae > Streptophyta > Pinopsida > Pinales > Pinaceae > Pseudotsuga > Pseudotsuga menziesii. The sequence continues at coordinate 376,009 of LPNX011203073.1, read as the reverse complement.
TAAATTTTGGTTTTAACCATTATCCTAGGGTTTCACTAAGATTGTGGTATTTGACCAAGAAGGGAAATATAATAGGTAAAACAATAAAAGGTAAAAAGAAGAAGGATAAGAAGAATAAAATGGAGAAAAAAAACAAAAAACAACCCATTGGATTATGAAACCACACCTGTTTTTTTTAAACCATTACATTAATAAAAACAGGTTTTATGATAAGGGAAAAAGAATTAAATTATAGAGTGAAGGATTAATAGTATTTTAAGAAAATATATTATAAGAGTGAGTCCAAAGTCTTAATATTCCTTTTTAATAAAAGTTAATCCCCAAGATTTAAACTTGGGTGGGGAGGGTAACATTCCTTCTTCCCAACCACCCAATCCACACACAATCCACAAAGAAGTTTTAAGAAGAAAATAAGTCAAAGTTAAAAGAAGTGGTCAAAGGAAGACAAATTATAGTTGGAAAAAATTAAATCAAAGGAAGAATATTTGAAGAAGTCAAAGCCAATTTAAGGATCGTCAAAGAATTCAAGTGATAAGAACGACTATCTATCATCAAAGAAGTCAGAGACCATGGAGGTTGGTTTGAGACTACAAATAGAAAAATTAGAAGTTCAATTAAGGCATTATTAAAAAGAATGAAGATTTACACAACCTAAATACAAAATCGGAAGTACTGATTGAACTACATGAGCTACAGGAAAAGTTCAAGGAACAAAAAAATTTCGACCAGAAAAATCATATAGAAAAATTTTCTGTGCAAATTGAGGGAATTAAAAGATGAAAGTGATTTCAATCAGAGATTAAAAAATCAAGATATAGAGAAAAAAATAAACGATTATGAAGCAAAGATAATACACTTGAACAAAATTGTTAACGACAAGGATGAAGAGCTGATACAAATATGAAATAAACTAGAAGATCAAGAATCATAAATAGGCCAGTGTTGACAACAGATAAAATTTCTTCAACAACAAAATAACCAATCTAAAAAGGCACATAATTTGGAGATCACAAAAAGTAATAAAGAATCATCCAACAATTCCGAAGAAATTTTCATATTAAAGAACCATAAAAGGACGTTAGTCACAAAATTAAGAAACTGAAAAATAGTCAGAAGGAAGAACACTCTACAAAAGACATTGAAAGAAAAATCCTAGATAACCAGGCAGAAAATAGCTGCATCATAAACCATAATGAAGATCTTAAGGAACAACTTAATAACTTTGAAGATGACAGAAAGTCATAAGTGGAATTGATTAAGAAGTTTTGAAATGACAACATGCAATTATAAAATAGGTTGGAAAAGATACAAAATGAAACATTAAAACCTCAAGGGATGAATATACAATTTTCAGCTCAGATCAATGTTCAAAAGTCAACACTCGTAAAAGAAAATGACATTTTGAAAATTATCTATTGACACCCCAATCATAAAAATCGATATCCTACAAAGGGGAAATATCGAAAGATAGTGGTAATAATGTGATCAAATCTCCTTACGACATATCAATAGGAAATCCCAACAGTCAACAACAAAACAATTTGGGATGGATTGATCTGTCAACATATCGGAAGTTATGCTCTACACTTAGAAGTTCGTATCGACATGTTTTATTAGCTATGACATCACAAGGAACAATGCGACAACATTATAAGGCTTTGAGGACAAATCCTTTGTAATAGAGAGGCAATGTTATATAAAAAAATATGTAACATAATGAGATATATAAACACATATAAATATTAAATATCAATATTAATTATTAACATTAATATATATCAATATTAATAATTAATAAAGGAGCCCTCGAAAAAATTATGGCATAACAAGTAAGCACAAGGAAAGTCAAAACAGGATCTTATAAGATTTAATGAAAATCAACTCGGCTCACATATATGGAATTATACATACTCGAACAGAGGGATTATTCAAGATCATCGATTTTGGGAGATAAGGCCGAGATAGGATGTCGAATTTTGGAATGACTCATGGCAACAGATGCCAAAGCTCATTAAGTAGATTGATGTTCAAGCCAACTCGACTAGAGCTAAGGAAATTGGGCTAACTAAAGCCCACCAATTTTGGAGAAAAAGGAAAAACAATGAAGTATTTTACTAATGGAACCAAGAGGAGTGGTGGAGCCATCAATTCCTAGCTGAAGATGTCCATAGGTTTTTAGAGGCTCTAAAGGATCAGTGCATTCGTATCCAAGGAGGACTCAACAAGTTGAGATGGGGATATTTTCCTAAAGGAACCTATAACACTAGGGAGGCTTACAACCTCACTTTTAATTAGGAAGAAACTATGCAAAGGGATGCTTGGAACAAAATCTAGAAATCCAATCCTTGGCCCAAAATGACCACCTTTATCTAGTTGGTTTTCGACAGACGAATCTTGCCAAGGAGAGAATTTAATGAAAAGAGGCATGCATGGCCCATTTTGGTGTACCCTATGCGAATGAGGGGAGGAAACCATGAATCACCTATTGGAATCTTGTCATATGTTGTCCTCCCTATGGGACTATGGTGTAGAAATGTTTCATAGAAAAAATCGGGTGAGAGGCCAACCTCACCAAATGATAAAAGTATGGGACAAGGAAACCTTTAAAAACCTAGTTATCCGTAAAATTTGGATCATGTTTCCTAGTAATCTGATGTGGGAAGATTGGAAGGAAATAAATTGTTGAGTTTTTGAAGATCACAAAAACCTGACTCAATTGGTTTGGAATCGTTGTCAAAAACATTCAGGAGACCATCAAAATTACCTAGTGGAACGAAAAGGACTAGGAAATGGATGAAACTGAAAAGTGGATATTGAATCGCTAGGTATGGAATTCTCCCCATAGGGATGAAAGAATTTTTGGGTAAGGAAAATTATCCCAACGATCCTGAGCACATGGCTCCCCCCTCCTAGTGGTCATTTCAAATTGAATTTTGATGGTGCCTCTAAGGGAAACCTGGGGTCAACGGGGTTTAGAGGCATGTTTCAGAACAGTGAAGGAATTGTTATTCAACTCTACCATGGGAGTTTAGGTCAGGAAACGAATAACACTTTGGAGCTTGAGGGCATGCTGCAGGGTATCAAACTTGATCTCAGCAATCGATGGGATCCTTGAAGGTGACTCTTGTATCATCATACAGATGGAAAAAAATTTCAAGGTGGACAACCCACTTTCAAAGTTGCTAACAGTTGGCATATGGCATGTCCAGTGGAAAGGTTGGTGGAGCTTATCAAAGGAAGACAGATGTGGATTTTAACCCACATCAAATGGGAATGGAACAGGGTGGTTGAATTCATGGCAAACATTGGTGAAAGGAATGAAGAGCGGTTAATTGCAAGACAAACTCCCTCGGAGAATGGAAACGA
>LPNX011203073.1:254145-348208 GCA_001517045.1 Pseudotsuga menziesii | reverse complement strand
CTACATTTAATTAGATGTATCCAATTAGTGTGCATGTCATGAGTTCATTGAAACATTGTATTACATTGTATTGCACTTAGTTTGATTTAATTACACGTGCAGGAACTTTGACGTAGTGCATTCATAAATAATAGATAATCCACACAATAGATTGACATAACAACATGTGGAAACCGAAGAACTCATAGGAAGTGAAATATATCATTCATTTATAAGTGAAATGTCAATGTACATGTATCAAAAAGTAGATATATATCCAAAAGTACATGTCTCCAACAGTACATGTATCCAAAACTATCCAAGCCACTTGCACATGTATGCAAATGTACATATATTCTATAAGGCATGTATCAGAAGTCAAGCTTCCTCTTGTTCTTTCTCGACTTTGATCCACTAGGCTCATCTCTGGGATCAATGTGCGTCAGTGGAGTCGGACTCTGCAATACCATATCTCAATTAACTCAAAACCTATCAACATCTTGTTGGAAATTGAATGAAACAATTAGTCATCAATAGACATCTCACCTCAACGACATGCAGTGATAGTTGGAGTTCAGTTCCTTGTGTTGCAGACAGAGCCGTTGGTTCAACATCAATGATGGTCGGACCGGGGGGGCTAGGAGATACTTCTTCTGTTGGTGGCTACAATCACCAAATGTTGAAGTAGTTAGACATGCATGAGTAAACAATAAAATACAATAATAAACTATGTCTAGCTAAACAACAATAATAAACTATATGTCTATATCAACTTAACGAGTTCAAATATCATCGAAGGATATACATTACCATGGTCTCAACCGTGGTAGAACCAAGGGGGGCAGGAACTGCTCCTGCTGCTGGTGCCTCAACTATGGTCGAAACAGGGGGGGCAGGAACTTCTCCTGTTGCTGGGGCCTACAATCACCAAATGTTGAAATAGTTAGACATGAATGAATAAACAATAGAAAACAATAATAAACTATGTCAAGATCACGTTGAAATAGTTAGGTATACCTCGGTGTGACTAGATGCCATTGATGAAGCAACATCAATTGCTGCATCAACCATCGATGCTAGACTTTCTTCCGTTAACTCCGGCTCCTGATGCAGTAAACATGCAAATCAAACATTAACAAAAACAACTTATGCACCGGATTTCAAGTTAAGCAACAAATATCATCGAAGGATATACATTACCATGGTCTCAACCATGGTAGAACCAAGGGGGGCAGGAACTACTCCTGCTGCTGGTGCCTCAACTGTGGTCGAAACAGGGGGGGAAGGAACTACTCCTGTTGCTGGGGCCTACAATCACCAAATGTTGAAATAGTTAGACATGAATGAATAAACAATAGACAACAATAATAAACTATTTCAAGATCACGTTGAAATAGTTAGGTATACCTCGGTGTGACTAGCTGCCATTGATGAAGTAGCATCAACTGCTGCATCAACCATCATTGCTATACTTTCTTCCATTAACTCCAACTCCTGATGCAGTAAACATGCAAATCAAACATTAACAAAAACAACTTATGCACCGGATTTCAAGTTAAGCAACAAATATCATCGAAGGATATACATTACCATGGGCTCAGAAACTCCATGGCCATGGGTAGCTCGAGTCTTTTTTGGAGTGGGCTGCCTCATGTACACATGACCCTTGTCCACGGAAGGCCTGGGAGGAGATGCATCTGGAGGCAATGGCCCAGATGTTTGGGTCGGTGCCTACAATCAGCAAGTGAACTCATGTAGTTAGATGTATGCATAATTCAACAAACATGTACATGTATTTAAAAAATGACAACTGTAATTGTTTACCATATTAAAATGTTTACCTGGGTACCATGATGTGTCTCGTGGATCTCTCCACCCAGTGATGGATTTGGGATCTGCAAGTTTAATAATTGTAAATATTAGACCATAGATAGAATTAGTGAACTAACATGTAAAGTATGTGTAAATTAACAAATTATTGACAAGCATAATTGAAAAATTGAAATTTTAGAATGTTTACCTCATAGAACCAGGTGGGCCTATACCATCATGGATCCCTCCACCAACAAAGGGATCGGTCGCTGCAATGCCATGCCCCAATCCAAAGTCTGGGGGGTCTCTGGCGTCAAAACGCAACAATTGCAAGTTCACGAAATTAATATATTAGCTCAAACTATATATATGTGTACAAAGAGGAAACTAAATGATGAATTTATTAAAATTAACCAGATCTACATACCTCACTCAAAAAACCACTGAACGCAACATCTGTGGAAAGATCATAGCAGGGACGACCACACGATGTGCACTGGTGAGGATCAGAACTCTGCTGGGGATGTGCTGATGGTGGTGCACTGGGGGATGGTCCTCGTGGCCCAGTAAGGTGGTGGTGGACCAATGGATGGTCCTGCACTAGGTCCTGCATCCCCACCCATCTGCTGAAGAGTAGTGCTATGGCGAAGGACCACTCGTGCAAGTGTCAAAAAAGCATCCTGTGTCTCAACAACTATGCGAGTTGCAGGTGGGACATCTGGCCCATGCAATGGCGCGCGACGTGCAGGGATAGGGCGGTTAGGGTCTTGCACCCTCGCATTGGGTCGGTTTTGGGGCATCCCCCCACCGATCCCCTGAAACTCCAAGTAAGAAAAATAGTTCACGTGTTTATGCAACACGAACTCCGCATACAACTTTCGAAGGAAATACAGGGGCATTTCCCTGTTGTTATGCGGTGGCGAATCAAAGACCATATACCATCTATCCATCCAGTTATTGATAAATGGTTGGTATATGCACCACTCAATGGATATATGTGGCCAGTTTGCATTTGGGATTTCTCTAGTCCGAGGATCCCTGAATAGTGCAAAAATTTGCTGCTTTGTTATTTTTAACTTTTTTATTGCCACATAATCCAATCCATCTTCTTTTTCTCTTCTTTTCCTCTCTCTATATGATGTGATATCATATAATATATTAGTTGACTGCGCAATAGTATCAACAATAGCATCCGTGGTGGATGCAAGCGAGCGACGAATCTCATCGCCGCCACGAAAAGAATCACTGATGCCCCTTAAGTGGGCAAGCTCAATCAGAATCGCGGCATTCAGATCCATTGCAGCACCTGCAAAAAAAACATCAATAAGCAAATCATTCGAAACATATACATGGCATATAATGACGTCTCTTCAAAATTGAAATTGTATTAAATCAAACTCAAGTTAGCAATTTAATGACATCCTCAACTGAAATCTAACATTATCCTAAGTTGAACGCACTCCATACTTGACATCATATATGGTATTTGTATGAGAGGGCATCAAATTGCAATGATAACAAATGGAATATGGATACCTAATTATACTCAGTAAATTATTACTCTAGGTTTCATTATCCCAAAAAAACTAAATTGGATTTTAAGGAATCACATGTCCATGTTCAAAGGAAAACATGTTTCAATTGTACTTCACTCTAAAATATTATGGAATCTCTTAAAAAGCCAGGGCACATTTTTCATATTAATAACATGCATATATTTTCAAAAACATGGATAAAGTGGTCAATTATATAAAAAAATAATTCGCAATGATTGTAAATAATATTCTATATTTTACTATCAATGTTGCAAGCTATATGATTCTTAGGAAATTTTGATCAGGTCAATATGGGACATCCGCTACAACATTATCTCTTACGTTCATTGAATTATGTAAATGCTTTCAGCAGTGCAGCCCCTGATGAAACATTTATGACATGTTTGATAATCTTTTTCTTGGCATGCTACGAATATTTTTATGATATTTTATACATTTCATAACAGATTTCATTTATATAATTTTGCTCCTGCTTTTTTCAATTTTGATTTTGAAATTTCTATAGCACATCTTTGACATTTTTGATAATCTTTTTCTTGGCATCCTACCAATATTTTTATGATATTTTATACATTTCATAACAGATTTCATTTATATAATATTGTTCCTGCTTTTTGCAATTTTGATTTTCAAATTTCTATAGCACATCTTAATGTACTTCTATTTATGACAATACGGTGGTGGGCATTGTTATTATTTTTCTTTTTTTCTTGAATGCCAATCGTATGTAGTCTTGCATTATTCTGAGTTATATTAAAACCAAAATAAAATATGCATTGTACACACAATTTCAAAATTTCCTTTGGGTATGGATTTTCCAGACTATTGAAATTAATGTGAAGAAATGGTGAGCTTGGCAGAGAGAATAAATCAATTAACAATTTCACCTATAAAATTCTCTAAAATGTATAAACAATTTCCAGGAAAAGAAAATCTCCTTCGTTGGACTACCATTAGTATAGCATGTCCTAGACAAACTGGGAAGATCACATTTTTTGCTAGCATAGTGTAGAGGGCGAGAGGCTACCAATCAATCATGCACTATTAAAATAGATGTCTATGTCGAAAATAACTCAAGATTTCTTTTCACAAACAATACAAAGGAAATTAATTAAGGAAGGAAAACACTGCACGCTCTCTCAAATTTGAGGCCACTAAATTAAAAGAAAGAGAATTTAGTCTAAGCTGCATTTAGTTGATTTTTAGTTGAATTCAGTTTCTTGGATGCTAATAGAGTAGCTAGCGGGCGGTCTGATTCGTTACCGTATGCCTTTTTAAACGATGGTTGAATTCTAGATCTACTGTGTGTAAATCATTGGTTTCAGATGGTACATTTTGGATACAGCAAAAAAAACTAAAGATTCTTGGATTAAAAATGAATGTAGACCTATCAATCAATGAGGATGTTGGTTGTTTCCGAAAGAAAATGGGAAATCAATGCTAAAACTGGATTACAATGCCTGTATAATGTGATCACCCAGAAAATTTTGTATATTTCTAGGTTGAATCCTTAACTTCATAAATATTTCAAAGAAAACTAATTGGAATTTACGCTATCATCAAAATATTCCCTTTAAATACATATAAAACATTCCATTTGAAACTATTTGATGATATTTTCATTCAATATTTCTTCAAATGGAATGCAAACAGATTACAATACGATACACAAATAGTTTACGCATTCGCATTCAAAGCTATCTACAGAACGCTTCCAGAGATAACAATTAGATGTGTTTTAAGCTCCAACACAAATAAGATCTTAGTTTGGGCTCCGGGATTTATGTATGAAAATACCGCATGGTTTCACAATGTGAGGAGTCATTTTGTATCAATTATATAGCCCTGTATTCGCAACACTGTTGGTCTAGAAAACCCGTCTCCTATCTGGGTTGCTTGCTGCATGACGCTTCCTATCTTTGTTAATAACCGTTTGCGTCTTGTGGAGATCGATTCAGTTATGCATCTTTGCACCGCGCCCTGTGGTAGAGTGATCCTAGACATTGTATTTAGCTTTGGATACAGTAAACAAATAGTTTACGCATTCTCATTCACATACCTGAGACAGAAAATAGTTTAAGCATTTGCATACCTGAAACAAAAATTGAAAGACAAAATCTGAAATTGCTCTCTGCGTTATTCCGAAGGTAAGTTTTGAAGTGTGTAGAGGAGTTTTGATGCTCCAGTGACGTGTTTATAGCAGAGAAAAGATTGATATACGTATTCTAATATTTACTTGACTGCTTTTTACATATAAGAGAATGCCTGATAAGGCCTAGTGAGGTATAAACCTACCCTTATCCTATTTACTCGATCAAATAAGATATCGAGTATATCAATCGAAGGAATTTCCTCAGGTTCAGCAGCTAGCCGTCGCAGTGTAGAAATGGCTTCCTCAAATATAACTTCTGTAGGGAGATGAGCCGACTTTTTTAGGACATGTGTCAATTGTATATTGAGCACAGAATTACACAATGAATGAATTGGATCGGATTCTAAAAGAATTGGATAGGATAGGATAGCATTGCGAAAGTTGAAGTGTCGAGTAAGAAGTATGCAGATTTCAAATGCAGCAAGCTCTGTTTTAATAAAGGTTGCATGCATCACAATCTGCCTTTAACAGTCGCAAACAAAGCCACCGGACCGTCCTGTATATCTGGATGCAGCGAATCTTTAATGGCTACCTACCTTGCATATTCTAATCATGTTAAATTGCAGAAAAAAAAATACTCATGCTCATATAACCATAAGAATCAATCCTTGCAATGCCACATTCGGGTGAATAACTAACATAAAAATGTGCCGCTCTTCACAATATTAAACTCAATATATATTCACGCAATGGCTTACGCTGCCTCATGTAAATGCATTAGTCAAAATAAGCCCATTAGAACCCTAAAATTTAAATTATCACTGAATCTATGAAAATCAGCTTCAATCCTCTCAAGCAAACCCGAAGGTACTGTGGCGTTTAATGAAAATCAGCTTCATCGATTCAGCTTCACTGAATCGATGAAAATCCTCTTCAATCCTCTCAAGCGAACCCGAAGGTACTGTGGCGTTTAATCCTATCTGGGTTATAAGATTTTTTTCTCATCCTTTATGTGATATAAGATTTTTCTCTCATAGGATCTCCAGCCGTATTGTTATTGTCCATGTAATTGTGTAAAGCCTTGGGTATTGCTAGGTATTGTTTTGAAGTGTGTATAGATATTAAGCCTAGTTTAATCTTTAAGCCGACATTGTGGGAGCTTCAAATATATATTTATTATGAACTGACATTGTGGGAGCTTTAAATATATACTTATCATGAGCCGACATTGTGCCACGTGTCACTTCCACGTTGAGCACGGAATCACACTTCTACCTCATACCGGGCTGTAGAATGCGCCTCTCGGCGCAACTAGAGACTAGGCTATAATAGAGAGCTCGTCCTCCTTAGCATGTTGATATATGTGTATACGTTGAGATTGACCTATTTGCCCGACCATTTGCACCGATCGAACAACTTGGCTCGCGTGAGCGGTCACATCTGACGTTGCGTGAGCGGTCACATTCGACGTTGCCGGTCGTCCGATCGGTGCAAATGGTCGGTTAAGTAGTTTACTCCGTTGTAAACACATGAAGAAAAAATTGTTTTAACAAATCTGACGACGGGGACATTGGCCCTCTCACCTTAATAAAGTTGATCTTCTTCTATTTTTTTCTAAAATTATTTTTAAAGCCAAGAACATTGAACATACTTCGATTCTAGATCTACACGTATGCACATACCTCTTCTATTCTCCCAGGCTCTCGTCTCCTCAATAAAGGCCGTCCATCTTTCTCAGAACTATTTTGCAGTAAGAGCTTGGCCTGTAAACGCCGTCTTATTATTCTCTTCACTCGGAGATTTTAACCATATCCATGAGGTTTTCACTTAAGAACGTCGGCCTCCTCTTCTCTTCTTTTCTTTTCCCTCCGCTCCCCTTTCTCCAAAGGTAGGTGACAACAAGACGAGTACTCAGCCAACACTAACCGTCTTTTTTAAATAAAATTAATTTGTTACATACTTCATTAAACAGGTGGCGAACAAATGCTTAGTAACCGCCATTTTAGTTTTATGTTTCAAGATTTAAAATAATTAAAGTTCCATAACTCAAAAGCTATGTACAGATGTTAATATATATGTATGTATATATATATAAAAGATGTTTAATATTTATAATATGTTTTTCTTTCAATATTTACAATAACAATTATTTTATTCTTTAATGGTTAAATACTTTATTAAATATATAATATTTTTAAAATGATATTTCTTGTAAAATTTATCTTTTCCTTTATTTTATACTCAAGGTGAAAATGAGAAAATCTTTAATTTCTTTTCATTTAGAAGCTTACCAATATTGTTAATAGCTAACTATTAAGAATCTTAATTAATATCTCAACTATAAGGTACTATTTATACTTAGCTTCTCTTAATAATATTAATAATACTTCTCTACACTTTTTGTTGAGGCTAGGATATTAACAATAAATAGTATTATTAATAATAATTTATTAATGATTAGTTTTCTAATCAATAAATCACAAGAATTATATAAACATTAATTACAATTTTTTTATAAGCTTTAGCCAAAAAGTTGCACATTTACATTTACCTTTTATTTTAGTTAATGAAAAATTGAAATACTAAAAAGGATATTACATTTCATTAAGGTGGTAGTGTGAAGAGACATCTAAAAATCTAATTATACTAAAAATCATTAATCATAAATATTTTCTTGTTTAATAGAAATTAAAAAATGCTAAATTACGAATCAGATTTTTCTTGTTTGGTACAATTAAAATAAAGTAGTTGACACTTTAGTATGACGAGGAATGTTTTTTAATTACTTTTATTCATGTTTTACAAATTAAAATTTATAAACTGTATAATCTTTTTCTTGGGGTTTGGTAGAATATAATAAAGTAGTTTGGCATTTGATTATGGTTAAGAATATAACAAAGTAGTTTGGCTTTTGATTATGGTTTGGATTTGTTTTTTAAATAGTCTTTTTATAGGTAGTAGAATTAGAGAAATGTTGAAATTTGTAATCATGTTTTTAAAATAAAAATATAATAATTATTAAAAAAAATCATGTTATTAAAAAAAATATAATATAATAATTATATATTTAAAAATAAAAAAATTACTTTTTCCATCATTTCACAATATATTAATTTTCTAAATAATAATTTTTTTTTAATTCTTCATTTTATATGCTTTAAAACAAACGAAATGTAATTAAATATTTTTATTTAAAGCTCATTTTACCTTGTAATGATTTTCGAAGCATCAAGTCTCTTAAATATTGTTTTATTTTATATATAAATCTTGTTTTATTTTATATACAATTACAACTTTCGTAAATTTTTATATTTGGAAGCATCAAGTTTGTTAAATCTTGAATCTCAAGTTTAGTAATTTTTTTCTCTTAAAGCACTTACTCTTATGTCAGAAGATAACATTTCTCCTCAACCACTGATACAATTTGGACCGTTTCTTGATGTGTGCATATAAATATAATGCTTTGTCTAGCTGCCATGCTAGTGTATTTTGTATCATTCCAATTTTATTAGATTTTGTTGGAAAGCTAAAGTTTATTAAGAATATAATAACTTATTGGTTTTGGATGGTGTTGCCTTTGTCAACAGGACATCAAATCAGTACAACATGTATTTGGAAGTTGTGTCTTCTTTCAGATTGTGTGGGACAAAGTGGGATCTCATCTTTCATACTTGATTAAATAGGACAAAGATTGTCTTGCTGAAAATATACAAAACTGGATGGGAAAAACAGACTTAGAGGTAGATGTGATTATTCCCATACATTGGGAGTGTGGAGAGAGTGCAACATGCACATATTTCAGGATGTGGTTGCTGATCCCGGTAGGGAGACACAGAAGGCTATAAGTTGGTTACATGCTTATGGACCTCTTAAGAAGAAGAAGAACATTATAGCTTATCTCGCCCCTTGGGAGGAATAACTTGGAGTCATTGGTTTTTTTGATGGCGCACAACAAGATGGCTTTAGTGAGGCAGTTATGGTAATTAGAACTAGAAATAATTTATCATACAGATTGAAGATGGGAGCTGGAAAAGGAACGAACAGAAAGGCCGAGCTCCTGGCACTTTGGGGGCTGCTATATTTTGCCAAGAAAAAACATTTATTAGATATCAGAATTAGATTCGAAATTGATTATAGAATGGGCAAAATATGTCTATTTTTTGCGTACTTTGGAGCTTCAGCACTGGGCTAGAAGGACAAAAGATATCATTTCTACCTTTCAGCGGATTACTTTCAGGCATATTTATAGAGAGCACATTGTTGAGGCTGATGGATTATCCAAAATTGCTTTAAGGGGGGATATGAAGTGTATTACCTGGGAACTGTTTTTGGAGGGAGCCAGAATTGATTGAAAGGCATTTTTGAGCATAGTATAGTTACACTTTGAGGACCTCCAAAGGCAATAGTTACTGCTTGAAATTACAAGCTCTAATGAGATAGAGACTCTTAAAGAATGCAATTATAGATTGGTGCACTTTAGGTCATTATGATCAGTGAAAAAGAACGGGTATATTTTGATAAGTTATGTAATTATGACACAACTTTAAAAATTTAAATAAAATTGCTTTTGTCGGTGTGAAAAAAATAATAATAAAGTAGTTTCTATTTAATCATTGTAAAAAAGTTTTTGTGATTACTAAATTCTTTTTTATATGTTTGTGAAACCATACATATTTTTTTTAAATATGAAAATTTCAAATAATTATAAATAGAAAGCTAAGGACTTCATTAACTTCATTCCCATACATTTCACACTTCAAAGGCTATCATAAAAACCATACATGATGACCGTCTTGTCTATGACAAGTTATTGTCAAGCATGTTTTGTAGGAGCCCAAAACATTAGACTCTATTAGCATGACGGTAAAAAAGGTTCCTTCCCCAGTTAGTTTCATTGCTAGGAATTTTTAAAGTTTTATTTTATAAATTATTTTCTATACTCTCAATCTAGAAAATGAGATGTAAGTGTATCTTTGACAAATGTGAATGTGAGAGATTTGTTCCTTCTTTCCTTAAGAATTAATTAATAGTGATACATTTTCAGGTAATGAACAAAGACAATTTGTTAATTAGATATTATAAAAGAGTTGATACACTTACATATTCATGTATTCCAAGTTGGTTCTAATTCTTGTAGTGTTGAAAAAGAGGTTTCATTGATTATAATTACTTTTCTTTTTTGTTTTGTTTTAGTGAGTACAAGTTAAGGATAGCTGCTTTGATGTGTTAGATGGAATATAAATTTAAAAAAAAATAGGCATTGATTTGTATGATATTTTAAGATACTTTCATAATGAATTTGTATTTTGGATAAGAAGAGGAAGTGCAGAAAATTGAATAACATTTCTAAATATATAGTTCTTTTTAATTGGAAATTTTCATAACTAAATTATGTTCATTTTTTAACATTGACATTTTATTGTTTTGGAGGAATATAAGGTATACGCTTTTGTTGGTTTAACGTTTTAGTACCTAAATGATGGAATCAATATATCTAAAAACTAGTGTGTGTGTGGTAAATATTCCCTCCTGGTGTCATGTAGATGACCTGGGTTCAATCCTCAGCAACAATGCCAAAATGTTGCCGCTTAGATCCACATGTGAACATGAAAAAAAATCAAATAACTGAGAGTGACCTTGGAGGATAGTTAACGAGTCAAGTTCAAATCTCACCACAAGACTCAACTCTTTCTAGTTAGGCCAAGTCCTAAACAAAATCCAAAGGAGGTAGACTTTAAGAAATATAAGGATAAATGATTTGGAAAAAGAGGCTTAGGAGTTAATAAAAGAAACTAGAAAATTAATCTAGTAGTATATATGATAAGAAAAATAAAAAAGAAATTACTAAATAAAGTATATAAAAGCGTCAACATGTATATAATAGAGATCGATGCTTTAACCATTTGTAAAAAGGATACAACTGTAGAACAAGAAATGCTTGCAAACTACGCTATGGAATAATTTACCAACATAAAGGAAAGTTATCTAATTACTATAAACTAGAATCAATGTAAGATTGTGAACTTGCTAGAGCGAGGATTGTCTTTCTTGTTAAATGGAGGATCGTTGAATTATGAACCTACTTGATGCAGGGATTGACTGTTTGTTTCTTGTGGATTATTAAGGGGAAAGGGGAGTTTTTGATATACGTGAGGTACATGGAAACAAGTCAAGATGTCAAGTGTGGTACTACACAAAGAGGGGACTACATCAAAGTCACAGGGGATGTCTAAGGTAGTACACCAAACAATAATGTAGGCTGATGAGTCCCACAACAATCACTACTTAGTATGGTGTCTCAACTATAGAGTTTGTCCATGAAGTGACAATTCTATGGATCTATATGGATGTTGGAATACATCTATAGGGAGGATTAGTTTTAAGTTCACTTAATGTGAAGTGTTTTTAGAATGTTTCATGGATGGAATTAATTAGAAAATTAGAACATAAAAGAATGAACATAATATACTAGCATGTAGTAATATCTACATAGAAATGGAAAACAAAGATGACTAAGAATTTAAGGTTGAATTTAATGAACCAAATCAAATATTGTATAATCTAAGTTAGGAATTAGTATATGGAGTTATCATATGAATTTAGATGCAAAATATAAGACGCAGGGGGTAGGGGGGATGTGACACCACCACCCTACTGGATTGCTTACAAGAGCTATGAATCCCTTAAAATGCATAATGTTTTTTTGTTATGGCCAACAATAAATCTTACAGGAGAGAGAGAGAGAGAGAGAGAGAGAGAGAGAGAGAGAGAGAGAGAGAGAGAGAGAGAGAGACTCTCTTAAATAGGAAAAGTAGAGGAGTCACCCCCCTTTGGTAGATCATGCATGAAATATGGAGGATGTGGCATATGGTGGCCTCCTCAAGCCTAGTTCACTTTAGTATTGGATTGAGTTCTCTTAGAGGTAGTGCATTAGGGTTTGAGTGTGGGGCTATTCAAAAAAATGATTGTTTTATATATTTTTAAATTAATAAAGTTAATAAAGCCTCAAATTAGTATGCAAGTGTTGGTGCATTGTTTAAAGGTATTAACATAAAGCAAATAGATTTTTTTTAGTGTGCATAGGTTGGTGTTTGGTAGTGAATATAATTTTCCTTTTGAAATTATAAAGGAATAAAAACTTTATTGGAAAACATTAATAGTGTACTTTTTTTAATTAATGAGTTATCCAAAAAATATAAACAAATAACAAACACATATATTTTGTTTTTTTACAATTTGATCATCCATGAGTATATCAACATATTGCTGTAAGAGAAAAATTTAAGGATCCATGATTTTCTTAAAGTGTAGAAAACTTGGCGAATCTTACAAATTCTTAAATTTCCAACAATAAAATGGTGGGTGATATTTAAAAAAACAAACAAATTTCAAATGGTTTTATATAGTTTCTAGACAATTTTGGTGTATTTAAGAGTAAAATATTTTTATCCCATAGAATTTGGGAAAATCAATTTACAAAAAAAACAGAAATTGGTGAATCTTTTTTTTTTGAAAAAAAGGTAAAAAATTAGCCCATGGGCTAAATTTTTTCCCTAAAAATTTCCCTAATATGATAGTTTGTTAAAACAAGACATTGATAAATGATTTTTCTTTTTAATTTTATATGGTTTATGTAGTTTGTTGTTCTTAAGGTTGTAAAACAATTAGATTATGAATTTATTTGATTATTAATACCAACTATAGCTTCAATCAATATAAATGAGGGCTATAGTCAAAATGCAAATGCCAAGGAGGGTTGAGCAGATAGCACCATCTATGTACCACTTTAGGCCAGTAAGCTAGTCCTTAGACCAAGGGAACAAACCCTTGAATTATATGGAAGGTATGAATCCTAGCCTATAACCCTAGGTACCTTAAAGATATGTTTGCAAAAATTTGAATGGATTTACAACTCAAATATGAGGTGCATGGAGGCAAGTTTCAGCTGCAAAAATAATTGTAAGTGTTGAATTTAAGAAGGAGGTACAAATATTTCACAATACAACAAACTCAAAGTATGGACATCTAAGGCTCCTTAATCATAACCCAATTATTTAAAAGAAGAATATCATCATGGAATATATCTCAATAAGAAAGAATTGTCGACCATCAATTAAAATGCATTCAAGAAAACTATTGAAAATTACATAACCATAGTAAAGTTCAGATCCATGTGACTCAAGAGATTAGATAAAGGATTTGGGAAAATATGATCCAAAACAAGCTAGGAGCTAAAGGAATCCTCACAACTCAATATATTCACAAATTATGCAGAAAAATAGTGAAAACAATGAAAATACTGAAATTAACACATAGAAGTGGTGCCAATAACCGAGTTTATTATCACTATCCACTATGTAAATATGCCTGGAACATGTTTATAATGCAATAGGAGAAAATTGTTATCCTTTGGAGGAAATTTGGATGCATACATGTGGCAGGCTTAGATTTGGCCTCAAAACCCCCCTGGGTGGACCAATGAGCTCCCAAACCCCCTCAAACGGTCATGAATCCCTGTATGAACATGGTTGAAGAATTCTAGTACATAAATGAACATAGGGTAGGTTTGGTGGAGTGCATGGGTGAGTGGGATTGGCTCTAGGAGTGTGAGTGGGAGTTTCCCTGTTTTATGGAATGGAAGCACACCAAGGACTAAATAGTCATAAATGAGGGTTCATGTGTAGCCAAAATGATTAAATGTGGGAACCTAGGTGCATTAATGAGACCAAAACACCGAAAAGGACCTTGCTTAACCAACACAACCTAGTTTGGGGGCATATAACATAAGTATGAATCTAATGAGAATGTGTCCTAGGTGTATGATCATGGTACTAAGGTGGTATAATTATATAGAACCCCCTCTTAATCCTGACTTAGTGTAAATACATCACAAAATATTGAGGCCTTGGAAACTAAGGGTCATGTCACCTCTTACAAAATTTTATTTGTTCATATAATCGAGGTAATGAGGAAAACCTCACGGAAACAAAAATCCTCCTAAAAAATGGAGATGGATCTAATCTAAGTGAATATCAGCAATCACCATGTGTCACCCACTCCAAGAAGTGATCTCAGATATGTGAATGTCTTATCTGTGAATCTCTTGGTGAAGTTGTGAGGAGGTTTCTCCGCAGATGGGAAATACTGCAACGATATCACCTGCTCATGCACCAAGCTCTTGATCTAGTGCATGTGTATCTCTATGTGCTTGGTCCTATGTGTTGGAATATTTGAGTATATAGTTGTCATTGATGTCAAAGGTGTTCACGAATGGCAAAGGAATAACCAGTGGATATGATGGCAGGACAAACTCAGTGAAAAACTAAGGTAGTGATGACATGGCATGGCATAGTTGAGGATGTAGCATGAAACATATGATGACATGGAATATGATGGTATCCTAATGATGATGAAAGACTAAGGTAGTGATGGAAAAGTTGCTTAAGAATTCCAAAAGATACCATGGCAAAGTTAACGCAACATAAGTCAAAGGAAAGACGAAATGGCACGATGATGAGGTGGCATGGTTAGCTGCATGAGATCTGATGAATGAGGATCAAGTTTTGTATAATCCGCAAAGACAGAATGCAGATCTACATGACTTCTAGAATGGAAGGTTAGGAATAATCCCGCACAAGATCCGACAGTTAGAAATCTCCCGCAAAAGATAGGAGGAAAAGCCAAAGTTCCACAAAAGATCAACATCGGAGGGTCAAGGGTAAATCCGGAAGGAAATAAACAGTTCAGGAAAATGCGGAAACAAAGTTGTGTAAGTCCAAAATAGGAAAGTGTGATTCCACATCCCACATCCCACAATTCACAAGATCAACAGTCAGAAAAGACTCCGCAAAAAGATCGACGGTGTGGAAGAAAAATTGCGAAAAGGAGCTTGTGAAAAGCCGAAATATTATGTTTCTGCATCCCGCATCCCTCACCTAGCAATCTGGAAAGATCGGACGGCTGAAGTTAGTTCCACTAAAATAGATCGATGGTGCGGAAGGAAAATTGCAGAAAGGATTTTGTAGAAAGGAAAAAGTGGACAGTCGACATCCCACATCCCGCATCCCGCAATCTGGAGATCGACGGTCATGAAAATGACCAACGAAGATCGACAGTGGGGAATCGTTGATGAAGTAATCTTTGTGCGGAAAGGAGATTTTGAGGCAGAAATCGATGGTTAGATCAACGGTCTGGATTGAATTATAAATAGGATCAACGTCTCTGATTGGATTAGGAAGATGATCTTGCATAAAGAAGTTTGACAGTGTAGAAGCACCTGCATACGATGGACAGAGGTGCAAATTTTTTTTCCAAGCTGCAGTAATGATCTCTAAGATGGAGGATCAATAGAAGAACGTGAAAGGACGTTCTGAAAGGTGTGATCTTTAGATCTGAAAGGGAGCAACAATGAAAGGTGTTTTTGGCACTGGGATTGAACCCCATGGTTGAGGGGAAGGGCCTGCTCCTGGGAAACAACAGAACCACTTTAGACTGCGCCTTTGGACCTGTGCAATTAGAGAGGGATCTCTCATTCATCTTCGGAGTCTACTTTGCATAAGATTTTCAATCAAGGATAATCAGGGGGCCAGGATCCTGAATGGGGCAAAGTGTATTAATGTGAGGTGCATGGTGGGATTATCAAGCCAAGGTACCATTGGCAATGGAGTGGAAAACCTGCGTAGGGAACATTTTCACAAGGGAAAGAATGGTGTAAGGTTGTAAACAGAGGCAAGATAGCCATCGGTTTAACAATCGAGAGGTATTTAGCGGATGGTTAGAGGATGAGGGAGAACAACCCATCACATGGAGCACCAGCAAGATGAATTCCACGCATCTTTAGAAGAAAACTTGATAAATGTCTGGAACAACAGCCAGAGCATAGCAAGTATGAATTCCTAACTGTTATACACTAAGTTGCAGACATGAAAGCAATCAACAGACTGGGATGAAAACAGGAAGCACATTACACGTAAGGGAAAATACATATTGGGAAAAGCAACGACACATGAATCTCTGCCATGTGAAACAAATATGCCTTTGCAATTTTATTCAAAACAAAGGCATCAAATCTTATTTACAATGGAGAGCCTCAGCCTGAGAATGTTTCCCAATCCAACCAACTAACTCCTTCCTCCCTCTATCGGGAGTGTATTTATATTATTCTAGTGTTGAGACTACCGAATTGAAAATTGTTACAAGTCACTATCATGCGTTAATAGTACAGGGAGTGGAACTATTGCCACATTTTATAAAGATAAACAATAAACAATATGGCGTTGGCGGTCGCATTCGGCCTGAGTAACAGTTCGACGTGCTTGGTTGCTACGACGGATTATGAGTATGATGCCTCCATCCCTTCCCAAAGCGTGTGCTTCCATCATGTTCAAATGCAGCTTTTCGCATGGGCACACGCTGGCAAATTAGCTTGCATATTTCCCTGGTTCAATCACATCCGCCACCTCCTTCCTTGTCGGGTAACATTGTTAGCCATGGGCTCTGGAAGAAGTTCCACATTGCTCTTGGTCGAATCAAACTTGTGAGGTGGCTTGTCATTCTTGTACTTCTCACCTCCAATGGAGTGAGCTCTCCCATAGGCAATAAGGTGTAGCATGTCTATACCATCCTTGTCACCCTTGGAAAGTGGAATTCACAAATAGGGCTGTGTGGGATTCAGACCTGTGATGCTCCCATCCGAACAAATGCTTATGCCGGAAGCAGATAATGACTGTCTCCTTCTGTGGAGGCTTTGGTGGTAGTGATGCTATAAGGGGTTCCTGAAAAAACACTTATGGGGAGTAAGTGCCTAGGTCTCGCATCCTTGGATGTGCGGGTATCACGTCTAGGCCCTGATGGTTGGTGTCACTCTTCGCATGCCATACTGAGGTGACGGGTAAGTGTGTGAGATCCTCACTAACCATCAACACCCCCATATGGATAAGCTTCTCAAACCAGATCTTTGTTGTCGAACTCTTCAGGCCTCAACAGTCTCGTGGAGAAGTAGAACTCTAGTTTTGGAGGTATGCTAGTTCACTCCCATTGCTCTAAAAGAAGTATATATAAGGCTTCAAGACTAACCCTCACAATGGCTGGTCAACATTCCTGCACACTCTATCATCGAGTGTATTTGGTATCAACATGTGTGACAACACGAGTATAGTGATCCTTTACTTGCTGGGGATCTAGCCACGTCATTCCATCGGTCGTGGTGCCTTACCTTCTATTGAGGGACGTATTTATGGACACCATCTGGTACAATTGATTCATGCTGCAAGGTTCATGAAGTGGACGTTCCCACATTTCCTTGCTCTTGTAATGTAGGGAACGAAATGTCCCACATCGTGCTGGCTTTGCCCAGTGTGAGTAGTGGATTTGCCGGTTACTTTCCTTACTTTTGCAGGACAACTCACACAAAAGCCACCTATCTTGACAACTCACACAAAAGCCACCTATCTTTACATGACATGACTCTGCCACAAAGAGGGTTTCACCTGTATGCATTCTATAAATGGTGTCGGAGGAATCGACTAATATGAAATGGGGGAAGCTTACACGCGTGAACTTCTCTTTCGCTGTCAACTCCACACTGGATGTGAAACCTGTACCCTGGGAGCCTTCTCAGCCTTCCAATTCGAGGAATCTTTCACGTCCACTGTCCATGTCCCATTATTTCTGCCACTAACTTTTCTCCTCTGATCACCATGGGCAGTTCTGGATCTTGACATGTTCTCAACCGTCGATCGCGACTGACCCTTTTCATGTAGCTGTAGATTTGAGTGGGCCCCATTACTTTTTACAATGAGAAAACTTGGTATCCAACCTTGCTAGTCAGCATTGTGAAATAAACCTTGGACATAGATCTATTTTCTTTATTTTCTCGACCGTTGATCTTTGCAACCGCTACTCCTCTTTCACGATTTGAAATCACGGCTATACTCATACAAGTATGGTTTACAAAATTGACTGAGACCGTAGATCTGACCAAGATCTCATCTTGTCCATCGCAGGTTTCCGCTCTTTATTTAATTTCGCAACTTGGAAATAGGGCTTTGGTCGAGCATGTCCGCTTGCGCGAAATGTTTTGGAGCCATTGATCCACCCTCTGATCAATCTCAGCCTTTGATTCTAGATCTCGTCCAATGCCCTCAGCACACCTGTCATTTTCTTCTTTGCCTTGCACCTCTAATAACCTGAAGGGGTGCTCACATGAAGTTCGAGGGAATGGGACCCTCATCGAATTCCTATCAGGCCCCTAAATAAACTGTTAAAAAATGGAGTGTTAACAACTGGCTCCACGAGGGATGCTATCCTCCCATTGAGGTAGCAAAGAACCCCCATAGACCAAGTGCCAAAACCATTGGGTTGCCTTCAATATTTCTTTCACATCTCCATTCTGCTCCGGGTTACTGCTTCAACGAATTTGTGCCACTCTTGCAAATCATGCTGGTGACTGTAAACCTATGCTTGTCACTGTAAATGAAAACAAACTAAAATAGTAATGAAGGAAATGCTCGATAACTCCCGAGCTTATTTTTTCCTACCTGCTTTACCTAACTTTGTGCACAAGTCCGATTAAGTGAAATCAGACTTCCAATGAAGCCAATTAAGCAACTTGCCTAATAGTTTTGTTCTTTTATCATGCTTGATGGACAGAAATGAAATAGATAATGGGAAAAGGCAATGACAAACAAACTAATCTTCAAATCATGGATGCAACCAATCATTTCCTTTGCCCAACCCCTGAATGTATTCAGCTACGGGGTCATAGAAATCATGACAACCTCCAGCATGTTTTGTCATATGTTCACGGGGAGGACGTCCGAAACTCTCCCCCTCAGATGGTTCGTCAGGCTGACCCTTTGAATCTTGTAGAAGAGGACCCACATAATATTTCTTCAATGGAACATCCCACTTTCCGCTCGAAATTTATGTAACAAGAGCTTGATGTGCTTCAAGAGGGAGGTCCCATGCTTCTCCAGTGGAATCGAGTAGGCATATTCCTTCTGTGTGAGATCGTGCTTCTGAATGTGAAATATTAGAAAACGTGTTTATTTGGAGGTTGCTGCATCCATCTTCATAGCTTGTCCCTTCAGTACAGATTCCCAATGTATTAGTAGCATGACAAGAATCGCCTGGCTGCTTCTTCTTATCGTCTTCTTTGTTGTACAGGCTTCTGGTCTGTGCCATCTCTTCTTCTTTAAGTTTTTGCTTGGAGGCTTTAATCATGTGTCGTATTAATTCAAAAGAGGTATAACACAAGGGTAGGCTATCACCTCCAGTACCCTTATAATTCTTTCCTGCTTCAACCTTCCGATCTCGTATTGCATCTTGAATCTTTTCATCAGCGGGATTTATGTCAATAGCTGTCTTGTCAGGTATATTCTGCGGGTACTCTTCCTCATATTCATCATACATAGGTGTACCAAATTCCTTCTTAAAATTGTCCTTTGTGGACCAGGGGTGGTGCAGGTCGCCCTCTTCAAAGAACAATCCTGCAGAACTACCTGCTCCTGCATCAGGCTGGTCATCTTTCTGTATACCAGGAGAGAGCTTTGATGGGCCAAAGACTTTCCCATTCTGCTTGTAGGGCCCAACCAATTTGAATGTATCTTTTATTTCACCACAATGGTCCCGATCTGACAATTTCTTGGACATCTTAAGGTTTTCCTCAACTTCCAAATAATCAACGAACATATGTTGCAGGGTGGTTGATTTTCTCTCCGAAAGAAGCAAGGACAGGTCAAGAGGAAAGGTAGCTGCATAATATATCTTAGTAGCATTCTCAAGAGGTTGGAATTCCTTAGGCATGTTATAATGAAAGCTTGCAAATATTCTATTAAAACTAGATATGGTCTCACCCTCATGCCTCCTCAGGGAATAAAATTCTAAGAGTATTTGCTCCTAGTGGCCTTCTCCTACCCCAAAAATTTAAGAATGTGCAAGAAAACTCTTCCCAAGTGTTGATGGAATTAGGCTGCAAGTGTTTAAACCAAACTTTGGCATATCCTTGCAAGGACAGGGTGAAAGCCTGCATGCAGACATCATCATGTTCTATCTCAAAAAGGTTAGATAAATGCTCAAAGGCTTGTAAACGTTTCTCAGCAGTCAAGTCTTGGGATTCTCCGTCAAACTTGGGGAGGTATTTGTAATATCTCGTGGGAAAATCATGGAGGATGGGAGGCAGTTGTAGTAGTTTATACCAGCTTGGAGAAAAGGGAGAGACAAGGTTCGACACAATAACTAATCTATTGTCTGAGGTTTCATGAATTTCACAGGGGTGTCCTTTGACATCATGAGCCCCTGGATAAAAATCTAGGCCATAATTAGATGTATAGGACGACGCAACGCTTTTGGTTTGTAAAGAAGGATAAACAAGAATATATTCAAACTCTGCTCAGAATGAGCTGAACCATAGAAGGATGTTTTGATAAATATAGGAAAAGATAAGAACAAACTTACAAGATAGGGGAAGGAATCCAGGAAGAAACGTAGAATCGAGTATCTTGAACTTCTGCTTTCTAGGCTCTATAAGGGGTCCATTTTCTAGACGGAGTTTGTCAGATTTCCTTGGCCATTTGATTTCTGGGTTACACCACCAGCAGAGTCATTGAAGTTTGAATCCTTCAAGAGTGGAGTCGCCAGGTGAAAAGTGCTCAACCTTCTTGATGTCTGGTCATTGTTCACCATCAACAACCAAATCTAAAACCTTGTCGTTTTTCTCATGGAGGATCTTCAATTTTGTCCCCGGCAACGGTGCCAGTTTGTTGGCACAAGGATTGAGCCCCAAGGTTGAGGGGAAGGGATCACTCCTAGGCAATAGCAGAACCACTTTATACTTCACCTCTGGCCCTATGCAATCATAGAGGGATCTCTCGTTCATCTTTAGAGTCTACTCTGTGTAATATTTTCAATCAAGGATAATCAGGGGGCCAGGATCCTGAATGGGGCAAAGTGTATTAATGTGAGGTGCATGGTGGGATTATCAGGGAAAGGGACCATTGGAAATGGAATGGAAAACCTCTGTAGGGAAAATTTTCATAAGGGAAAGAATGGCATAAGGTTGCAAACAGAGGCAAGATAGCCATCAGTTTCATAATCAGGAGGTATTTAGCAGATGGTTAGAGGACGAGGGAGAACAACCCATCACATGGAGTACCAGCGAGATGAATTCCATGCAACTTTAGAAGAAAACTTGATAAATGTCTAGAACAACAGTTTGAGCATAGCAAGTATGAATTCCTAACTGTTATACACTAAGTTGTAGACATGAAAGCAATCAATAGACTGGGATGAAAACATGAAGCACATTACACGTAAGGGAAAATACATATTGGGAAAAGAAACGACAAATGAATCTCTGCCATGAGAAACAACTCTTCCTCTACAATTTTATTCAAAACATAGGCATCAAATATTATTTAAAATAGAGAGCTTCAGCCCGAGAATGTTTCCCAATCCAACCAACTAACTCCTTCATCCCTCTATCGGGAGTGTATTTATACTATTCTAGTACTGATACTATTGAATTGAAAATTGTTACAAGTCACTATCATGCATTAACAGTACAGGGAGTGGAACTATTGCCATGTTTTACAAAGATAAATAATAAACATTATGGCGCTGGCAGTCACATTCGACCTGAGTAACAGTTTGACGTGCTTGGCTGCTACGGCGGATTACAAGTATGATGCCTCCTTTCCTACCCGAATCATGTGCTTCCATCATGTTCAAATGAAACTTTCTGCATGGGAACACACTAGCAAGGTAGCTTGCATCTTTCTCCGGTTCAATCACATCCGCCACCTCCTTCCTCACCAGGTAACACTGTTAGTCGTGGGCTCTGGAAGAAGTGCCGCATTTCTCATGGTCGAATCAAACCTGTGAGGTGGCTTGTCATTCTTATACTTCTCACCTCTAGTGGAGTGATCCCTCCCACAGGCAATAAGGTGTAGCATGTATACACCAGCCCCGTCACCCTTGGAAAGTGGACTTCACAAACAGGGCTATGCGGGCTTCAGACCCCTGACGCTCCCATCCAAACAAATGATTATGCCGGAAGCAGTCAATGAATGTCTCCTTTCATGGAGGCTTTGGTGGCAGCGATGCTACCAGGGGTTCCTGAAAAAACACTTACAGGGAGTAAGTGTCTAGGTCCCATGTTGTTGGAGGCGCGGTTATCATGTCTAGGCCCTGATGGATGGTGTCACTCTTGGCATGCAATACTGAGGTTACGGGTGAGTGTGGAAGCTTCTTTCCAACCATCAACACCCCTAGACCAATAAGCTTCTCAAACCAGATCTTCATTGAACTCTTTGGGCCTCGACAGACTCGTGGAGAAGTAGAACTTGGGTTCTGGAGGTATGTTAGTTCACTCCCATTGCTCTGAAAGTAGTATATATAAGGCTTCGAGACTGACCCTTGCAATGGCTGGTCAACATTCCAAAACACTCTATCATCAAGTGTATTTAGTATCAACATGTGTGACAGTGTGAGTAGAGTGATCCTTTACTTGTTGGGGATCTAGCCACATCGTTCCATTGGTCATGGTGCCTTACCTTCTGCTGAGGGACGTATTTGTGGACACCAACTGGTAAAATTGATTCATGCTGCAAGGTTCATGAAGTGGACATTCCCACATTTCCTTGTTCTTGTAATGTAGGGAAAGGAATGGTTTCCCACGTTGTGCTGGCCTTGCCCCATGTGAGTAGCGGATTTGCCGGTTACTTTCCTTACTTCCGCAGGCCAACTCACACAAAAGCCACCTATCTTTACGCGACCTGACTTCACCACAGAGAGGGTTTCACCTATACACATGCTATAAATGGTGTCGAAAGATTAGGCCAATCTGCAATGGGGGTAGCTTACACGTGTGAACTTCTCTTTCGCTGTCAACTTCACACAGGATGTGAAATCTATACCCTGGGACCCTTCTCAGCCATCTGATTTGAGGAATCTTTCATGTCCACCGTCGAATTTTCTCCTCTGATCACCATGGGCAGTTTTAGATCATGACATGTTCTCAACCGTCAATTGCGACTGACCCTTTTCATGCAACCGTAGATCCGAGTGGGCCGCATTACTTTTCGCAATGAGAAAACTTGGTATCCAACCTTGCTAGTCTGCATTGCAAAATAAACCTTGGCCATAGATCTCTTTTCTTTATTTTCTCGACCGTTGATCTTCATAACCGCTGCTCCTTTTTCGCGATTTGAAATCGCGGCTATACCCGTACAAGTATGGTTTACAAAATTGACCGAGACCGTAGATCTGACCAAGATCTCATCTGGGCCATTGTAGGTTTCTGCTCTTTATTTCATTTTGCAACTTGGAAACGGTGCTTTGTTCGAGCATGTCTGCTCGCATGAAATGTTTCAAAGCCATTGATCCACCCTCCGATCAATATCAACCTTTGATTCTGGATCCTGTCCAATGTCCTCAGCGCACCTGCTGTTTTCTTCTTTGCCTTGCACCTCTGATAACCTGAAGGGGTGTTCGCATGAAGTTCGAGTGAATGGGACCCTCGTTGAACTCCTATCAAGCCCCTAAATCAACTGTTAAAAAATGGAGTGTTAACACGTGTTTTTGTTCAGTTTGAAGAGACATGACTGTTAAAAGAAGATTAAACACTGAGAAGTATTTAAGTAGTGACTTGAGTAAGAAGGAAAGTGTCTCTGCAATTTGAATTTCATGATCAAAATCAGAGACTAAAGGTTTTCATAGAATTCAATGGGAGAGAAATTTCTCTCATGAGAAATATATCAGGGTGGTAGGGTGGTGCTAGGGCAGGCAAGAGGCCCACAGGTGGTTGTTTCCTCATTTCAGTCGTAGCTGATAAACCATGGGGTTGTAGCCTCCTTCAAATTGGCATTGGTAAATAGGGTTTTCTAACATCCTTTCAGTCGTAGCTGATAAACTAGGGGGTTGCATCCTCCTTCCAATTAGTATTGGTAAACAGGGTGTAATACCATCCTTGTTTGTAGGAGTAGGAAAAAAGATTTGTAATTAAGAATTTTGGAGTAATAGGATGTATTGGTGGTTTACCCTATTGGGATTCCACGTTAAACTTGTTTTCTATTTATTCTTGTTGTTATGTGTTTCTAATGATAGATTTAAAAGTGGTTAAAATAGTAAAATGATAACAATACTGATTCACCCCCCCCTCTCAGTATTGACCAATAAACCAACACTATGTCTTTGCAATGGATCAGTAGAAATCTTGGTTGCACTTTGATTATCACACCAAATGACTGTGGGTGAATAAAATTCAAATCCATGTTCTCCAAGAATACCTTGCAACCATAGACACTGTGTAGCCGCGTTCACTACTCCTCTATACTCGGCCTCAGCTGATGAAAGGGATATAGTGTGATGTTTCTTGCTTGACCAACATATGGGACCATGTGCAAGTATGAAGACATAAACTTAAGTATACTTTCTGTTGGTGGAATCTCCATCCCAATCAAAATCAGTAAATCCAACTACTTCTAGTGGAGAACTAGTAGCATAGTGTACGCTGAAGTGTTTGGTTCCTTGCACATAACGCAAGATCCTTTTTTTTCAGTTTTACAATGGATATCATGAGGATCATGCATATATATTGCAACAACACCTACTTCATAATCCAAATGAGGTCGAGAGTGTGTGAGATACATCAATCTCCCAACTAGTTTCCTATACAATGAGCTGTCCGCGAAGGGAGATGAACCAAATTCACCTAGTTTCACTCCTGAAAGGAATGGGAACTTAGATGCCTTACATTTAGACATATTGAACTTCAATAAAAACTATGCAACATACTTTTATTGGCTGACTTTGATCTCTTAATTTGATTTCACAATATCCAATCCAAGAAATTGTTTCAACAATCCAAGATCAGCCATAGAAAACTCGCTATGTAAAGAGAACTTTATTGATCCAATATCATCAATGCAAATTACAGTGATCAAAATATCACCAAAATACATCACTATGACCTACAATAAATCACCAACATGTTTCAAAAATACATTAGGATCATATTTGCATCGCTCAAAGGCTAGTGAAAGAAGGAATCTATCCATATGGCATACCAAGCCCTGGGGGATTGCTTGAGGCCATAGAGAGACTTATTCAACCTGCATGCAAGTGAAGGATCCTGAATGAAACCTTCAGGATGCTACATATATATCTCCTAATTAATATCACCATTAATAAAATCACTCTTCACATCCATGTGGTGAACTTCCCATCGCTTAGATGCAGCAATGGCCAAAACTAGCCTAATTGAGTCTGTCTTTGCTATCAGTGAAAATGTCTCTGTATATTCCACTCCCTAGAATTGAGAGAATAATTTGGAAACAAAAATTTCCTTATACTTGATATATGAACCATCATCAGCCTCTTTTATCTTATATAACCACTTACATTGCACTAGTTTCCTCTTGGAAGGTAGAGGAAACAACTCCCATGTTTCATTGTCTTGCAAAGAATTGAACACTTCATGCATGTTTGTTTTCCACCTTGGTTCAAGTGAGGCTTCCTAATATATATGAGGATCATATCCAACCATAATACAACATCTCTTTGAAATATTCAATTCACAAGTAAAGAAATAATTGTGAAATTGAGATCTAGTCTAGTGGATCTCCAATGAGATCACCAACTACTTGTATGGTTTTATCATCCCACTTTGGTCGAATGGGTGATTCATGATCTGGATGCATGTCGTCATCATCATTAAAAACATTAGAATCATAAAAAATAGAGTAATAATCATCACTTACATCATCATGGAGTGGAGGATGTGAGCATTCCCCTTGGACTAGTTTGATCTCCCGCATGGGATCTTCTTTGAACTGTACACTCCTTTCAATGAATGTTTTATGATATGAGGGATAAAAGATATTGTATCCATTTTCATATTCAGAATATCCAACCATAATGGGATCCTTTCTTTTAGGTTTCAAGGAATTTCTCTTCTCGGGAGGAATTCTAGCCCAAGCCTTTGAGCCAAAAACCCCGAAATAAGAAACATTGGGCTTGTGACCACTCCAAGCCTCAAATGGATTATTTCCTTCCAATTATTTGTGTGGAGATATATTATGAACATATTCATCATAATTTATAGCTTCATGCCATATATTAGGTGACAAATCCTTTGCCTTCATCATGCATGTTTCCATCTGTTTCAAAGCTCCGTTCTTGCACTTTGCAACACCATTTTGTTGTGGTGTGTAGAGCACAAAATGTTTCATTTGAATGACACTATCATGAAATAGTTGTTGTAATTTCTTGTTGACTAACTCCTTTCCATTTTCAGTCATAAGAACAATTATCTTATTCCCACTTGCATTATCAACTAAATCTTTGAATGCTTTGAAAGTCTCAAAAACTTCAAATGTTTGTTTGAGAAAATACACCTAGAAAAACCTTGAGAAATCATCTATGAAGGTCAACCCATACCTTGAATTTCCACATGAGGGTGTGGGAAGATTCCCTATCATATCTAAATGGATGAGATCAAGCACTTGGACATCCCTCCTAGTCTTCCCTTTTTCATATTTGTGCTCATCATGTTTTCCCATTATGCACCCTTTGCAAGTGCCTTCAACCATGCTTTCATTGTTAAGTTATTGGAGGTACCTATAGTTGAGGTTTACATACCTCTCATGCCACCAATTTTGGTTCTCATTGGCATGTGACATGAGCAAATTCCCTTGGGAGTAGGGGAGTGAGTGAGAGAACTTATATATTCTCGAATCATGGTCAGCAAAACCCACTGCTACAACTTGGCCTGTAGATATTTCTGAGATCTCCACATCATATTGAGTAAATTTTACTCTCTTGGCTATACCTTTGTGTGTCATTTGATAGAAATAGGCTAGGTTCGATGCAAGATTAGATACAAACAACACATTGTTGAAATTCTCATCTTCTATATTATCATGGAAATTTCCTTGGCTTGGATTTCTGAATAATCACCCATGAGGATGGATGGACTACTGTAAGGATGTATGGATGAGAATGAATCTTCCATGTAATCCATGTGCCTTGAGGTACTTGAATCTATGATGAATGATGAATAGCCTAAAGACCCAAAAACCAAGTCATGGTATCTATCCTTACTCTCTGAGCTTAAACCTCCCTCTTTATTCCTTGCGCCTTCTAGTAGGGGGATGATGTTCTTATCAAGTAGTTGCACCATCATGTTAATGGTTTTCTTCATGCATGCACTCTCTAGATTCCACCCCTTGTCATGATTCTACCCCTTGTGACAATAACTACATTTTGTCTTCTCTTGCTTCTTCTTTTCTTTATCCTTTCTAGGATTCAGACCCCCATCTGAATATTTGTCCTTGTTCTTCTTCTTCTCTTGCTCCTTAGAATCCTTGGATTTATTCTTTACTTTTGCTTGATTTGAAACTTCAGCAGCATTGGATTTATCCTTGGTGTATTTGATGGTATCCATTTGCACCGACTTGTCTTGTTCCCGACTCAAAGAATCCATGAAGACTTCTAGTGAAGGCATTCTCCAATTTCGAAAGGATGGACAAGATCAACTATTCCTCCTTCTTGTCAATGCCACATTGTTTAAGCTAAAGCACCAACAATTTGAACTCTGTGAATAAATCTTGGATCATATCAAAGTGAGTCAGGCTCAATGAGATCAACTCATTTTCGAGTTGGTGTCCCCTCATATCATCAGTCTTCCTAATGAGTGACTCGATTTTGAGCCAGACTTAATTGGGTATGGTAATAATTTCTATAGGGAAGAGAATGTCCCTTGAGATACTGAGACAAATCATCATAAATGTCTCATCAAATCTATTGAAGTACTTCAATTTTTCCACAACATAGTTGGGTTCGTTCTCAGTCCCCATGGTGACTCTGTACAGGCCTTTTGGCCTTAGCTGGATCACCATATTGACCTTCCATTAAAAATAATTGAATGGGGTAATAAAGACATTATTATTCTCCATTTTTTCTTGCGCATAGAGTGACAGAAATACTGGAAGCACTTGCAATGCAAACACTCGAATTTTTATGGAAGAAACCCTAGATAGAAACTCAAACGTTGTGGATTTTATTTGTAGATACAAAGAGATATTATACCATGTGAAAATATGATCCACATAAATATCTAGGATCTAAATTAATCCTCACAACTCAATATATTCACAAATTTGTAGAAAAAAGTGAAAACCAATGAAAATATTGAAATTAACACATAGAAGTGGTACCAATGACTGAGTTTATTATCATTTTCCAGTATATAAGTATGCCTAAAACATGTTTATAATACAATAGAATAAAATCATTATCCTTTGGAGTCAATTTGGTTGCATACATGTGGTAGGCTTAGATTGGGCCTCATAACCCCCCTAGGTAGACCAATGAGCTCCCAAACCACCTCAAACGGTCACGAATTCCTATGTGAACGTGGTTGGAGCATTATAGGTCATACATTAAGGTATGGTATTCATGGTGGAGTGCATGGGTGGCTATTAGTGGATCTAGGTAGTAATAAATGGTCCAAAAGAGCCAAAACACCCAAATATCATGCATGGGTGCCTCTAGTCAACTGGTTTCCCTGTTTTATGGAGTGGGAGTGCATCAAGGACTAAATAGTCATAAATAAAGGTGAATTTGTATCCATAATGATCAAATGTGGGCTCGTGGGTGCATTAATGAGTCCAAAACACCAAAAGGACCTTACTTGACCAACACAACCTAGTTTTGGACCATATAATAAAGTATGAAACTAATGAAAATTTGTTCTAGGTGTATGAACATGGTACTAAGGTGGTATAATTCTATAAAAGGCTTGTATAAAACTTTGAAAGAACATTAAACATCATATAAAAATGTATTTTTATTAAAAAATCTAGTGGCACTTTTGTCTCGGTCCTGGTTCCAAAATGCCTTACAATTTCATTTCATTGATATAATAGAGTACAATCAGGGGGGATTCATTCATCACTACAATGGTCCTATCATATATATCCAAAAAAAATAGAATTTATTTGATATTGTACAATGAATAAGGATAAAATAAGAAAGAATGGCTAATGTTCTAGATCCCAATAACTTCTCTCATGTCTCAGAATTTTGAAATGAATGAACCTCCTTTTACACTTTTTCATTCTGAGATTAAATTATGGTCTTCAGTGTTGATCGCCTTCAAGTTTTTCCATGCAACAATGTCTGGATTTTGGAATCTACATATTCTTGTTGAGGTTTTGTAATTGTTTTTTTGGACTACTCACCCATAATCATGGGGTATCCGATGAAATTATCCATTTGAGGATGAAACCAATTCTGGTATTGATTAGCATCGACGAGTAAAATTTTTTAGTATGATTCCATGTGAAATTACCTGATGATGTTATGGAAAAGGAAACTTAAAAGGGATTTTGTATCCTTCCTTGTTGTGGTGTGTTAGTGGACAAACTTGAAAAATGATGTTCGATTCGCAAACCCTTTATTATTATTGAGGACTCCATCG
Organism: Pseudotsuga menziesii; assembly: GCA_001517045.1. NCBI lineage: Eukaryota > Viridiplantae > Streptophyta > Pinopsida > Pinales > Pinaceae > Pseudotsuga > Pseudotsuga menziesii. The sequence goes on along the minus strand of LPNX011203073.1, from coordinate 318,288 downwards.
TAGAAGAAAAAATACTACATGTCAGTCAATCCAGACACCAAAATCTCCAAGGAAATCATCCATGCATCAAGTAAATACACAAAACTAAGATGGAGCACAAGCACAAACACCCAAAAAATTTACAAATTTTCCTTTGCTTGCACTACTCAATCTCTCAAACTCCCAAATTATGTTGAGGTGGTAGAAGGGGATATTGAGAGGGAGATATGTGGAGAGAAAAAAAGAGATAAAATTGTTGAGAAAACATTGATATTTATTGAAATTTTTATTCAATGTGTCCCTTGCAATTCTAGGAAGAAATGGGACGTCAAAATGTTTAATAAACACAAATTGTGACATGGAGTGATCAATGAGGGACTTTTGCATGGAAGCGATTGAACCAAGTATTTTGAGGTATAATACTTCATACATAAACAATTAAAACAACATAGGGGATAACGGGGATAATTGCATGGTATTGCAAGATGAGATATGCAGTGATAGTCAACAAGAGAAGAAGGACATGAATTATGGGTGGAAAACCTGATAGGTATACATATATAGATGCAAGAGTGAGGTGGGGGTAGCTTTCTTGTGGCTTGTATTGGATACAATAATGATGAATCAAGATTTGGACATTTGGAGAGGATCCTCCATGATGAGAATTATATAACTAGAAATAAGTAAGGCTACTAATTATAAGTGTAAAAGCAAGGAATGATGAGATATGGATCATACAGATGAGACAACTAGGTAATGATGATGATTGTGATGCTAACTAGTTTATTTTATTAGTATTTGGAGCACCCTGTTTCCTAGAACCACTGCAACTTCACATGAATGAACACCATTTTTAACACTCAAATAATTATGCTACTGTATTGTAGTTCTGAAAAAATATACTCTGAACTGTGGGTCCTCTCCTCAATCATGATGCAACTTATCAAGTTTTCATGAGTTAGAATCTTCCCATCAAGTCGTATTCTCTTGCACCATAGATGGCCTAAATATTCTTTAATAATTGGCTAGATCAAATTGCATCATTCGATTGAGATAATTTTTTTAAGTCTTAGCATAAATATTTCAGCAATGAACGGTATAGATTATGCTAAGAAATAAATTTGATAAAACATGGGCCTTTGGTAAGGGAAAGAGATTTTCTCATTTTTGTGGCCCATTCTTATATTGTCAATAGTTGGGATTTTCTTTGAGGAGTACCATGGTATGATATGAACCATCAATGGGAGGAGCTATTTTTCATATTTAGTGCTTAAATAACAGATTCCAATGGTCCATATATATCTTGACAAGATTCAAGGTTCAGTCTAGGCCATTGGCAAAGAGTTTCACTTTTTAATTATGATGTATGTTCCAAATCCTCCAATGGAATCGATACGCTGTGATAATTTGTATACTTTGATGTTGACCATCAAAGGGAGAAGGCCCTTTCTATATTCTTATCATGTTATAGTGCCTCCAACTACTAAGATCTTCCTTAACACGTTGCATGATTCCATTCATATCGTTGGAAGAAGACTCCCCTTCTTATATAGGTAGAAATTTCTAATGCCCCGATGGTTTAGATCTATCATGGGAAGCTGCTTGATCATATTTGGCTTGTTAGAAGGAATTTATTTTTTCTATATCTATTGCACAATTCAATTCCTCCAATGATCTAGGTATATTCTAGAAAGTTGCATGATATAATCAAAGCCATTGGTGAGTACATTTTACTTGATATTCCTTTTACTACTCCTACCCCATGAAAATCTCAGGTATTTCTGGAATATTTTCAATGTTCAACTGTGATTATTTGTGTATGATCCCTTCTACATTTTGATTCTTGATTTCCCATTTCATGAGAACAAAGCTAAAAAAATTAAGAGTATGAAGTGAGTGACAACATTTGTCTCCTTGTGTGGGATGAATCCTCCTTGTGAGGTGTCAAGATCCAATTTGAATATGTGAATATAGTAGACTAGTTCCTTGACTTCCATTTGGGGTATGGATTCTATCTCTAGATTACACTTTGAGAATACTTAGATAATCTCAATGTGAAATACAAATCCAATTGCGAACTTTATTATTTTCTTGATGAAGTGAAGGCCATCAATTCCAATGCTTTAGGAAAAAAAGAAACTATACAAACATGAAAAGTAAGACATGAAGTAAAGAAAGTATGATACATGAATCGGGTAATTTTTATAGAAATAGCATCTCTAATACTATGAATAAATAGATACTTGATGCTAACAATAATCACATGATGTAGATCTATCTACAAGATAATCCTCACAAGCATGCTCAAGGAAAATAAAGAGAAGAATAATGAGAATGGATACAAGAGAAGAATAGTAACTGACTATTGATCAAATGAATTGATTGATTGATTGATGATGAATATTATATTGTTAATACATTGTTATAAAGGAAAATTGAGTTGTGAGAATACAACACATGCTAGCTCATAAAGCGACTTACTAAAATATGATAACCCCCCATAGGTGACGAAATCACTTTCCAAATCTATCAAGGACATCATGAATTGGCTGAATCATGAGTGAGTTATCATGACTGATGGAAAACATGATAATCATGGAATCTCAAGATAAAATAATGGAGGATGGGTTGGGAACAAAAGATAGAATTTTCCTACTTGACTGGCTTTACCTTATCCACTGAAAAGTAGGAATAAAGTAGCATAAAGAGAAAATCTGCATGAAGGTGTAGTTACTAATTATGGAATTTGATAAACTAGGTAGGATCTAACCATAATTAGGATAAAGGTGCTCATAGGGTATATATAGAAAGTATTGGCAAAGTGGTGCACGTGGATTCCAACTATCTAGGCTAGTGAATATGAAATTAATAAAAAAAAAGATTAAATGTTGTTATCCTAAGTATGGAGTGGGTTTATAATATTCCAACAACCCCCTTTAAGTGTGAATTTATGATGGAATTATCTGAAATAATCAGAACTATAGATGCATATAGGTGCATATAGGGCCCAACAACAAGGCTATGGTCACCCTTTACAATTATTTATGTCCAGAAAAGTGAGGAAAGAGGAAAAACCACATGGGGAAGATCCTCCCTCAGGAAATGACAAGGCACAAAATTAAACAAAACGTCTTCAACATATCTTTTTATTCACTTGAATGATTTTTCTGGACTTCTACTGATAGAATAATTTGATGAAGAAGTTGTGAACTCCATGATCATGCACTAGAGTGTAGTATATGCAAGAAAGATGAGGAGAGACTCCTTGTAGCACATCATCTAATGAAGTAGGAGCATTATTTGAATTATTCTTGCCACTAACATACTATAATATGAACAAAAAAAATTGAAAAGAAAAATATATTTGTGCATACTCCTTCCCAAAGAGTAGAAAAATTAACACAATCAATTCCTTGTATATATGCAAAATGGTGACGTGGATCACATATCTTCCTTCTAAACTGATGCATCGCCTTCCCAATTCTAAAATGAGGTTGAAAAGACTCTAATATATCATAAATATTATCATATGGAATATAAAAACCAAAGGTTCAGTGTCTCCATGGGGATATAGGGCTAGAGTAGGAAATTGATGAGCAACTGGGGAAAACTGATGAGTGTAACAATATGAATGACGGATGGACTTGAGATATAAACCAAGTATTTAGGTCAGATCCAAACATGTGAAATATAAGTCCAATGATGGCTAATTTCATGGATAACCAACCAATGAAAAATAGGCAAGACTTGAAACCATTAGATATAAGTAACACTACATAGGAAACCAATGAGGAATCAACTAGCGAACTTGGGGTTTGTATAGTCTTAGGAGTATTTAGAGGTATGATATATGGTATGGATGATGTCATAAAATGAATATAACCTTTAAAACATTCTTATAAATCATGATTATAATCATTTTAATGGAGTGAGGAAGATGTGTTTAAGGACAAGTCAGGATCTGGTGAAAAATCACAAGTATTGGGAGATGAATCTAGTAGATCGATAGGTGGATTATTCAAGAAATACACTGAGATCTCTGATTCTGTTATATCATAAAATGAATACATATCAAATATATGAGTAATTTATTTAACTCTGGCACTTAAGGAATAATTCATATTAACTTGGGACTGCGCACTATGAAAGTCTTCTGAAAATTCAGCAGGCTTCTCTAGATCATCTAGAATTTCAATATTATGCTTCTTAAGCAACTGAGACATGATTTCCAGCTTCTTATTGAAACATTTATTCTTAAGATAAAGTACCTTGTTGCAATAATAACACTTGTATGTTCTCCCTTTCTTCTTGACTTTCTTCATTGAACCTTCAATAGCAGGCTTCAAACTTTCATCTTCATTATTTGATTTTGGATTCTTGTCATTTACTATTTGCTTCTCTTTTGACCTTGCATTCTTACTTCCTTGAAATATGATAGTATGATACTTTTCCTTGGAGATTCTAAGAGCACCTATATGGATCAATTTTTCTGTCTCCTTTTTTTGTGAATCAAAGTATGTACTCAAAAAATACATTTTCCAATTAGACATAACAAGCCTAGTAGCATGAAACGTAGACACAAAAACTGAGTATTCAGGACCAAATTTCGATAGGATGGAAATTATTGATTGATCTTCCTTCCTAATCCCACATTTCTTGAGTAATATAACAAGTGAATTGAATTTGGTAAAGAATCATTCAATGGGTTCGAAACTACTTGGAATCAATGATAATAGCTCATTCTCCAACTGATGTGATCTTATCTCATCTTGTACTCCAAAGAGAGACTCAAGTTTGGTCGATACTTGGTTTGGAGTGGTAAAAAAATCTACATTAAGGATTATATTGGGATAAATAGAGAGGCAAATAGATCGATAGGCTTCATCAAACCTATTATTCCACCTAGATTTCTCAACAATAGCTTTGGGTTCATTCTCTAAAGCCAAAGAAACTCTATAGAGTCCCTTACTGCGCAACATAAAGCCAATATTGAATTTCCATTCATGATAGTTGAAGGGAGTCAGGATCATAGATGGAGAGGAATCCAAGCTAAGAGGTTTATGTGCTTTTGAATATATTCTCTACAACCTGCACAAATATAAAATAGGTGAAATTTTTTTAAGATTAATTCAAGCTCTTCTTGAGAGAGGGATAAGAGACTGTATCCTCTCTAATGTAGAGAACTGATAGCTCCTCAAGTGTGTAGAACTTGACAACTTGAGATATATTATACAATGTAGGAATAACAACTCTGATACTATGAAAAAATAGAGCCTTGATGCTAAGAAGTGGCACAATATATAGATCTAGCTACAAGATAATTCTCAAAATCATGCAGAAGGAAAATAGAGAGAAGAACAATGAGACTGAATACAAGAGAATAATAGTAATTGACTATTGATCAAATGAATTGATTGATTCATTAATGATGAGTATTAAATTGTTAATACATACTTATAAAGGAAAATTGAATTGTTAGAAGACAACTCATTCTAGCTCATAAAACATACTTAGTAAAATATGATAAACCCCCATAGGTGACTCAACCACTTTCCAAATATATCAAGGAACTCATGAATTGGATGAATCATGATTGATTTATCATGAGTGATGGAAAAATTGATAATCATGTAATTTGGAGAGAAAATCATGGAGGTTGGGTTGGATACAAAAGATAGCAGTGTCCTAGTTGACTAGCTTTACCTTATCCACTGAAAGGAGGGAATGAAGTAGGATAAAGAAAGAATCTGCAGGAAGGCACGGTTACTAAGTCTAGAAGTCAATAAATTAGGAAGGATTTAACAAGAATTAGGATAAATGGTGTAAGTGGATGCCAACTATCTAGGCTAGCGGATAGGAAATTAATAAAAAATGATTAAATATTGTTATCCAAAGTATGGAGTGGGTTTATAATATTCAAACAATTTTTTTATGGAGTGAAAAGGTTTTAGACACCTTCCATCTCCAGGTATTTCAGTGACCTCCTTTCCATATTTGCGAGCTTGAATATATCAAGAGGATGACCTATGGCTTCTTCAATAATGAATTGATTTGGCCACAAATTATCAAATTTTCCATACTTTCAAAGGTATACCTCCCTTTTATCTGATATTAACATCAAAATTATTCTAAGGAAATTTTTATGTTCGACCCTCTCACCGAAAGACATCAATTTTTATTGGTACTTCTTAAAATTTATTTAGTGTTTCTTATGCTTGCAAGGTTTAATGTCTATTGTTGATTCAACCAAGTTACATGATCAATGGTTCTTTTCTATTGGTGTAGTATTGATATTGATAGCCCCTACTAAATCACCCAACAAATCGCTAACAGAACTATCCTACCATGGGGTGTTTCAACTAGCTCTCTCCTCTAGTTTGATTAGCCATGGACTCTATGTCTACAATGTTTTTTTGGATATATGACCCCCATATTTCTTGCCGATGAGTATTTGAATGACACACCATATTCATTCCCACTCTTATTACCATTCAGAGAACACATCCCTTCACCCAAAGGCGTCTAAAGTAAGTTCTTTAGCAGCTAACAATAATTCCGCTTGGTTTTGAGAAGGAGTTTGGTGACTAAGAAAGAAGGTTCTTAACTCACCATGAGTGTACATAGGGAATTTACTTAGATTATTTGGGCCAATGATGGCATAAGTCATCTTTAGTTCCCTATCCAACCAGCATGTTTGTGCCCTAAAATATTGGAATGGTAGCATAAGATAAGTCAAATTAAATATCCCACTAATAGAGGTTCCCAATGTCTCGATAGTATCATACCATATGACTATGTCAATCATGGAAAAAAATTTCTGAATCTACACCACTCCCACCACTAAATATTTGATCATGCCTAGACTTTGGATTTTTTTGGAATAAAAACAAATATATCTTTATATGTCCTTGTTAAGAACCTGAATCAACCCTCCTCTTTATTTCGTTAGTATATTTTGTTAGACGCATATGCTTTGTAATTCATCCTATTGGTATGTTGTATTATCCCACATTCATGGGGAGTAATGGTTGTTTAGATTATACTTAGTATATAAGTGAGTGTTGAGGCCAATGAAGGTATCCAAGAGTTATTTTGTATTGAGCTTGCTCAAAGGAGGTTTCCCCCTCAAAGTGGCCTGCGATCAATAAAATATCTTATTTTCTCTATTATTTATGATATATCTTGCATTCTCATTGTTTATTGCAGGAGGTTCTCCACATCTGGTCTCAGATCACTTTCCTTGGCACATGTGGGAACTTGTTTTTCTCTTATTTTTGGAAAAAAAAAGAGAGAAAAATTGGGTGGAAACTTCTAGATCAATTTTTGAAAATTTTTGCACAGAATTGCAAGCATATAGAGTTTCAAAAACAAATAATATCATTTGGAGTTCTTAAAGTGGAGATATCGTAGATTTAAAATTAGCCATTTTCCAGAATCTTGGTGACGACCGCAGAAATTGTAGAGCAGAAATATTTTGACTGGGTGCCCAGATTTATATTTTGTTTTGTGTGAGTATATGTCGAGTGGTTGTTCTAGTTCCAGAAATAGGTTATAATAATGATTCTGAGAAGTATAGATCAGGTTGTGCTCATTTTAAAATTTTGTCTCAAAACCCTAGCTCTATTTATGGGTTTTTTGGGCATTGGGTGGAATTTCTACCAAATTCTTCCTCGCATTGTGATTATTACAGTATTTCATGTTCTTTTGATTGATATTATTCATTCATATTAGGGAATAAACCCTATTCACTTAACTGTGTAAAGTACTTGGGCCTAGCCCTAAAACTCATTGTGAGGAGTACCACACGAACCATGAAGTAGCTGGCCATTGAGAGGACCTGCCAAGAGAAAAGGGTAATGAACCCTACATAATTGACCTATTCCACCTATGATGTAAACCAAGAGCTATCATTTGTGGCAAAGCAGTTATCAGTTTTACCTGGGTTGTGGAGTGAGGGGTACTTCCCCAATACACAAGATATTATACAACATTGGTGGTTGAGTGAATCCATTGAAACTTTAGGAAGCCACACATACCTAGGGTCCATATCCATTTCCAGTTGATAAAAACCATGATTCCAGAACTGCCACATATCATTTCCACAAAACCTTAAAAAAAACTGCTTATGGTTCTCACCTGCGCAAGTGCAAATAAACAAATGGAAGAAGAACTTGCTGCCATCAAGACCAAACTTGAAGCTCTAGATTAAAAAATTCCTGGCCTCCATCTTCAACCCATGAGAAATCAATGACAACCTAGGTCTTCTGCAAGAACTAGGTACTCTTCCTCTACCAACTTTCATGTGCCGAAGCTTGATTTTCCTCGCTTCAATGGTGATGATTTGATTGGATGGATTTACAGGGAAGAATAATATTTCAATATCCATAATACTTTTGATTTCAATAAATTCCCACTTGCAGTCTTTCATTTGGAACATGAAGCCCTTCAGTGGTTCTATTGGTACATCAAGGATCATGAAGAGCATCAATGGACATATTTTTTCCAACTCCTTTTGTACCGATTTGGCCCTCGTGGTTTTGATGACTTCACAGGAGCACTCACCACACTTCGCCAGAATGGAAATGTGAGAGAGTATCAGACCGAATTTGAGAAATTGGTTAATCACACAGAAGGATTGTCTAATGCACTCTACAGGAGTTGTTTTATCAGTGGTTTGAAGGATACAATCAGATCTAAGGTTAAAATGTTTTGTCCCAACACAATGAGGGAAATGCTAGGGTTGGATAAGTTGGAGGAGGACAAGATTAGGGCTCAACGACGCCTCAAATACATTTTTGTTCTATTCATAAATATGGTTCCCCAATACCTCCAATCCCTCCAACTCCTAAAACCACTCCTATCAAGCATTTCTCTGAAGCCGAGATGCGGGCACATAAGGAAAAAGGACTTTGTTATAATTGTGATGAGAAATTCACCTAGGGACATTAATGTGCTTAGAAAAATCTCTATCTGTAGGATGTGGCTTCTCCACCCTCACTAGAAATTTGTGAAGTTTCTCAGGATCCAGTAGATGATCAGGTCAACCTTCAACAACCACCTGTTGACCCTCCTTCTCATGACGACCACCGAGAGATATCTCTCCATGCATTAGCTGGAGTCACCACCCAACAAACCATGCAGGTCAAGGTTTTCTTCAAGAAGATCCATCTCACAATAATCATTGATTTTGGTAGCACCGATAACTTCGTTGACCCTTACATCTCCAAAAAAGCTTATTGTTTTGTTTATCCTTGCTTCAGCTTTAAAGTCATGATTGCTAATCGGGGCACCTTACCTTTCAAAGGAAAGTGTCACAATGTGTGTATCTCTATTGGACATTATAACTTTCTCTCTACCATGTTTTCCATGCCCTTGGGAGGATGTGATGTGATTTTGGGTAGTCAATGGTTATGCACACTTGGACCCATCTTATGGGATTTTGCTGAACTGTGAATGCATCTTTCAGTCAATGGGAGAAAACATACATTGAAGGTCTTATAATCCGGGTTTATCAGCATCATCAGTTCATCACATGGAAAAGATCCTTAAGAAGAATTCACATGGTTTCATCGCTTATGTCCATTTCATTCAGCTCCAACCTTCATAGGTCTCCACTACTCCCTTGGATCTTTCATTTAGATGCAACCTTAAAATGCCCCATTGTTCCAAGCCCTTCACTATTAAGAGTGATTCTTGCGACAATGGACTTGGTGCTATCATACTTCTGGATGAACATCCCATTGCATTCACCAGCAAATCCCTTTCTGGTAATAATTTATCCGTCTCTACATATGAGAAGGAAATGATGGCTATTTTTCATGCAATATAGATGTGGCGGCCATACCTCTTAGGGAATCATTTCTGCATCAAGACTGATCACCAGAGTCTGAAATATTTCTTGGAACAATGGGTCTCATCCCCAACAGAACAAAAATGGGTTAGAAAACTCATGGGTTATGACTATGATATCGCTTACAACAAGGTTAAGGACAATATTTTAGTTGATGCTCTTTCCCGCAAATTTGATTACCATGTTTCTCTTTCAACTTTTTCTATGCCTATTCCAAATTGGTTACACTCTATTCAACAAGGGTATGTCAATGCCTTTTCATTATCTGAAATCATCTAGCATTTGACCAATAACCCTTCTGTTGTACCACATTAGTCTTGGGATGGTTCTTCTCTAAAAAATAAGGTTTGTCTCGTGCTTCCCTAGAGCATAGATATTAAAAATGCGGTCTTCTATGAACTCCATGCTTCTCCATCAGCAAGGCACTTTCAGTTCCTCAAAACGTATAAGAAGGAATGACATAAATTCTTTTGGAAGGGAATGAAACATGAAATTCAACAGATGGTTTCCGAATGTTCTCCTTGTTAGCACCACAAGGGTGAAACTACACTCCTTCTCGTATTTCTCAAACCTTTTCCCATCCCTATAGGGATTTGGACATATATTTCGATAGATTTCATTCAAGAGCTCCCTAAATATGGAGGGAATATCATAATCTTGGTTGTGCTTGATCGAATCTCCAAATATAGTCATTTTTTTGCTCTCAGCCATCCACATACCACCTCCTCAATCAAAAAATGTTTCATGGACCAGATATTCCCTCTTCATGGAATCCCTTCTTCCATTGTCTCAAACCGCAATACAACTTTCACAAGTCATTTTTGCCTCATTGACACCAAACTGAATATGAGTTAATTTTATCACGCACCTACAAATGGTCATACAGAAGTCATCAACAAATATTGGGAAACTTATCTTCGTTGTTTGACCTCTGATCAACAACATCAGTGGGAAAAGTGGTTCCCTCTCATTGAATGGTGGTACAATAATTCCTACCATATTGATATAAAATGAATGTAGTTTATGGTCACACACCTCGAGTACTCCTTCCATACACCCTCAACAGTTCACCAGTTCATGAATTTGACATGGTTCTTCGAGACCGACATCATATTCTTCTCATTCTGCAGGACAATCTTCACATGGCAAGAAACCGCATGAAACAACAGGTTGATCAACATTGTTCTGAGCACACTTTTCAAGTCATTGATATGGGTTTTCTGCATCTACAGTCTTACAAGAAATCCTCATTGACACTCAAAGGGAATCAAAATCTCTCTCCAAATATCTATGGGTCATATACAGTTCTTCGGAAGATTGGTTATGTTGCTTATAAACTGGAACTTCCTCCTTCTTCTTGCATTCACCCACTATTTCATGTATCTTGTCTTAAGAAACCAACATTATAGCACAAATTACCAAAACTGGATAATGAAGGATCCATCATTTTGGAGCCAGAGGCCATCCTCAATAAGCGCACTTGTCAGCTTCACTCTCGGTCCATCACAAAGGTCTTAATTCATGCAACTAGAGGATGCTACATGGGAACCACCCCTTTAGATTCAACAACATTTTCCACATCGAAAGCTTTGAGGACAAATATTTTCTAAGAGGGAGGGATGTTAAGAACCCGCGTCAACCCTCCTCTTTATTTTGTCAATATATTTTGTTGGATGCATATGCTTTGTAAGTCTTCCTATTAGTATGTTGTATTATCCCACATTCATGGGGAGTAATGGTTGTTTAGATTAGACTTAGTATATAAGTGAGTGTTGAGGCCAATGAAGGTATCCAAGAGTTATTTTGTATTGATCTTGCTCAAAGGAGGTTTCCCCCTCGAAGTGGCATGCGATCAATAAAATATATTCTGTGCTCGATTATTTCTATTATATCATGCATTCTCATTGTTTATTGCAGGAGTTTCTCCATAGTCCTTATTATGTCTAGTCCAAGCTTGTCCATGAGTACTGGAGGCATTAAATAATGGGATGTGCCAGAATCATATGAACAATTTTGCGAGTGAAAATTATGAAATTCCAAAGTGATGTAAAAAGAGGGAGTGATGCAATCTACCTCAACATACATATTTCCAAGGAATTTATTGGGGCATCATCTTGCAGGTTATTATGATAATATTGCAAGGGAGGCTCATCACTTAGAACCATTACATTAAATGAAGTGTTTGTTGGTTTATCTAGATTAGAAGGAGTTTTGAGCATTAAAGGGATATTGGGGTCTTTGAGGCCCAAGTGAGAGGATATTTCTTTTTTATAATCATGGAATCTCAAGACTTTGCATGAAGGAATCGATATTTTAAGCTTACTCAATTCGTTCTTAATATCAAAAGTAGGAGCAAGGAGAAGACTCATATCTGCTACCTTTGGAACTAGAGGTCGCTTTACTAGTTCTTGTACTAGGATGGACTACACTTTGTTGGCTTATGTGCTTACAACATCTAGCTTGATTTGGATGATAGGTTGTTTGATGTATATATATTTTAGGCTAGTATATCCTTTTTATTGTTGTGATAGTTTACCAGTATCCCTTCGGTTCTCATTAGAAGACCCGTGTGTTTTATCCTACATGAAATTTTTATTATTAGGTCGAGGCCTTAGGTCATAAACTATCTGAAATTCTACCATAATATTGTTTGTTTCCATTTGAAATTAGGTAGGATATAGATCAGGTTCCCTCTACTCTTGATGCATAGTATCTTCCTCTAGGATATACTCTTCGTCTCCCATCATGCATATACCTTTAGATCCCAACAAGTCTTCTCCCCATACATCTCATCCGAATGGAAAATCATATTAATTCCATCAAGCTACTTAGGTTTATATTATTCTTTAGATCCTTCTGCTAGTAGTGGAGCACCATTAGGAAATGGGATGGGATATTGTTGGGTGTTAGGGTATTCTTGGATTATTCTCACTGTATGGATGGATGTGAGTTTGTGGATTTTACATTCGAGAGGGAGGACTAAAAGAAGGACTTGTAACTTGACCTTACTTGACTGTAGTAAGGTCATTATCCATATTCTTCAAGAGTTTGATTACCTCCTCTAGAATGAGTACATGTTATCTCGAAGATATTTTAGGATATTTCCCTATCCTCTTATCAATATATCTATTATCCTCTCTATCTTTTTTTATAGTCTTCATGAGTGTTGGAATTATTGAACCATTGATCTACAGGAAATGAGTGCAATTGAAAGGTACAATTTTGTAGTGGAATAGTAAGAACAATGTACACTGAACAAAACAAATTTCAGATAAAACTGATAAGAATTCATTAGTAAATTACAACATTAATCTTCATTAATCCCAACAGAATACAACAATGTTACAATAAGGAGAATTTGAATCATGTGGATAAGATTCGAATCTACCAACTAAATCCTGACTGAATGGCTAACTAGAAGTGTCTAAATCACTATCAGGGCTCACTATTCTAACTCCAGATTTCTAATTTAGTCTATTAATCAGTTAAACGAGTTAAACTAATGAGGTAGGTGAGAAAAGGCACCTACTCCCATGCATCCATGCAAGACTGGCACTAAAACAACTGAAAACCATCTAACTGAATGTAACTTGAGGTTAACTTAGCATAACTACCTACCTACCACATGTTGAAATATTGTAACTTCGAAGAATATTCTATATGTATATTTTTGTGGTCCCTGATGGTCCTACCAAGAGAACCACTTGTATTTCATTGTACCCCGATTCTCCTAATCGGAAGAACTAATAAGAGTCATGAGGTAGTCCCCTCTAATTGTAAAGGTGGGTCATCAGCACCCCAGTGTGGTTACTTGAGCCTACATGTGTAACTTGAGCCTACATGACTTAACTCAAGCCTACATGTCAAATGAGTTAACTTAAGTGAACGGATGAATATAAATAGAGGTGTAGTGCTCCTCATTGTATAGCGCATTAGTGGAGAAGAGAAGTAGCTGGAGAAGGAGGAGAATCAGGCTTTGATCTCCTTGCTGGTTTTATCTTTTATCTTTTTGGGGCATCTATATTGAGGAAGCTTTTTTTGGGTTTTTCCCTTTAGGGTTTTCCCAGGATAAATATTTGTGTTCCTTTTGTATGGTTGTGCTTGTCTATCTCTCAGTGATCCTGTTTATATGCTTTTGTTATGAAAATGAAATGAAATACTGATGTCTTAGCTAAGCATATGAAAATTTAACATGGTATCAGAACTAACCTGAGAAGAAGACATTGTGCAGCTACAGAAGCTAGGGATTCTTAATTTTTGGGTCTCTCTCTACAATCTATCAGCAAAAGTATGCTAGGATGACTCTCCATTGAAGGGCGCAGCTTTCTGTCGAAGCGGAATTCAATTCCAAGCATTTTCAGTTTTCGATGTGGAAATTAGGGCTTTCTACAGAAGAGGAATTTTTTGAGTGATACCAGCATAGGATTTTTTTCCTCATCAAAACTGAATTTTAGAGACCTGGATCAAGAAATTTGGTTGGGTGAAACTTTGGGAAAGTCAAACCCTAGTTTGACCCCGAGCTAGAAAAACCCTAAATACTAAAACTGCTATGTTTTGGTACATTCACTATATTCAGAGATTGGTGAAGGATAAGGAGATACAAATTGCGGGGGCCAAATATAAAATCCTTATGAACACTTTGTCCAAAATTCATCCTCATATTCACTGTATTCCAGTAGATATGTTCTCTCCAAGTTAGGGTTCCAGCCTCTTCCAAAATTCATCCCTAAACAGGACACCTGGGGAGAATTGCAATATCTTGGGCTACAGAGGTCCAAATGGAATTCATGAAGATGTTCCAAAAATTGCATGGACTTTAATTTCTATGGTCCAAATATCAGACTCAGAAGATGAACAAGTGACATGTGGCATGTCGTACAACTTCATTGTTCTGAACAGTCCTATAACAGGTCATCTTGGGAAAATGATCATAAATCCAAAATGGTGAAACCAATTTTGATGAAACCTACGGTGTTGGATCAGGAACATCTGAGGTTACAGCAGTACAAAATTTCAGACACAGAGGAGGGGAAAGTTTAGAGATATCACAGAAATAGTAACAGGAATTTCTGCTGAAGAAATTGGAAAATTAGGGCTTCCTGTTCCTGGAGCTTCCCTCCACTGTTTTCAGAAATGGAGTACATTGGATAGCTCAATTTGAAGAGATATATCTTTCTATCCAATCAGATCTAAAATATTCCAAGTTTTTAAATTAGGGTTTTTGTGACAAACCCTAGATCAACTAGCTCCGGAACCAGGACGGATACCTCAAATCGGTAAGATCTAATCCTTTGCTATGTTCATTTGAGGTTCTCATTTCAAAGTGATCTATCACATCAGCTTGATGATAAGATTGGTGAAGTTGACAACTTCCAAGATTAGAAGTATATGATCTCTCTGATGAAAATGGAGTGGACACTTACATGAGCATAGAGGTTCCAGTTTTAGAGGGAGATGAGGCTAGAAGCCTTTCTCAAGAAGAACTTGGTCAAAGCCCAGAAGATCATTGATGATTCAGTTACGAATCAACTTGTACTACAAGTGTCTTCCCTAAAGACATCAATGAGTTTTGATTCCTTGACCAAGCTATTTGAAGGGAAGAACATAGATCAGAATATGACCTTAAGAAACTAGCTGAAGAATGTAATGCAGTCATAAGGATATCTCAAATCAAAGAACAACTTCAAGCGGGGCAAGAAGAAGTGAAGAATGCAGAAGTGGTGATGGCCACCTTGAATGGCCTCCCAGGATCATGGAATTCATTCATTTAAGAAATGTGTTCCATAAGGAAGTGATTACTTTCAGCAAACTTTGGGAAGAAGAAGAAGCTCGTCTCTGAAGATCAAGCTCTCATCTTCCAAAGAAGATCCCTCAATCAA
The DNA here is from genome assembly GCA_001517045.1 of Pseudotsuga menziesii. Lineage (NCBI taxonomy): Eukaryota > Viridiplantae > Streptophyta > Pinopsida > Pinales > Pinaceae > Pseudotsuga > Pseudotsuga menziesii. Next base: position 302,580 of record LPNX011203073.1, on the reverse strand, counting down.
TGAGGAATATGAAGATATCAACTCTTGAAGAACTTCTTATCCACCTCAGCATTTGGATAAGAAACGATGCTATCATGAATGAAGAAGACGATGAAGCTGAAGACTCAAGAAGGAGTATACCCATGAAAAAAATAAAGATAAGTATTCAATTGTCATTTCATGATATTGTTTTGTTATACATTTGATTATATTCAGTTGATGTATTTTTTGCATTAATGACTGTATACTACTAATATGCATGTGATGGGTAAGTAGCTCATGGTGCTATAAAACTCTCCATTGCTACTTATCAAACCTCTTTGCTGACATATTGGATTAGTGCACAATCTCAATAATGTCATGGTGGAGATGGAAGGCATCTAGAAAGTTTATGTGAGATATGGATGAATGTTGTATTGACTGAACAGTTGCATGATGCATAAGAATTTGTCGTTATGCATATATTTTATGAAATAGTTCTAACCATGCAACTGGTGCATTTGAATTGTAGGAAAGGTCATGAACAACCTCCTACAAGAAAAAAAAGGATGAGATTTGTTCCGAAGAACAAGTGATGACAATTCAAAATCCACTCCAATAAACATGAATCTGAAGCTCCCAGGGTCAGAGACACCATGACGGAAGAAAGAGCTTCAGAGAGTGGTAGATCCACCTTAAGGATGAAGACCTCCATGGGTACAAGAGATAACTCAAGATGAAGAAAAGAATGCTATGAAAGAAGCTATGATCAAAGAATAATAGTTGAGCATGGGGAATGATGTATACGATATGATGGAACAAGTGTACAAAGAAAGGTTCATGATTCTCCTCAGAAAGAATAGACTATGACATGACATACTCTATTGACCAGTATATATCAAGCATAGAACCACCTGTACAAAATGAAGAGGGAAGATGATACTCCACTTCAGGGGGAGTGACTACAGAAAATTATATCTGAGTTCGACATGGTACGACATGATGGATAGGTTTGTGATGGATCGAGACTTTACCAAGAGTAAAGTGGGTTCCAACCTTCAAGGTTGAATGCAGAAGACTAGGATATGTTGATGACCTGAAAAGACAAACTCATAGAAGATGTTGTGATACTAGAATGATGTTTGGGATATAGTACTCAAACCAGAAAGCAAGAATGTGGTATCTTCCAAATGGATTTGCAAGATAAGATATGTTGCTGATAGAAGTAAGGTAAGAGTTGTGGCTAGAGGTTTCTATCAGAAAGAGGGAATTAATTCTGAAGAGACACTTACTCCAGGAAGCAAGGTACACTTCCTTCAAAACTATCATGGTAGTTTCTTCCATGATGAAGTAAAGACAAGCCTTCCTTAATGGTATGATTGAGGAAGAGTTTTACATCGAATAGTCACGAGGATTTGAAGTTGAAGACAGAAGGAATCAAGTATGCAAGTTGAAGAAGGCCCTCTATGGCCTGAAGCAAGCTCCCAGAGCTTGGTATGGAAGAATAGACAGTTTCCTGATGAGCATGGGATTTGCCAAGAGTAAAGTTGATCCTAACCTTTCCTACAAGGTTGTAGAATATGTACCTGTCATTATATTACTATATGTGGATGACTTATTCTTGACAGGGAATTAGAAACAGATCATGGAAAGCAAGAAGAAACTAGCAGAAGAATTTGAGATGAAAGACCTTGGGTTAATGCATTATTTCCTAGGTCTGGAAGTATGGCAAAGTTCAGAAGGAATATTTCTCAACCAGGGAAAGTATGTGGTAGAGATATTGAAGAGATTCAATATGTTGAAATGCAAAGTCAAGGCCACACCCATGGACTCCAACCTGAAGCCATTAGCTGATGACTCATTAGAGTTAGTGGATGTGATTCACTACAGACAGCTCATTGGGTCATTGATGTACTTAACAAATACCAGACCAGACATTTGTTTTGTTGTGAACACCTTAAGTCAATATCTTGTTCAACCAAGACGGGTTCACCTAGTAGCTGCAAAACATGTGATGAGATATCTGAAAGGGACTATAGACTTTGGTCTATACTATGATGGTAGCCATGAGTATAGATTGTATGGCTACACAAATGTAGATTGGGCTGGAAGTATCTCAGATAGGAAAAGCACTTCAGGTATATGCTTTTGTTTGAGGTTTTCTATAAGTTCATGGTTTACCAGGAAACAACCCGGTGTTTCTCTTAGCATGGTTGAAGCAGAATACATAGCAGATTGCTATACTAAGTTGTGAAGACATATGGCTTCAAAAGTTGATATCAGGTCTCTTTGACCTGAAGATGGACACAACAATTATTCTATGTGATAACCACAGTTGTGATGACAAAGAACCCTGTGTTCCGACGTAACACGTAGAAATCCGGTATTTCTACATACAAGATAAGATGAATATAATGATACTGTAGATGTAGATGATGGTGATTTAGTATTTCTATATTGAAGATATAGATGATGATGATTTCAGTATTCCCAGACTGAAGATATAGATGATATTTCAGTATTTACATTCTGTAGATATAGATGATGGTGATTCTATACTAAATATAGAGATGATGATGATTTCAGTATTTCTATACTGAAGATATAGATGATGATGCTTTTAGTATTCACATACTGGAGATACATATGGTGATAGATCAGTATTCAGATATTGAAGATGTAGATGATGATGGTTTGGATGATGATGTACTGACAAAGGCTCTACCTCGAGTAGAATTTGAACACTTTCGAGACAAGCTTGGTGTTGTTCAGAAAGATCTTCCTCGAAAGGGGGAGTAGTGATGTTGCAGTGGGATTGTATCATCCATGGGCATTTGCCCTGAAGTGATCCAGAGACCTCAGTCCTCGAGAATGAAGAGGGATTGTATCATCCCGGGACATCTGTCCACAATAGATCCGGTGACCTCGGTCCTTGAGAACTTGGTGGGATTGTATCATCCCTGGGAACTTGCCCTAAAGTGATCTGGAGACCTCGGACTTCAAGAATGAAGAGGGATTGTATCATCCCGGGACATCTGTCCATAATAGATCCGGTGATCTCGGTCCTCGAGAATGTGGTAGGATTGCATCATCCTTGGACATCGTCCTAAAGTGATAGGGAGTGATTATCCCATAATTGTATCCGGTGACTTCGGTCGTCGAGAATGTGGTAGGATTGCATCATCCTTAGACTCAAATCCTAAAGTGATAGGGAGTGATTATCCCGTAATTGTATCTGGTGACTTCGGTCGTCGAGAATGTGGTAGGATTTCATCATCCTTAGACTCAAGTCCTAAAGTGATAGGGAGTGATTATCCCGTAATTGTATCCAGTGACTTCAGCCGTCAAGAATGTGGTAGGATTGCATCATCCTTGGACATAGTCCTAAAGTGATAAGGACTGATTCTCCCGTAATCAATACGGTAACTTCGGTTGTCGAGAATGTGGTGGGATTGTATCATCCCTGGACTTTAAGTCCAAAAATGATCCAAAGACTTTTTGTCTTTGAGTTGTGGATTGCAGGTTGTTGCTGATGATGATGATGCCATATTGATCGAAAGATCAGAGTATGATGATGATGACGTATTAATTGAAATATCAGAGTATGATGATGTACTTTTCGATGATGATGTATTGATCGAAAGATCAGAGTATGATGATGATGACATACTGATCGAAAGATCAGAGTATGATGATGATGACGTACTGATCTAAAGATCAGAGTATGATGATGACACACTATGATTATGATGTTTCTAATCGAAAGATCAGAGTATGATGATGATGTTTCTAATCAAAAGATCAGAATGTGATGATGATGATGTTGCTGCTGATCGAAAGGGAAAAGTATTGATGATGATATTGCTGATCAAGAGATCAAAGTACTGAAGATGTTGCTACTGATCGAAAAATCAAAGTGCTGAAGATGTTGCTGATCGAAAGGTCAAAATGCTGAAGATGTTGTTGCTGGTCGAACAGTCAAAGTGTTGAAGATGTTGCTGATAGAAAGGTCCACTGTGCTGAAGATGTCGTTGCTAATTGAAAGATCAAAATGCTGAAGATGTTGCTGATCAAAGACTAAAGATGTTGCTGATGATGAAGACTGAGGATTGAAGATGAAGACTACATGATGTTGAAAAGCTTCCAATGATTTATAGATGTGTTACCCTACTGATGTTGATGATGTCCCCTATCTCTACTCTTGTTGTTGATGATGTTGTTGTAGAAAACCCTTCTCGTTAAGGGGGAGTGTTGAAATATTGTAACTTGGAAGAATATTCTATATGTATCTTTTTGTGGTCCCCGATGGTCCTACCGGGAGAACCACGTGTATTTCATTGTACCCCGATGCTCCTAATCAGAAGAACTAATAAGAGTCATGAGGTAGTCCCCTCTAATTGTAAAGGTGGGTCATCAGCACCCCAGTGTGGTTACTTGAGCCTACATGTGTAACTCGATCCTACATGATTTAACTCGAGCCTACATGTCAAATGAGTTAACTTAAGTGAATGGATGAATATAAATAGAGGTGTAGTGCTCCTCATTTGTGACACACACTCTCACTTGTATAGCGCATTAGTGGAGAAGAGAAGTAGCTGGAGAAGGAGGAGGATCATGCTTTGATCTCCTTGCTGGTTTTATCTTTTATCTTTTTGGGGCATCTATATTGAGGAAGCTTTTGTTGGGTTTTTCCCTTTAGGTTTTTTCCAGGATAAATCTTTGTGTTCCTTTTGTATGGTTGTGCTTGTCTATCTCTCAGTGATCCTGTTTATATGCTTTTGTTATGAAAATGAAATGAAATACTGATGTCTTAGCTAAGCATATGAAAATTTAACACCACAACCAACTGATGGAGGTTGTTGGTGGAACTTTGAGTGGCTCCTAAAATGCAGGGAATGGCATTGGTGACACCAAATGGCACACTGGTGGCACTAATGGCACCAATGGTACCAGTGGCGCCAATATCATGGTGGAACCAAACTATAGCAAAAGACTCCTAAGTGAGACAAGATGATCTAATATACTATATATGGACAAGGGAGGATTATATAATCCTAACATCCCGCTTAATCCTAACTTGGACAAGTTTGGGCCCTGGAAACTATGCCAAAACTATCCCATTATAATCTAAAAGTATTAAAAACTACTTAATAAACCAAATAAAATGGGGAAAAACTCATGGGAAACCCCCCCTGCCATCAAAATATAAGTAGGAAAAAGAACTATGAATCAAACCTTTACACCTAGAAGATATCTGAGAAAGACAAATCTATTTTTTGTGAAGGACTTGGTGAATATGTCTACAATTTGATCCTTTGTAGGACAATAATGCAGTGTGATATTTTTTTCATGCACTAGTTCCCGAATATAATGCATATGAACCTCAATGTGCTTCGTCTTTTGCTTATGAACTTGATCACTGGATATCTTTATGGTACTCTAGATGTCACAATAGATGCCTACTGAAGGTGAAGTGAAAATATCAAACTCTGTGAAGATTCCATGTAGCCAAACTTCCTGAATAGCAGCATTTATATCCCCCTATACTCTGCTTCTGCTGAAGAGAGTGCAAGTGCTAGTTTCTTCTTAGTGGACCAACGAATTGGTGCATATCCCAACATAAACACAAATCTTAAAGTGGATTTTATATCATTCCCATCTCCATCCCAGTATGAATCTGTGAATCCTATGAGATCAAGTTGTGCGTCAGCTGCATAATGGATCCCATAATATCTAGTACCCTGCACATAGTGCAAGATATGCTTTGCTGCTTTCCAATGCAGCTCATGTGGCTTTTGCATGTACTTGGAAGCAATACTCACAACATAGGATATGTCTGGTATTGAATGTGTGAGATGTAGAAGGCTCCCAATGAGTTGTCTGTAAAGAGTGTTTTCTACTAATGGTGTAGAGCCACCTTCCTATAGCTTGATACTGGAGAGGAAGGAAAAGGGGTGGCCTTGCAGTATTCCATGTAGAATATTTAGAGCATGTCTAATGAGTATCTGGATTGTGAGATCATTGTTCCCGAAGTATTTTGAATTACATCGAGACCAATGGTTTGTCTTAATAGTCCTAGATCAATCATAGCAAATGCTTTTTTCAGAGATTACTTGATGCTTCTCAATCTGACAATAGAGTTGTCGGTAATGAGAAAGTCATCCACATACATCACAATCAATAGAAATGATCCCTCTTTCTTCTACATGTAAACATTGCAATCTGATTTGCATCTTTTGAATTTTTGTGACATGAGGAAGGCATCCATTTTGGAATACCATGCCCTTGGGTCTTGCGTGATCCCATAGAGTGATTTCCGCAGTTTGCAAACTAAGGGAGGATCCTCAATGTACCCCTCAGTTTGTTTCATGTAAATATCTTCCTTCAAGTCATCATGGAGGAAGGAAATTTTCACATCCATGTGATGTACCTCCCATCTCTTTGAAGCTGCAATTTCCAAGACAAGTCTGATGGAGTCCATTCTTGCTACTAGAGTGAATGTCTCATTATAGTCCAAACCTTGAACCTGTGAGTATCCTTTGGCCACCAACCAAGCATTGTACTTAGTTGTGGTTCCATCAGAGGCTATCTTGGTCTTGTAGACCCATTTGCACTGAACAAGTATCCTCCTTGGAGGTAAGTATACAGGTTCCCAAGTTTTGTTGTCTTGTAGCGAATCAAATTCCTCAACCATAGTTGCTTTCCACCTTGGATCATGGAAAGGTTATATGAATGTTTGAGGATATGATCCCAACATCATGAAACACCTCTCAGGGAGAAGTGGATCTATGTGGGATAGTGCAACATACTCTCTCTGATACCGGGACCTCGTTCTTCTTTTATCATCTGGATCCCTAGCAACATCCCCAATTGCTTTAATGAGGTGTTGAACCCATTTAGGCTGTTGGGATGAAGTGGATGTTGGATCTAGATATAGATACTCAATATCAAAATCATGTTGTCCTTCCTCTTCTTCAAAGTCTTAATCTAAAATGTTAGATGATAAATCTGTATCTACAAATGGAAGTAAAGGAGTTTTGATACCTTTATCTTCTCTGAATAGAAGATGTGGTTGTAATGGATCTAAGTATGGCATGAAATGAGAGAATGCATATGACTTGGAGGAATGGCCTGCAATACCTTTCTATATAATCTTTACAGTTGAGATATATGTGATCTCTAGTGAGTCAGGGCCAAATACCACTTGCTTTGGTGATCGAGTGTGAGTTATCTTATATACACATAACAAATTTGCTGCAAGGGAGGGCACATAGAGTACATTTATGAACTCTCCATGATGGATTTTAATAGAACCTCTTCCTTCTGCTAGGATATAAGATTCATCACCCATATGAATAGCAGGCCCTCCTGTGAGATTCAGAGTGGTGAAAGGATTCCCTAGAGGAAACCATGTGGTTGGATGCTCCAGAATATATCAAGTAAGATTTCAACTGAGAGAGGATTTCCTTCAAGGCATGACACCTCTCATGATATTTTTTCGGGTGTCCAACATCATAATTATTTACCCTTTGTGGAAGAGAAATATTGTTCTATTAAAGGAGTGATGACAGTTGGTCAATTTTCTTCTTCATGCACTGGCTTTCAGGATGAAAGCTTATCATACAGTAAGGACATATAGTCTTTTCGAACTTCTTGTTCTTCTTGGAACTTGAGGCTCGTTCAAAATATTTATAATTCTCTTTTGGATTCAAATCAGAGGCTTTGGGCTCCTTCCCCTCATGCTTCCCTCTGGTTTGCACATTGTTTGAGTATGAAATAAAAAGAGCTTTATCCTTGGAAGTTTGAAGCACTCCCATTTGAACCAATTTGTCCTCCTCCTATATTAAGGACTCATCAAATCCATCTAGAGAAGGAATTTTCCAATTGGGGATGGAATCTCTTTCGGAATGGAAGGTAGAGACGAAGACAGAGTAATCTAAGCCAATATTGCTCAGTATTGATAGAACCAATTGCTCATATTTCCTCTCTATTCCGCATTGTTTACATTGCAGTGCTAGTGACTTGAATTTTGTGAAAAAAATGCTGGATATTTTTGAAACTATTGGGATACAATGCAATGAGCTCATTCTACAATATGTGCCCTCAAAGTTCATATTTTCCAAACAATGATTCAAGCTTCTTTGAATATTCCTTCAGAGTATCCAATCCCTCAAGATAAAAGAGAAGACCCAGGAGATATGAGTCCATAGGAAGCCAAAGGCTTCATCCAACTAATTCAAGAACTTATTTTTCTCAGTGGGGTGATGGGGATCTGTCTCTCTACCCATTTTCATCCTAAAGAAGCTAAGCTTGTGCCGAGAGACCTACATATCTTCCCTCCGATCAACATAGTTTAAGGGTGTAAGGATCTGGGGTACAAGAGCCAAAGAATCCATCAATATTCATGTTGATCAGTCAATTTGTTCACAAGCTACGTAGTCACCTGCAAGTAACACTGCAAAAACCAAAATGAATTCGCAATCATGTCAGTTTCAAGCCTTCCACCTTGACATGTACACTTTCTCAAGTTCGGTCACACCTGTAGAGACTTCTTTGGACGAATCCTGAGTTAGCAGACAAATATTGCAGGATATATGTGGAATCCTAGCTACTTTTGGTGTAAAATAGAGATCAGACAGATTTGCTTATATCCTGAACAAGGCTCTGATACCATGTTTGAATTATTGAACCATTTATTTACAGGAAATGAGTGCAATTCAAAGGTATAATTTTGTAGTGGAATAGTAAGAAAAATGTACACTGAACAAGACAAATTTCAGATAAAAATGATAAACATTGGTTAGTAAATTACAACATTACTATTCATTAATCCAAACAATATACAACAATGTTATAATAAGGAGAATTTGAATCATGTGGATAAGATTCGAATCTACCAACTCAATCCTGACTAATTCGATAACTAGAAGTGTCGAAATCACTATCGGAGCTCACTAGTCTAACTCCACATGTCTAATTTAGTCTATCAATTAGTTAAACCAGTTAAACTAATGCGGCAGATGAGAAAAGGATCCTACTCCCATGTAGCCATGCAAGACTGGAGCTAACACAACTAAAAGACATCTAATTGATTGTAACTAGAGGTTAACTTAGCATAACTACCTACCTACCACAACCAACTGATGGAGGCTTCTAGTGGCACTCGGAGTGGCTACTAAAATGTAGGGAATGACACCGGTGGCACAAAATGGCACACCGGTGGCACCAATGCAACCATAGCACCAATGGCACCAAACTCTAGCAAATGACTCCTAAGTTAGACAAGATGATCTAATAGACTATATATGGACAAGGTAGAATTATACAATCCTAACAATGAAGACCCTAGTAGTCTTCGTATTTTCCTTGAAGTCTTTTGCATCGCAAAACAAAGTCTCCAATAGGTTGATTTTCTTTCTCTCATAATTAGTAAAGAAAACTTAGAATCAAAACCAGTAGAATATGTGAGCATGGAATCTACATCCGACGATTTGATGGTATCAGGTATTCAATGATACAACTTGTAGAAATGAGTGGTAATCTTTGTAAATATTTCACAATTATTTCTCTTTAAAAAATTGAACTTGGTTATGATATGCCTATTTTCTCTTTATTTTATATTTATTCACATTATTAAATAAATAAATAAAAATTCAATTTTTTATATTTATTAATTACAAAATAAATTATTAAAATAACACAAAAATTTATCATTATTTAATTAAGGTATTTAATAGTGAAATCATATATAGCTACCTTCTATTTATATTACAAATGTTTTTCAATATTTTAAATCTTAATTACTTTAATTTTTTGGTTGTTAAATAAACAATCTTTCACCAAAGTCAAAAATGCAATCTAAGTTTTGTCTAAAAATTCCAATGAAGAAATGGCCTACCAACCAACCTATTTAGTAAACCCATACCATTGGAACTCTACTACGCTATTTGTCTTTAGTAAACCCATACCATTGGAATTCTACTACGCTATTTGTCTTCTTGTAGGATTGTACTTTGCAAGAGATTGGTGAGAGTTCTATGACTAACTCCAATAACAACAACACAACAACAACAATCAAAGTCTTTTAAGTTTCAAATCAAATGTTGTTTCATATTGTCCATTAGCATATATGATTTAATGTCCCTATCTAAAGGGTCAATGCACCATATGCTAATTTTCCACCATATGTTAATTAAAAAATAAGATAAGATGGAAATGATTATGTTATAAATGGGTAATTGTAGGAGTTATATATAGCTCATGGGCTATATTAAGTGGGTTACAAAAATTTAGCAGTCTATTTTCTTATATGGAAAATGTTTTTTTAGCTAAAATATATTCTCCCAATATTTATTAGAAAAGAAATAAATCCAAAATTAATAGCCTCCCATAAATTAATGAGGCAAATGAAAACAATTATTTTCTCCCTAGAAAAATATCCCTCCAATCTACCTTTCACTTCTAATTTCTAAAGAAATTCTAGTGAAATCATTCCTTTTCCCCAAGTTTTCAATAATGGAGGCTCCCAAGGGTTATTTCACCCACTATTTTCCTTGAAATTTAGGCACATGGTTTCATTCTCCTGTATTTTTAATCAATTTCATGTGATACCTTCTTCTAGACCTCGATTTCCAGTATTGGAGGGAAAATCAGGGGTTATTTTGTTCTACATAAAGGCTACAGTGATTCATGTTTCACCCACATCACATTGTGTTTGTAGGGTGAAGGTTCTAGTTGATGTGATTCCACTTTTCATTCTTAGTTTTCTTGACATTTTAACCTTCACATAACATATCCACTATCGAAAGCTCAGGAGTTGAAGGGGCATGTCATGCATGCAATCTATCAAAGAATATAAACTTGTATCACACCTTTATCCAATAATTAACAGGATACACTTTTTATCATTAATGTTATGCTTTTTATCCATAGTTACAATAAATTATTATATTGTAAATTTAACTTTTATCCTACTTTTTATCATGGATGCTTTTTGAAACTTGTTGAATTCTAGGGAACTTTTGATTCTTAGGGCTCATTTGGTGTTCTTAGGGTTTTAGTCTATCCTAGAAGTACTAGTTCCATGAAAGTGTTATAGAGATAAAAAAATTATATGATTTATTTTATGCCTTCTCATGTTTAAACTATTGATTGACATTTATATGTTGTTAGTGGATGTTATTCTTGATGGAGAGATGCCGCATGGTTTTTATATATTCAAACTAAATTTGACCTTGTTGTTTAAAATGTGCTTTTATTAGTATCTTGCTATGCAATTATTATTGTATCTAAGGTCTTAATGAGAGTGTATATGTTCCATGATATATTCATATTTCATGTTTGGTATTGTTGATGTTTGAGATGTTTTAATATAATGAATGCACACTAATTATAATGGTGGGGCTATAGTGGAATGGTAATTATTTTCGTTTTCTTCTTGTATAGTTGTCCAAAGCATTCTTGTAGATTCTTTTATTTGTATTGAGAAGTTCGTGACTGGTAGATTTTTTGATTATATTGCCAGGTTTGTTGATTTTTTTGTGACCTAAATTTGTTGGGTTTGGTATTTGGTTGACGATATTTTGTTTTTTGTAAGGATCATTCAGAAGTAACATGCTTTTTGGTGATTTGTTTTGATGCGTAATTGCAATCATCATCCAAAAATGGATCTAGTTATGTATGATAAATATATGATTTAGGTGGACCACAATACTTCATTTCCATCATGATTGTATATAATATGTACAGGGAATGTTTGATGTGAGATGTAGAAATTATGCCATTTGATATCTAGTCTTTTGCATTGAATGAGGGTGCTAATACAGTTTTACCACATTTTACATGCCTTCAAAAATTTCAAGGACACGGATACAAACACCTCCTCAGTTTATAGGAGAAAAAGTAGTCTTTAACAAATTAGTTCTAATGATATGTGCGATGATGCATTAATGCGATTTCTATTCTTGTTAGTGTATGTTCTTATTTCTCATAACCATTGCAAGTTTCTAACTAACTCTAAAAATTCTAAATCAAATGAAATAACTCACATTTTGATTGTCAACAAAAAAGGGAAAAAGTGGCATTTCTATCTATAAACAGATAAGCAAGTTATTTTTTTCTTAAAGGGTAGCTTAAAAATGAGAGATTTGGAAAATAAGCAAATTGAGAATTAATACAATATATTAAGTTTGCGGGTCTTGATAATAATCCACGTTGTAATAATGGTTGGTGTGTCCCATAATCACTCCACAATGTAAAGTGTTCAATTCTATCCATTTGTCGATATGCCAAGATTTAGGTCCCCACATGTTCATTTGATCATTAAGGGATGAGATAAAAATTGGATTCCCCACTTTCCCTGAATCTAGTTAGTCAAATTGTGTTTCACGAATACCTATAGTTGTGAGTGACCTAATACTACTTGTGAAATGGATAAATAAATCCTTCCTCTCCTCATTAATGCATTTGCTCATTTGAGGGTCTAAGAGTTGAGAAAGTCAATATCTGGTATATGTTCTTCTATTGCACTAACCTAGTAACCCACATAATCAAAAGATGAGTCTTGCTAGAAAAATATTCACCAAGGCGTTACAAGGTTTTATAATTTGATGAAGTATTCACCAAGTTTTGACAATATTTAATAATTCAATGAAATATTCGCAAATATTTTACAATATCTTATAATTCAGTGAAAGGTTCACCAAGCTTGTACACGATTGTATAATAAAATTAAATATTAGCCAAAAAATTATATATACATATTGTATTATTGATAAAATAGCCTTCTATATATTAGGGAGATTCACTCATTATTATACATATAAATTTATAAGATGTTCTTAAAATTATCCCTAATTCTATACAACCATATATTAACTCGATATGCATGAATTTGGTGCATAAGGTTTATGTTTGAATTATATTTACCAAGTGATAATGTATAAACAAAATAATTAAGTGAAAATGTATCAACAAAATAAAACTAATTTATTTGTATAGGTTGATTTGCATATAAGATGGAAATGGATATGCTATCAAAACATATATTAACTCTCACATTCATCCTTTAGCTTTGTCCTATGTTTGAATTATATTGAGAAAGTGACAGTGTATAAACAAAACAAATCGACTAATTTACTTATATAGATTGATTTTTGTATAGGTTGATTTCGAATATGTAAATTGAACCAAATTTGTTCGATAAACATTTATTAATATTGTTTAGTTTTTTAAAAATCAATAAAAGAATTTTAAAACTTAAATATTAGTGATAATGTTGGGTATGCCATAAATAAAGTGAATAAATTTAAAAATGAGAGCTTTATGCATATTTATAATGACTTTATGATATATTAACTATATTACCAAAATGTAAACATAATAAAGTGATGAAGTGGGGTCCAACAAGTTAGCTAGCTTAATTAAAAAATTAATGAATAGTTAAGAAAGCATATCACAACTTTATTTGTAATTGCTTCCATTTTGGATGTTATCGCAATTGATAAATGTGTTGGAATAGACATCTAAAGGAGGAGGTAATATTATTCTAAGAACTTGTTTCAAGAACGATGATGGAAGAAGTAAGTTGGAAGAATTAATTGATGCAGTAGGTGACAATTAAATGCAATGGGGTAAAAATCGAGACGGTTCTCAACATGGAGGTGGCTTATAATCTATTGATTCAAAAATTAAGGAGGAAATTTTTGAAGGAGGCGGTTAGAAAGAAGACATCTATGATGAGGTTGGTAGAGAAGGTACTAACGATGTGTAATTTCCTTTTTTTAAGTTTTGGAGAAAAGTGTAATTCGAGCAATTTTTGAGCTTTTTTAGTCAACACTGTAGGGGGTTCCAATTGACTCCAAATAGGATCTAATTTTAAATGGACTGATATGATGAGTCTTAATACCTTCCAAGAGACTTTCTGATCACTTTAGGACTGACTTTATACCTCTGCAACTTCATTTGGGGATAATGACAAAAAGGGAAAAAATGACTAAGAAATTGTAATGAAATCCCCCAAAGGGTGTAGGCCCAAAGGGATTCCCAACTCATGTAAAACCCTCCCAAATTTATAAACATGGTATGTGGAATGATATACTACCTCATGTATTGTCATTACACATGGTTATTAGTTTTGCAAACTGGTTATAGAGTACCACATTCGTTTGATAACTTTCAGTGAAATTGCTTATGGGGAAATTGCATAACTAACTTGATTTTGACATATGAAAGGTAGAGTTAAAGGTTAATATAAGGATGTGAAATATAGAGACCATATACAGAACAAAAATTGATTCCCCAACAATTTTAAACACCAGATAAATCCATTCATACAAGTCTTGTAAACAACTCATTTAGTTTGGGAGTCAAATACATTAAAACTAGTGAATTAGTAGCATGGAATTGCAAGAGTTTCACATATGAATTTCTTGGATTTCGCCCCACGGATAATAGGGACATGAAATTGAAAAGTAAAAAATCATATATATATGTCACAACATCATTAAACTCAGAGAATATCCCTCATACAAATATGATATAAAAGTACTTCAGGATTGCAACCAAAATCCATGAAAACTAGCGATACAATGGCATGAGAATGCAATCTTTTCACACACGAGTTTCTTGGATTTATAGCTGAATAGAATATGGGAATGAAAATACATATAATTACATAATATATGCCTTTCCAAACATCATAAAAATCATACAAATGTCCTCATACAAATCTGATATAAAGCTACCTCAATATTGAAGTTAAATCCATGAAAACTAGTTATTCAAGAGCATGGGAATGTGAGCCTCTAACAAATGTATTCTTGATATTTTGACTTACATAGAATATGGACATGATATTACATATCCATACATCATATTTCACAACTTGGGCAGCAAATATACTCAGCAAAGTGCAAGCACCACTCCAACAAGTGCGCCCTCAACTTGAGAGTGTGGGGGAATGGAGAAGAAAGATTGAGAGAATAGGGGAATATATGAGAATTCGACTGTATGGTACTTAAACTTGAAACTATGTGAGTTATGAATGGACTCTCCACCAACCAACTTGGAAAGGAATCCAAAACCCTCGGAATTAGTTCACAAGCAGGGAGTGTGAACACTCACTGTGCAATGGAAAAGCAAAAGATCCGCAAAATGCAAAAGGCCAATTAAAAAATGATATATCTATTCTAATTCCTCATGAAATCCTTTTATTAACTTCATGAGGCCTCCTAATGTCTAATTTCCCTATATGGGATTCCTCCAACTCATCTTAGTTGTTTAGTAACTCTCATGACACTTGTCTTCCACTTCATGCTCTTATTATTTCCCCATTTTGAATGGCTGCCTCTAACTCCCAAATTCAACCTCTTGGTGGCTATTTTTATCCCTATCACGTCAAAGTGGTCATATTTCTGCAAGCAGGTCTGAATTTTTCATACTTGTCATAGAATCTTTCATCATTTGTTGTCATAGAGTGCATGGAATCTCCTTCCAAGTGGCACACCTTGTCTTCTAGCCTCTTCCTCTTCCATGGTAGTTACTCTCCTTTACATGTTCGAATTCCTTGGCTCATTATATGATATTTGACACCATATTACCCTCCAATAATGTTACATTACCCATGTGTTCGAATTTGGATGAAGATCATGCCAAGTGTGTGGGGAATCTAGTCATCCAAAGGCTCCACAAGCTTCCAAGTGTATTAATGAACCCATGCCACCTTATTTTCTTAGCATTTATCATTTATGTGACCCATTTAAATGTGAATATGGTAAAATAAAGTCCTTTTGTCTCCCATATCTCCTTATTACAAAATTTATGTCTCCATCTCAACTTAAGGAACTAGTAGGTTGGTGGAACATTATTTGCAAGTAGTCTTATTTGGAAATTATTTAATTGGGTACATGACATGATGAGATAGATGGTAATTAAATCCTCCCAAATGAGGTTTGTGAACAGGATTCTCAGGTTTGTGGTGGGTCAGAGGGTAAGAGGGATCTCAGTAATGAAAGCTTACTTGAACATGGAAGAATAAAAAAAATAGGAAAACCATTCCTAGGACTTGTGGGGTAAAGATGATGCTGGGTGAAGAAATTCGAGTGGAAAAATCTTGGAGTTTGTAGGTAAAACCCTAATTGGTATATTTTTTGGGGTGCAATTATTTGAAAGTTCATTGAATTCTTGATGAAAAGGTTATGGGAACTCGTGCTGCATTATAGCCCTTCTACTTTTATTATGGCAAGGTGGTCATTGAGTTTCAAGTTGAAGTCAAAGGAGGATGCGGCACTATTATTGAAGGGTATATGGATGTGGGGAAATATGTTCCTAAATATGAAACAATGGAGCCCTTCTTTCAACATAAGATGAGAATTGATAAGCAATGTGATTATTTGGGTGAAATTTCTTGGGATTCTTCTAGAATTATGGAAGGATAAGATTTTGGAAAACCTGGGGAATAGCATCAGAAGCATGATATATGTGGATCCTAGATATAAATATAATTCTCAAAGTTCTGTACTGAGAATTCTTATTTCAGTAGACCTAAAGAAAGGATTTTCAGATGTCATTAAAATCAAGTTTGGAGAATTGACTTTTTTTCAAAACCTAGACTATGTAAATGTACCTTTTCATTGTGCAAGATGCCATTTAGATGGGCATGTATTAAAGGAATGTTCCTTAATTTTTACGAATAAAGTATGGGTAAATAAGTATCCGAGTTTAGAGGGTGAATTGAAAATTTTTAGTGAAGCATATGAAAAGAGAGAGTCAGATCGGGAGGTGTTATGTTGAAAGCAAAGTCCTGATCATAAGGAGGGGTTTTGTCAAAAGGAAAGTCTTGTTCATAAGGAGATTGATTTTTTTTAATAGTTGATTGGTTTTCTAGAAGAGGAGGTGTAAAATCATCCAAACGAATCTCTCTCAGATAAATCTGGGATTGAATATGAAGAGGAGACGAAGAGTGAATTTATTCAAGATCGAGATATTTAGGACTTGGTTCATTTTGAATGTTGTGTTTAGGATAGGAGTAAGTGTTGGTCCTAGGGAAAGAAGGGAAGAATTCATGCAAAATTATGCCTAATTATGGAGAAGAACATAAAGAAGAAGAGGAAGGAGCTACGACCGAGGAGGCAACATAAAGGGAAAAGGGAAGGATGTTGTGAGAAAAGAAGTAGAAGAGAAGAAGAAGACAAAGAGAAGGCGTTGGAAGAGGAAGCTGCACCAGATGAGTAAGCCACGATAGAAGAATAGAAGGTGACACGAGATGGAATAACGGAATATTAGCAGATGCAGGTGTGCAAATACCATAATGGCTAGAAAGCGGCAACAAGGCATAATGTCGAGAAAGTGAAAATCCTTAACGATCATGGGTACGATCTCGACTGGAGCCGACAAAAACAACATGCATGAAGGCATCTTTGTAAGTTAGTTCGATAGTGCTTCTTGTTATGTTTTGCTAGAATAAGAAAGCCATAATGTTGGCTGGATATAATAAGTTGTCTTAGGTAGCGACATAAAATGAGCTTGTTTGGAGTTTGTATCGAGTCAGTATTGAGTCTGTAACAAGTATGTATGTGATCCTTATCGAGCCTGTAATTTGGTTATAAAATAAGGAACCCAAGTTGTATATGGGTTAGACAATAATAGCATATGAGTAGCCTCTAGTAGCCTCAAGTAACTTCTAGCTTGGAGATTGTTGGTTAGGATCTTGGTAATATGCTTGAGCTTGACTTGAGGTAGGAGTCTTGGTTAATGGCTCTATATCACTGAGTGGATCAGAGTAGAAGTTCTACAGTTGAGTGTGCAGACGAGTAGGGAAGGTCGAGTCGATCCAGGTTGTGTCTCGATCGCTAGTAGAAGTAGAGTAGAAAGAGGAAGAGAGAAGATTAGAGAGAATGAGAGGGAAGAAAAGTATGTAAATATAGAAGAGAAGATATTGAACAGAGTCTGCAGCTTTGTGCCCAGATGAAAGGTGCATCTATTTCCTCATGCCAGATGAAGAGAACCTTGTGGTTTTCGCCTAGATGGGTTTCCACGTTATATTTTGTGTATATGTGTGAATTATGAAGTAGCTTAGATATATGTGTGAGTATTGTGTTGAATGAATGGTTGATTATTGTGTTTGAAAATGGATAAATGTATGATCAATGCATTATATTAATGGATATGATTATGATCCATGTTTACTATTTATTTACTTAAGTCACGTAAAGAAGGGTTGGATCAAAAATTAGTTGTTGAAGTACTATGCATACAAGTAATCCACCTCCCTGGTCTTCGTTGGAAGCCTTGGCTCAGAGCCAAGGTACTAAAACAACCTCCCACAAAACTACAAAAACATGTTTCTTAAAGTTACCCATAAAACATAGATATCTCGAGTGAGACGACATATGTGTTGCAGGTGCTGCCGGCTGAGCTCTGCTCCACTGAGCCGATATCTTGGGATTTGTTATACTAAGCAGAAGGGACTGAATCTGGGTCCAAGAATGGAGAGAGGAAGAAATCCAAAAAAGGGTTCTGTTGTCGGGACCCTAAATTGTTATGGTGAGGGATATGTTGTGGAATCCCATAAAACCGAAGATCCAAGACTGGGTGGACTTCAAAGAGCTAGAGTTTGCACAAAAAAAAAAGTGAAGGATATCAGTGGAACTAAACAGAGTGGTTGGACCAATACATGTACACAGGAATCCATGAGATTTTATTTTCTGAGTTTCCCATCATGTTGCACGAGTGGTTATCTAAGTTAGTGACCAAATGACCAAATTTTCGGGGCGAAGAACTAAGGGAATGGACTCCCCAGCTAATCAAAAAACTGGAAGAAGTAAGAAACCTTATATCAAGGGCTGTGGATTTTTGGATAGACAATATCCTATAAGGATATATTATAGAGTTAGTTGTTGACACAATAACCTCATACAATGAGGCACAATAATTTTTTTTCAAGAACCATGTAGCAGATACCTATCATCTTTAAAGACATGGATAAAAATTATTTTATGTGAAAAAGGAATTCTGTGAATGCGACAAGACTAAATAGCAGAGAACGGCTATGTCTCAGTAGAACCCTAAAGTGAGATGTTCCTAGGAGATAGAAGAATTGAACCAGAGCGAGGAATTTTAAGAAGCGGAAGAAGATTCAGGTCCAGAAAACAAAGAAAAACCCTGTTAGAATGAAGGAGTTGCAAGACAGACCAAGAAGAAGAAGGATACTAGCTTATGTCCTATGTAGATGAAGGATATTGTGAAGAAGAATAAGAATATCCCCGATCTCAGAAGGAGAAAAATATTTAGAAGAGTTGAATGAATCTTGAGAACAAGAACGTGCTTACAACTCGCCTCTAGTATCGGAAGTAAGATCATGAGACCTGTCTCCAAGTAATTCTGTAAATACAAGTACTACTAGCACTGTAAATAGCGGAAAAGGAAGTTCGACTAGTCAAAATTTTGTTATGATTGTACCAACAACAAATACAATGGCTGGAGATGGCATTAAGATACCAATATTCAATGGAAATGGGTTGGAAGACCCAGAACAACATTGGTTCATTTGTGAAGTTGTCTGGATTGTACTACATACCTAGGATGAGAATATCAAGAAAGCACAGATGATCACAACTCAGCGAGTTCATGCGCTAAACTGGTATATGAAAATTTTCATAGTATCGATAGGAGTTGTCTTGAAAAAAATCAACACGATTTGACTGGGTTTGATAGATGAATTCAAAAAACCGAAGTCTGAATCATAGTGCATCACCGAAATCAAATAAATTAAGAAGCTACCAATAGAATCTGTTTGGGACTTTGACCAAAGATTTAAGACATTAATGACCAAAGTGAGTTTCCAAATGTCGGATGTGCAACACAAGGAATGGTTTATTGCCTCCTTGTTACCACATATAGGAACCGCGTTGATACAATAGAAACTCGTGTCGCAGATAGAGGCTCTAGAAATAGCAATGAAATTAGAATCCTCTCCAGTTGGAGACACTGGCTCGGGAATGATGCAAATTCAGTCACAGCTGACCAATATTACAGTGCAGCTCTAGGACATTAAAAGATGAAAGGAATTTCAAGAAGAACTTTGGTGTACAAGATACATAATAGATAGAAACCATAAATATAATTTCCAGATGCTCATGAATTAGGTTGCAGTAAGTGGACCAAACCCATTAGACACCCAAGGAATTCCTTGCTGTAGAATATGCCAGACTAGGGGACACAAATTCGAGGAATGTCTATACTTACAGAATATTGTAAGCACACCCACTAGTTTGTATTGTAAATTTTGTAAATCAGTAGTCCATGATGAAAAAGACTGCAGAGCACTTCAACTACTGCAAGAAAAGACAATGGATACCTACTTAATGAAAAATGATGAGAAGATGCAAGTTAAATGAGAGAAGCCTCAGTATCATCCTACTCAATATCAATAACAACAATATCCTCAACCGCAATACCATCAAAACCAGTATCCTCAACAACAACAATGCCCTCTGCAAAGGGGGTGTGGGCATTTTAGAGATCGAGGACAACAACAAGGAGAAGGATTTGGTCAAGGAAAAGGCCAAGTCATATGTTATAATTGTGGGAAACTATGACATTTTTATTGAGATTGTCAAAGTCATGCAAAACATTGTACATATTGTAAAGCATTTTATCACAATGCCTAACGGTGTCCGCATCTTATTGCGAAATGGAAGGCTAGAATTTTTCATTAATCCCAACCCGGTGTAGAATCATAATCCAAATACCAATCAGAATATTTAGATGATTCCTGTCAAACCAATACAACCAAACATTGTTGTGGTTGCAATATGAGTTGTTGCGACAGGAGCAGAACAAAACACACAACAAAGACAACCGCGGGTGAGACCTGCGACACAAAAGAAAGCTCTGCTAGTTTTCCAATAGGAGAAACAAATCTTCTTGAAGGTGTGACTAGACTTTGTTGATACTAATCAGTCGTCGACATCTAGACAAGTTGGGGATATTCCCAAATGAATTGAACAACTAATCAGGAAGACACCAGTGAAAAAGGTTAGTAATCTTAAAGAATTTTTCAAAGTTGTTTAGCACTAATCAATTATAAAGATGTTTTTGCAGAATTGACATCACTCATAGAAGTAACCATAGAAGACCCGCGAGCTAAAAAAAGAGTGAATCATATCGGGAGAAAACTGAAGACATGCTGAGAAGTGTGAATGATTGAGTAGATAGGAGATTATGATATGGACTATATCATATTAGATTTGGGATCGAATATCAATATAGTGACAAGACAAACATGGGAGAGAATGAATAATTCGTGACTAGAATGGTCTCATATTCAACTGAGGCTTGCAAACTAGTAGAAGGTTCTACCCATCGGTATACTAACTCAAGTACCTATGGGAGTCAAAGTTTTAAGAACATATTCCAACTTCGAAGTTATTGACATTGTTGATGACACAAATCCATATCCTACACTTCTAGGAATTGATTGGGAAATAGACAACCAAACTATTATAAACTTCAAGAAAAGGATATTGTCTTTCAAATATTCAGAAATAAGAGTGGTTGCGCAAATTGATCTGCTTGAGTGACATAGATATGTCGATCCTATACATAGAAAATGGCGAGACAATTATCTAGATCAGTATTTAACATCATGTATTTGAAGGAAGACTATATCAACCCAACAACTAATGGAAACCTGATTTTGCAGAGTGTAATCTTATGCACATACGAATTAGGTGATGCTTCGGAAAATTGGCAAAACAGTCTACATGAAGTCTCCATGAGAAGATGTGCAAGAATAACAAGAGCTATCCGAAGGGTAGGAACCGAAGCAAGCGGGATTCCTGCATATGAAGGATTACCTAACCTTGAATATTTTTTGTTTAATTTGAAGAAAAAGCCATAGAATCAAAACAATTCTCCACCTTGGACTATGTGCTGAAAGCTATGCCCGCTAGATGGCAGGGTACACACAAACAATCTATCTCTGAATTCCCACAATGTAGGATATTAATGGAGATCATACTTGGGGAAGAGATCAGTTTCCCTTATCAGAAATATACAATACTGATAGATCCTAGGAACCATATTGAGCACTGTCAAAGAATTTGGAAAGACCATTCGTGACAAGAATCGGTTCATCGATTCATCCACACTTTGGAAATGGTACCAAGAAGTTGGTACACATCAGAAGAAATATGACGAGGCACTATTGAATGGGAAATCTTAGTTGTAAAATTCACCTAGACATTTGAGTTTGAAAGCGAAAACCCAACAGTAGATGTTGCATTACATGTAATAAATTAAATATATTTGAAGAAATCCCGATTGTAGACGTGAATTTCCATCAATGTAGCATTCCTATACACAACTAGATGGAGTTCTATAATATTACAGGAGATATGGATGATAGTGACCCATTCACCATAGTATCCATGTGTCAGAAGGAATATGCGAAGTGGAAAGAGTTTGGACGTGTGAAGTTATGGATTACCTTGCTAGATATGACCTAAAAAAAGAGGAATGATAGTAATATTTTTGGTTACTACCTGCTTTATAACAATAAATACCATTTAAATTGACAGGTCAGTAGTGGAAGAACACAAAAATATTTGATCAATGAGTCCACAGTACTCCCATGCGCCTAAAAGGACAGATTCGTTTTTTATTAATTGATTGCGCGTGCGAAGAACGACTAGCATCAGTTAAGGTATTTTATCAATCTTCACCACGAAGACTATCTTCCTTGTTTTCAAAAGAAGAACACTACTATTGCTTCTAACCTTGAGGACTGAACTGGTGAGGTTGTAGTATGGTCATCTCAATTTCTAGCACAATAATAGTTGAATCCAAGACTGTATCACCTACCCTAATCATGGAGGATACTATTGGTTACATCCCACCACAGACGACCCCCATTAATGTACAGACTAATCCAAAAGTAGATCTAAATGCTAGTAACTCGGTTGGGAAAGAAATACCTGGTCCATCACGGACTAAGAAAGGAAAATGCACCAGCAACAGAAAAAGGAAGGGAAGAGAAACAACCCCCCCAGCACAAACCCCACTGGTACAAGAGGATTTTGAGACAAGAAATTTGATGCCACCCTATGTCTCACACAGACACAGAGATGCATCGAAATTTACAGTTTTGAAAAGCACAAAGACCCCACTGATAGCGGCACTAATACCCAAAGGAGTGAAGGTAGTGAAATATATTTTACCCAATATTGAAAATCTATCTTACACCGATCATGATATGAAGCCACAACCTAAATTGGACCAGATAAATTATATGGACATTGTGCAGGACACACCGAAGGTGCCTCAACGATTTGTTTCGAAGGAATGGGCCAAGGAACGGGAAAAATATGGCATATTATCGTTTTTTTATATGCCACATTTTGGGTGAAGCACACAAATAAACACTTGTGTCAAGCAGGTACTTCTAGTTTTTCATGGAGGGGTTCTATGGTTAGGAAAACCCATACCTACGGATGTTCGGCTGATTGCCAACATCACAGGCTTGCCATCCGCTGGAATGAACCCAACACCACTGCTAAAAAGGGATCAAGAGGATGCAATATCTAAGTGGATGAAGAAAAAGTATAGCATACAAAGAATAAAAATGGGGTTTTTGATTTGTTCCATTAACAACCCAACTATTCACTTTGTTTCCAAGGTATTGGCCAACACTCCACAAAATGCACCAAGACTAGTGTACTACGGGAGCGATTGCACTTGTGGAACTCTGCGCATAAGGAATTCAATTGTAATTATATGAGTTCTGATATTTATATCATATCACTAACTATTTCTACAATTTAAATAATTTCTAATATGAAATTACAACCACTCAGTGAATCTTCAGACTAGGTAATTCAAGGTGTTTTGCTGGAAAATTTGCAGACATAGGAGTAGGAAGAGGAAAGAAACCAAGGTTAATTTCAGAAAATTAAATTAATTTCCCCTAAAAAATTTATATCAAGGACCATTTAAGTTTCAGAATCCTCTATGCAAAAACTGAATTCCTCGCTTCTGGGTCACCCAACCGTGAAAATAGGGAAATTTATTCAGTCCTTTCGACCAAGGGATTAGGGGAGGTAATGTAGGTGTTTTTTGAAATTTATGTATCATAAAATAAATTTCAGGATATTTTGGTACATTTCTGTATCATATTGAAGAGTTTAGGAGTTAATTGGGGGTTTTAGGAAATTTTGTCCTAGGGAAGTCCTGTGCAATGGAGGCTCCCAAAATATTGTACAGCCTCAATGAATTTCTCATATGGAAGGATATATGGTTAGTAATGTCTTTAAGTGACATAAATCAACTTACATAATCAAAAATTACTAAATATAACTATTTGAATTCAAAGAACATCTAGACTAGTCAAATTTAACTAGTAATCTAGCTAGAGTGTGCAAATAAGCTTGGAATTCATAAAAAAAATGTATTAGACCTGTAAAATTTATTTGGTAGAACATAATACATCTTAATACATCATATCAAACCATCCAAATTCATTCCCATGAACAAGGCTCAATTATAACTGCACTAGAATGCTCAAATCCCTCATTTTGATGGCTAGTTAAGCTTATCATTGGAAATATGAGTATGCAAACTTAATGAACAAATTTATTTCAACCTGACTGAGATAAATAAAATTATTTATCATATGGTACACATAAAAAATAAATGGATCAACTGATCATTACATCAGAGGACTCAAAATGATGGGCAGGAGGCCCAAAATTGGACATGAACGAGACTGGGAGCGTAGGTGAAGCTTGCGATTCACTGGACCTTGATTTAAATGTGATGAGGATGAAAAATATGAATTATAAGACTTCAATGGTTGAACATTAAGTGTTTCATTCCTGCAAAGAGAAGGTAATGGGAATGAAGGAGTGGGGAAAGAAAGGTTTGGGGCTCATCTCCCAAAGCTCTCAGGTGCATCACTCATAAGATTATGCTCACATAGCATCAAACAACTAATTCATCAACAAAAATGTGTGAATGAGCTTGAATTTTTCCTTAATAGATCTTTGGGTGACCTATTTAGCAAGTAGAGGCAATTGCTGACATGTGAGAGCAAGTCATCCACCTAGAAGCCCTAAACACAACCACATATGCACCCTCCTTGAGAAAATTGGAATGTAGGACCATGTGGAGATGTTTCCCTATCCAAGTCATCCATCTAACTTAGAAACTACACACTCCTTAGTCAAAGAGTTGTTTCTTTTATCCATGATAGCTTTATTCTTTTCCTTGCTTTTGAGACCGAGTCTCCAAAAGGAAACTGCACCCTCCTTTTCCAAAACTTTCCCACTTTTGTTTTGATAGATTTTCTGAGTATCCAAAAGAAAATTGTACCCTTTTTTGCCAAAAATTTCCTGCTTTTATTATCGAATATTTTGTCATAGCTTTTTGGCACTTTCCCTTTTCTCTCTGACTTCTTTTGTCATAAGGTTTCCACTTTCTTAATATCATCCCTTTGGCAAGTTGTCTTGCCAATTGTGCTTGAAATTACAAGCTCAATTCCACATGTTATTTGCACAATAATTAATTTATAATAATAAAAATTAAACTAAGTATAGGACTCATAAATAATATATGGACAAAATTCCCTAGGTGAGGTAATTAATGCATCTTTGACCCCCCAAGGTGTTGGGAATGGTAAACACCTTTATGTCCAAAAATATGGGGACAAGACAATCCTCCCCTCCCAAATCTGCTTGTCCTCAAGTAGAAGCACTCTAGAGTGTTGCAAATTTGTTCATCATGTAGGAGAGTTGGAGCATGAACTCATGTGAAAAAAAATGTTGACTTGCTCCATCAATCCAGCATGTAACGTTTCTCCAAAACAAGCAATTCTGGGTAACATTGCTTGCATTGCACTCCCTTTAGTGACAATTCCTTCCAACACATCTTATCATAAACAAATATGCCCGACTCCCTTTTCCTTAAATTTAAATATCCAAATACTATTTCTCCCTTTGGAAATACTCCATCCCCAAGAATGCCAAGGTCCCATGGTTTTAGCTACCTCCTTCCACCCATCAATAAAAACAACATAATGTTATCATTATAGAGGATGAAAATAAGGTTGTGAAAATCATACCACCATAATGGGAGATCATCTCTCCCCATTCCAAACCAAAGATTTTTTAAACTCTCCCACCAGACATGGAATTCCTCATCTGTTATTTATGTTTTGGTGCAAAAACTTAATATTTTGCTACTTGTTCCACCAAAGTGACTCAAGTGGAACTTCCATGGATAGCCATGGATGATGAAGACATCAAATAGATTCCTATGATTTTTATTATCCACACAAAAAGGGAATGGTGAAATTTTCATACCACATGGCTGAACCATTAAGTCATCAATGGAATATGTGGGAGACTCTTGCTCCTCAAGTGGCACCAATAGAAAAAACCCCTCCCAATTTTCATCTCTTTGTTTGCTAGCTAAGATAGAAGTGTAGATTGAAAATTTGTGGACCAACTCCCTATAAAATGTTCCCACCAAAGGTGTGGATGCATCAAACCCATCATGGGATGGTCCAACACAAGGGATTTCTTCTTACTTTTCTATGAAAATAAGACTCCTTCCATGAGAAAAAATAGCCTTTTTAGGCAATGTCTATGTGCTTGGAACTCATCATCTGCATCCCAAAATTCCTCTAGAACAAAAAAAATAGAATGCACCTCATGTGAGTGTGTATGCAAGGTATCCAATGGCTGCAAATTAAATATTTGTGGCTGCCCACATGTTAGGCTAATTCCATTCACAACAAAGAATTTATTGTAGAAATTAAACTCTTTACCTCCCATTGTCTTCATTCCCAAGGTGCCTCGATCCATCCAATCAATGGATGAACACGAAATTTTGTTTTCTGATCCATATGGAATGTTATCATCCACCTCCTATGTATCAGATTATACCATCCATAGGGGGTTATCAAAATGTGTCTCTTCCCAAGCATATGTGTCAGACAACCCTTCACCGGTGCAAGCAATTCTAGTGCATATTTGATCCTCTATTTCTATGATACTTGTATCTACACAATCCATGAATATATGATCATGTTTGCTTGTTGATTCAATTGGAAATCCCTCATCCATATTTCCCATATCTAATAAATCCTCTATTCTATTCTGTATACCAACATATTCTTGGGCAAAATACTCTTCATCATGCCTCTTCAGAAACACCTGCAAATATGATCCTTCCTCATGGTTGTCCTCCCCATGAGGTTTTTTTCGTTAAACCCAAAAAAATTCCTTCCATGCAACATGAAAGGGGTGACACCTTCAACTACTTTTGAATTTTACACATCTGCAACTTTGACTCATGAAGGAATCTTTGTGTTCTCTTCAATAAGTCACTAGTGATCTCCAACTTATTAGTGAGCCTCTCGGATTCTTCTTCTTCCTTCTTGAATGAACAATGGTACATTTCAGCGACCATGAGGAGATATATGATCTCTATCATATTGTAGGTTCATAAATCTCACCTTCATCTTGGCCATGCCTTCTTTCAGTGCTATGCAATCCTACAGAAAGGCTTCTCCTTCCATCTCTCCTCTGGAATCTTTCCAACAACACCTTGCCACCAAGGCATTGGTTTCAACAATGTTCTTCATGGATTCCCTAAGATTATTTATATCCTCCTTTAGTGATCCACTCAAATTATGTGGCTCACCAATAATATAATTCACTAAGGTTTCTTCTTCTAATAACTGACATATATGACCATTTTTCTTGTGGCATGGATCTACCACACAAAAAAAATTATCCTCCACAGATAGGTCAGCCTTTGAATTTTCTGCACACTCACTTCCATGATGTGAAGTGCAGGGTATCTCTGAATGTTGGAATGACATGTTATCAGAAATCATTTCATGCATTTTCATTTCAGCTTCATCATGTTGCAGGGGATTCCAAAATTCTGAACTGTGTTCATCTCTCTGCATTAGTTTTTTCTCCTTCAATTTTCCTAGTTCACACCCATCTGTTGGGGGCTTGTCTTCCACCTCATTGGGAAGTTCAAATGATGACTTCAGATATGATATTTGCTATTTTTTTTGAAATTATACAAAACATCAATTATCATCATTGATAGTGTCACCCTCCTTTGCATTGATTTTGGGTTCACTAACAGAAAAACTAGGAGCAAATTCATCTCCCTTACAATTGTCCTTCATCTTGTAGTCCTCATATGCAAGTGAAGTATTTTTATATTTACATGGATCATATGGTTGCAAGTGTACATGGCTGATGAAAAAATCAAAACTTTTATTATCCATGTTCTTCACCTTATTCTCTTTCTATAAAGATACTTTGGTGGCCTACTCTTCCACCAAAATTTCTGGTTCACACCCAAGCCATGTGGCCTTGTTTTCTTCTTCTTTAGGTGGATCCAAAGGTGACTGTAATTCTGATTTGAATTATCCTTTTGGATATGATCCAAAATTTTTCTCTCCACCCATACATGAGCCCACATATCTTTCAGTGATTTGTATATCACCCACAAATAAATTGGAAGTGCATTCATTCTCCACACTATCGACAACCACATTTTTTAATGCTGGGTCTTCATCTGCACATGGATTCTCTTCATATTCTTTCAAGCATATTAATGTTTCTCCATCTTGAGTTGCTCTCAGGTCACAACTATTGGAAAATATTGCTGAAAATCTCATAATGCTTGAAGATGTAGATGGCTTTGAAGAATTTTCCCTCTCCGCTCCAGGTGGTAAAGAACTAATCTACACTTTCTGGCACACTTCATCAACCATGTGTGTAATAGTTTTTATGTTTTCCCCACATTGGAGATCTCTAAATGGATTTTGTATCTCTAGAGTACAAAAATTTTGAAAATTTAAAACCTCCCTTATCTCTTCTTTCAAGGAATAGTATTCCATGAAATACTAGGAAGATTTCTTAGAGTTCTTCCCGTTGAACACTTGACCACGGACACTAGTAGATTTATGCCAAATGGATTCATCATAATATGGAGGCAATAAAACATCAACATCATCCCTACATAATATACCTGAGGTACTTCACATGGGTTGTTCATAATCTTCTTGTTCATATTGCTCAATGCCTTCTTCATACATGTTGCAATATTCTTCATACTGCTCATCAAATTCTTGCTCAGAGTATGGTAGGAGCCTCATGGCTGCAACTTTCTTCACTGAGAGAACTTTCCACAGGATGATCCAAGGAAATAGATCTGATGCCACTGTAATGATATGAGGTCTGATATTAATATCAGATCACTAAATATTTCTGCAATATAAATAAAATTTCTAATATGAAATTACAACCACTCAATGAATCTTAAGACTAGGTAATTCAAGGTGTTTTTCTTGAAAATTTGCAGACATAGGAGTAGGCAGGGGAAAGCAATCAAGGTTAAATTCATAACAGTGAATTAATTTTCCCTAACACATTTATATCGGGGACAATTTAGGTTTCAGAATCCGCTATGTGGAAACTTAATCCCCCGCTTCTGGGTCACCGAATCGTGAAACTAGGGAAATTTATTCAATACTTTTGACTAGTGTATTCGGGAAGGGAATGTAGGTTTTGTATGAAATTCATGTTTTATCAAATAATGTTCAGGACAGTTTGGGACAATTCTGGATCAAATTGAAGAGTTTAGGAGTGAATTGGGGCTTTTAGGAAATTTTGGCCTAAGGAAGTCCTGCACAATGGAGGCTCCAAAAAGACTATACAAACTCAATGAATTTATGATCTGGAAGGATGTATGGGTAGGTGGCTATTTCAGTGACATAAATAAACTTACATAATAATAAATTAGTGAATATAATTCTCTGAATTGAAAGAAAAACTAGAGTAGTCAAATTCAATTAGTAATCTAGCTAGGGTGTGTAAATAAGCTTGGAATTCATAAAAGAACTGTATTAGAGATGATAAATTTATTTGAAAGAAGATAATGCATATTATTACATCATATTAGACCATCCAAACTCATTTCCATGAACAAGGATCAATTATAACTGCACTAGAATGCTCAAACCCCTCATTTTAATGACTAGTTAAGCTTATACATGGAAATGTGAGTATGCAAACTTGATGAAAATAGTTATTTCGACATGAATGAGATAAAAATAGCCACATAGCCTCCTTGATAAAATTGGGATGTAGGACCATGTGGAGATGTTTCCCTATCAAATTCATCCATTTGAATTAGAAACTGTGCCCTCCTTAGTCAAACAGTTGTTGCTTTTATCCCTGACAACTTTATGCTTTTCCCTGCTTTTGAGACTGAGTCTCCGAAAGGAAACCACGCCCTCCTTTTCAAAAACTTTCCTTCTTTTGTTCTGCCAGGTTTTCTGAGTCTCCAAAAGGAAACTGCGCCCTCCTTTGACAAAACCTTCCTGCTTTTATTATGACATCTTTTTTCATAGCTTTTGGGCACTTTCCCTTTTATCTCTAACTACTTTTGTCATAGAGTTTCCACTTTATTAACATCCTCCCTTTGGAAAGTTGTCTTTCCAATTGTGCCTGGCATGGAAAACTCAATACCACATGTTATTTACACAATAATTAATTTATAATAATAAAAATTACACTAAGTATAGGCCTCATAAATAATATTTGGACAAAATTCCCTATGTGAGGTAATTAATGCATCTTTGACCCACGAAGGTGTTGGGTATGGTCAACACCTTTATGTCCAGAAATATGGGGATATGCCATCAAATCAATTAGTGTAAATTCTTGTTGAATGAACTTGTACAAGATGCTAGT
Source organism: Pseudotsuga menziesii (assembly GCA_001517045.1). Classification (NCBI taxonomy): domain Eukaryota; kingdom Viridiplantae; phylum Streptophyta; class Pinopsida; order Pinales; family Pinaceae; genus Pseudotsuga; species Pseudotsuga menziesii. Next base: position 271,840 of record LPNX011203073.1, on the reverse strand, counting down.
GATGCATAGAAAAAGGGTAGGTCATTTCACTATTCATGGATGTTACTTTTAATTTCATTTGTAGCATGGTCTGACCCACAAGACTACTAAGGGCTCAACCTTCTAGTGACTTGTCAAGGAGAAAAATATCAGAACCTGTGCTATGAGAAGGACCTAAAGGAATGACAGAGGAAAAGGAATGTTGAGTTCTTTATGCACGTGGAGGCTATACAATAGCAGGTAAAGAACATGTCCAAGTTAGATGACACCATTGTTCAACAATGTCTCCCCATTCTTAAATTTGTTAATGGCCCACACCATGTTTACATACAAACACGATAACATCTGCAATGTTAAAAGCTACCAACCAAATTTATGATAACAAAGGAATAAATCCAAGAAATTATTAATCAATGACTAAAGGAATGGTGTGTTCCAGTATGATAAGAGAAACCTCAATAAGAGAAGAAACAATTACAAGAAGACAACTGATATGAGGAAAATGAAAAAAGAAGACCCCTGGAGGATTTTGACTCTATAGAAATCAACACCCCCTCAATACCAACAGACCCAAAATTAGAAAATGAAGGGGGGGGGACCTCAGGACGAACAAGTACAACGAAAGAGAAAGAAGAATATGAAGGCTGAAAAAACCGCAAATACCATTAGCTTGGACAGTGATGATGTGAAACTAATTACTGAGGCAATAACCAAAGAAACACATACTAGTTTCAAGTCAATAGAAGAAAAACAAGAAGAACGTTCAGGTACAGTCACTAATCTCCTTAAAGTTCTATGTAAATTAATTGAAGAGGTTAAAATTTTTGTTGATTGTCCAAGTGCAACATCGAAGTCACAAGATTCATCAGAAACATCAAGAATGGAGAAAAATGCACCCCATGTTCCAATCCCACCAATAATAGTACAAGTATCTAAAATCGTTGTTAATTTTGTCACTCCGGAGTCTAATCATATTGTTTAGGATAATGACCAGATTATTATATATTTTTCAACTATGCACATGAATGAAGTATATGCAGTGCAGAGTGATGTCAATGCAGAGATAAAACTATGCAAACGCAACTTGGAAATGAATGTAAAGGATGCACATAAAGACATTAAGAAAATGAAACTCAAAATTTAAGAAACTGAATAGAAGAAATATGGAATCGGAAGGAAATTGTTAGAAAATCAGCGAAGCAGGAGCCCTTGCCTGCAAGAGCATAGTAGAAGAAGGAATAATAGAGGAAATGACACCAGATTCCAAAGTATCACAATTAGTTGAGATCGAGGCTGGCCTTAGAAGAAAATTAACAAAGTTAGAAGAGCAAAGGAGGCCCAACACACCTCCAGAAGTGTTGGAGAGTAGAAGAGACGCAACCACTAAAGCTGTGAAGGGAATAGAAGAAGCATAGAAAACATGTGCTAAAGTTGTGGACCAAATCTCTCAGACTTGGGAAGCCCTAATGGATGACGAGAAATCACAGAGGGTTGCAAGTGAGCTAACTATGTTTGAAGCAAGTATAAAAAACATAAGAAATGATATGAAACAACTACCCTTGGTATAGAAAATGGTTAAGGAAACAGAGATGTGGAAACTGCAACAACAAATGAATGTGTTGTGCACACAAAATCAACAACACAAGGAAAAGGTGGAAGAATTATAGGCTGAAGAAGAGAGAGTTACAGGCATAATTCATATTGTACATCAGAAAGTGCACGAAGTAGCGACATTAGTAGAAAGATTCATGTCAGAACACGTTAGTTCCGACATGGTGGAGCACATGCATAAAACAAAGGAAGAAGAGCACACAAAGACAGAGAAACTGGTGAAAATCATGGAGGATTTGTAGAACAAAATCAACGCAAGTCATTCCATTGAGCAATAGTTCATGTGGTTCGGGATGAACCACAGGTGAGTGTTGGGGGCCTGTTGGGCCTAGAGATAGTAGGGAAGAATTCATGCAGAATTTTTCCTAAGTATGGAGAAGAAAATAAAGGAGAAGAGGAAGGATCTACGAATGAGGAAGCATCATAAAGGGAAAAGGGAAGGATGTTGTGATAGAAGAAGTAAAAGAAAAGAAGAAGACAAATAGAAGGTGTTAGAAGAGGAAGTTGCACAAGACGAGTAAGCCACGACAAAATAATAGAAGGTCACACGAGATGGCATAACATAATATCAACAGAAGAAGGCATGCAAATAGTGTAACGACTAGAAAGCAATAGTCCTTAATGATCGTGGGTACGAGCTTGGCTAGATCCGATGAAAACCACAGGCATGGAGTCATATTTGTAAGTCAGGATGATAGTTCCTCTTGTATGTGTTTCTAGAATAGGAAAGACAACCTGTTGGATGGATATAGTAAGTCGGCCAAGATAGCGATAGAAAAGGAGTCTGTAAAGAATATGTTTAAGGTCTATATCAAGTCAGAATTTAGTCTGTAACAAGTATGTATGGGAGTTGTATTGAGTTTGTAATTGGGATTTAAAAGAAGGAACCCAAGTTTATATGGGTTAGCTGATAATAACATCTGAGTAGTCTCTAATAGACTCAAGTAGCTTCTACCTTGGAGATTGTTGGTTGGACTCTTGGTAAGTTGCTTGAGTTAGACTTGAAGTAGGCATTCTGGTTAATGGCTCTGTATTGTTGAGTGCATCAGAGTAGAGGTTCTATAGCTGAGTGCATAGAGAGCAGGGAAGGTTGAGTAGATCCTGGTTGTGTGTGGATTGCTAGTTGAAGTCGAGTAGAAAGAGGAAGAGAGAATATTAGAGAGCATGAGAGGGAGGAAAAGTATGTAAAGATAGAATAGAATATCTTGAACAGAGTTTGTAGCTTTGTGCGCAAACGAAAGGTGCATCTATTTCTCATGCCATATGAAAAGAACCTTGTGGTTTTTGCTCAGATGGGTTTCCACATTATATTATGTGTATATGTGTGAATGTTGAAGTAGTTTAGATATATGCATGAGTATTGTGTTAAATGACTGGTTGATTATTGCGTTTGAAAATGGATAAATGGATTATGGCCGCATTATATTAATGGATATGATTATGCTCCATGTTTACTATTTATTTACTTAAGTCGCATAAAGAAGGGTTGTATCACAACTTAGTTTTTGAAGTACTATTCATACAAGTAATCCACCTCCCTGGTCTTCGTTGAAAGCCGTGGCGCAGAGCCAAGGTACTAAAACACCCTCTCACACAACTGCGGAAATGTGGTTCTTGCAGTTACCCATAAAACAAAGATATCTTGGATGAGATGACATATGTGTCGCAGGTGCTGCCGCCTGAACTCTGCTCCATCGGATTGATATCTTGGGCTTTGTTTTGTTGAGGAGAAGGGACTGAACTTGGATCTAGGGGTAGAGAGAGGGAAAAATCAAGCAATAATTTTCTTTCTAACCTTGTTGATAAGGATTTTTTATGTCTTGAAAAGATATCAAATGATGAGGGTAAACTTTCTCATGAGAAACCATTGAGGGATTTTAAAAGGAAACTAAGGGGAGGATCGACAAGGGTTATCCCAATGAAGGTTAATTCTACGGCTCTAGAGGAGAGATGGTCTGGCTCGAACCCATATTATTTGAGATATAAAGGGGATATAGATGGGAAGCGGGAGTTATTTTCTATAGGGTTAGGTCATATTTCACATTTTATGGGGAATAAAGTTATGCATTGTTTAGGAAAGAAGAATAGGAACAGTACTAGAAAGGCCACTCAGTTTATTATTAGTGAGATTAGAGATTGTCCCTCTGAGAAGATTACTCCATGAAAATTCAATCTCTAAACTGTAAAGGGCTGGCCAGCATCCTTACAAAACTGGTGTTGGTAAGGCTAGTAAATATTCAACGTCCGGATGTAATTGTTATTCAAGAGGTGAAGTGTAGTGTTCTGGGTTTGGTTGAATATTTGAAAAATTTGTTGTTGGAGTGGAGTTCTATTTGGAGTGATGGGAGATTTTTATCTCGCATGATCCTTACTGGATGAAAAGGAGATATTGAGATTTCAAACTCCTTTTCTATGTCATCTGTTTTGGGGACTTCTTTTATTTGTAAGTCTTTGGGACAACCCTTAACTATATTCGACTTAGATGGGTTGTATCTTTGGAGAAAAGGGTTATGGGAATTTTTTTTTGGAAATATGGAATTGAATATTTATCCTTTTCATATGGCTGTGGATATGAATTTTAATTTGAAAAGATATGAAGTTTTGGGGATGAGGTCCAAGGAATACCAGTTAAAATACTTTCTCATAACAAGCTAGAAGAGATGGATACTATTGATGTTGAACCTATAGATTGTAAAAATACCTGGTTTAACTGGAGATCAAGGGAGGTTGTTATTGCAAAAAGGTTATATAGGATTCTGATGTCTAGCGATCTTCTGAGAAAAATGGATAGATGCAAATATTGGAGAATTATTGGAGGTGTCTTGGACCATTTACCTATATTGCTTCAATGGAAAAAAGGATAAGCAAGTCATCTTCTCATTTTAACTTTAATAACTATTGGATGGAGGATACTGATTTTGTTAAACTGATAAAAGAAAACTGGAAGAAATTTGATCACACATATGATCTTTATTTTAGCCAACAATTTGCAACATCATTAAGTAAAGTGAAGAAGATAACTATTAAGTGGGATAGAAAGTATTGAAAAGTATGGATCAAATATAAGGTTAAGAGAGGTGGAACTAAGTATAGAGGATTGCTAAGAGAAGGACATTGGAATGGGAAGAGAAGACTCGAAATTATCTTTGATTGAGCTGGAACGGAAGAGAAATGGAATATTGAGGGAAAAGGAGACAGAGAGTAGGCTGAAAATAAGAGTTGTTTGGCTAGAAATGGGAGGTGAAGACACAACTTATTTCCATAATATTGCAAATTAGAGAAATATAAAGAAATATATTTTGGAAATCAATAAAGATGATGGTTAGGTTATTAAGGGGTTTGATTATTTGGCGAAGGAAGGTGTGAACTAATTCAAAGAATTTTTTTCAAATCCAAATGGGAACAATTTAGCAGACATTGTAAAGTATTGTTCTCTTTTTCTAGTTGGATTTATTTTAAAGAAAATGAGAATGTGTTTTCTTCAGTCACGAAGGAAGAAATGGATTCATGTCTTGGGAAATGAAAAAAAAGATAAAAGTCCAGGCCCGTACATGTGGACTTCTAAATTATTCATGACATTCTTAGATATGTTGGGGTAAGACCTTCTGAGAGTTATTAATGAAACAAGAATGAAAGGAAGGTTTTTTTCTAGCTTTAACTTGATATTCATTGTTCTTATTCCAAAAAATGATAACCCTAAATATTTTGGAGATTTTATACCTATAACTCTATGTAACGCTTTATACAAGTTAATATCTAAGATTATTGTTGAAAGGATAAAACCTCTATTGATAGTGTTTATTTCTCCTAAACATATTGATTTCTTAGTTGATAGAAATATCCATGAATCCATGGGAGCAACTTAAGAATGCATGCACTCGATCATAAGTAAAAAGATAAAAGCGAAGGTTATTAAAATTGACCTAGCTAAGGCTTATGATAGATCCAGTTGGCTATATATTATACATGTGATGATTCAATGCGTATTTCATCTAAATGTAATAAATTGGATTTGGGAATGTATTTATATAGTCAATTATGTCATGCTTATCAATGGAGAAACGTCAAAGTTTTTTAATCCTTCCAAAGGTTTGCACCAAGGATGTCCATTACTCCTTTTCTATTTATGGTGGTGATGGATGGCCTTAGTAGTGTTATATTTTTACCATTTAAGAAATATGATCTTAGGATATTATTTTAGAGAACAACATGCACATAGATCAATCATAAGAGACAATAGACAAAATATTTTCTTTGGGGAAGCCATAAAGGAGAAAACCCCGCAACTTCCTCATAGATAGAATGAGCACCAATGGCAGCAGTAAAATCCAAAGACAGAAAGATGATCTCCAACAATTGTTCTCTCTCTCACTTGTGTGAGATCCTATTCTCTCACCTATGTGCTATAATTGGGTGAGTGTGTATATAAAATAGAGAGGCTCACTCTATATTTATACTATTTTTTGACTTGACAATTACTTACTAGGGCCGACTTTTCTATGAGATTCTAATAACCCCAGTGCCCTACAACTGGAGGGACTTTTCCCCCTGATCAACAAGGAGGGTTAACCTCTATGAATTTACATGAATTGATTACATTAATCATTATATTGATAGGAACATCAGGGACCAACGAAATACAATATATGAAATATATAAGTGAATACATTCTGAAGTTACAAATACATCAACACTCCCTCTTAACTAGGAAGGTATTCTCTAGACACATTTCATCAGCACAAGTCTTCGTCACTAGATCATCAATAGATCATCACTAAAGATGGATCATTATGGGATCATCATCACCACTGATTCCGCTATCTTGATCAAATGGTGTTGTCTCTCAATTCTACTCGTCATAGGAAGTTCTACAGAGCCAACCCTTTTTCATGTTGGTTGTAGGCCTAGCCTCCATGTAGGTCTTCATCTTCTTCAGCACTTATATCTGACCATGGGAGGAACACATCCAACATCCATGTTAGAAAATCCTTCCCAACACTTATATCTAACCATGGGAGGAACATATCTAGCATCCATGTCAGAAAGGCATGCCTAACACTCACATCTGACCATGGGAGGCCCAACACTTACATCCATCGACATGGTAGGACACACCATCTATCATATGAGGAAAGGCCTAGCACTTACATACACTGACATGGTAGGACACACCATCTACCATCCGAGGAAAGGCTTTGCAATTACATCCATGGGCATGGTAGGACACACCATCTACCATCCAGGGAAAGGATATGCACTTACATCCACCAGCATGGTAGGACACGCCATCTACCATCCGGGGAAAGTATATGCGCTTACATCCGACCATGCGAGGCCCATCCTTCCACCATGTCAGAAAGGCTTAGCACTTACATCCGACCATGGGAGGCCCATCCTGCACCATATCAGAAAGGCTCAAAAATTAATCTGACCATGGTAGGAACACATCCAACATCCATGTCAGAAAGGCTCTGCACTTATATCTGACCATGAGAGGACCCAATCCTACCACAATGTCATAAGGGATATGCACTTACATTTGACCATGGGAGGAACCAATCCTACTACCATGTCATAAAGGAACATGGACTCATCACTTCCCCTTGGAAGGAACCTCAATCTGGAGAACACCAAGCTTCTCCCTGAAGTACTCAAACTTCACTCTTGCCATTTCTAGCATAGAATCACATTAGGGATGATTACTTCCAAGGATAACCTACGAGCTTCGCCAAGACTAATTACATCCAAGGAAAACCTACAGGATCATTTACGTCTGAGCAACCTACAAGCTTCTCCATGATTTTATGCTCAGAAAACCTGTCTCATTGGCTATGCTAGAACTCCCTCTTTCAAGAGATCTTGATCTATATCACAAACTAGAGCTTCACTGCTCCTCTCTCCCAAGTATTCAAGCAAGTGGCAACATATTTTTCCTCATCTATACTCAATTCCATACATGAATCCTTCCTGCTAAACCAAGAGATCACACCTGATCTCATAGTGAAGCAGCACCCCAAAGTGCTATTCCTATCAATGACACTACCTACCCAATTTGAATCCACATAACCCTCCAGGTTAATGTTCTAATTCGATTCATACTTGAGCCCATAGTCAACTGTACCCTTTAGGTACCTCACTGCATGCTTTGCAACCATCAGGTGAACATGTCTTGGATCTGTCAGGAACTGGCTTAGTGTGTTCACAGCAAAGCAAATATCTGGTCTCGTATTCATTAGGTACATCAAGGACCCAATCATTTGATGATACATCGTAGCATCAACCGGCTCTGATGAAGCATCAATCAATAACTTCAGGTTCGATGCCATAGGTGTGGTCATGGCCTTGTAGTCCATTATCTTGAACCTCTTCAGGACCTCCACTATATACTTCCCTTGTCCCAGGGATATTCCATCTTCATTCTTCCACACGTCCATGCCTAGAAAGTAGTGCATCATACCCAAGTCCTTTATCTCGAACTTGATAGCAAGTCTCTTCTTGCATCTCTAATGAGTTCTTGTTTTCCTGTCAAGAACATGTCATTGACATATAACCAGAGCATCACTGGTCTTCCACTTCAACCTTGAAGCAAAGTTTGGCATCTACTTTACTATCAGTAAAGCCTAGAGCTATCAGTAAGCTGTCCATCCCGTCATACCATGTCAAATCTCAGGATATTCTGTAGTAACTCCCTTTGAAGTGGAGCATCATTCTCGCTCTGCCTTTTGTACTCTATGTATTGAAACATCCTGTACTGGAGTGACAAGTAGCTTCCTCTGCTATTAATATTCTATGTATCCATCTAGGGTCACTGGATACCAAGATCCTCTATCCTGAACCTCTTCAAAATTTATTCTCGCACCCATCTGTGAGCTTTTCATCCTCTATAGGCTTTCATATTCAACCTTGTATCAAAGCTTAAGATCTTCATCACTCTAGGTGATATTCAAGTTCCTCATGTATGTGTTATCCCATGGGTTTCTTCTGAGCTCGTACAAGGCCTTCTCTAATTTGCACACATGAGTCTTCCTATCATGTGTCTTAACTTCTAGTGGCTGCAAATTTCTCTTTGTAGTCTATGCCTTCTTTCCGTGAGAATCCTCATGCTACAAATCTTGCCTAGTATCCCATGATGTTGCCATATACTGCATGTTGGATATTGTAGATCCATATGGAATATATTATGGACTTCCCTTCAAGTCTTGATATTGCATCCTAAACATCATTCTTCTTGAACTGGTACTCTCCTTCCCTTTCTTCTTGGCTACTTCTTCATAGCTTGAAGGCTCTGCATCAATGATGTCGCTCAATAGTGTCACATAACTAGAGTGTTTTTTAGGCCTCTTGAAGTCTCGTCATACTATTATTCATTTTGGATAATTTCTTGAACTGTTGTCACTTGTTCGCCGTAACAAGTCTCATCCTTCTTTTCTCGTAGGAGATTGTACGCGATCTTTCCTACAAGTCAAATGCATTAGTTGTATGGTTAGAAACATTTCATAAGTGTTGATTGCATGGGAAGACCCGGGTTTACTATAATCAACCAACAACACCCCTAGCTCACTGGCCCTTTCGGCGACAGACCGCACAGCGGCCTGAAGTCTCACCCGAAGTGATTCTAATGGGTTGGCCAAGGACTCAAGCGTCTTGGACCAGGTTCTGTGGAAATCCTACTAGTAGCTCGCATCTCTCCTAGCTACGAGATCTCTTTCCTACGCACCGCGCGATCCTCCGCTCCCGATGCGCGGTCTAGTCCCCACTCGTGTCCCTTCTAGCCGCGGTATCTCTAACCTTGTACACGTCGCGCGGATTCTTCTCCCGTTGCACGACTTCTTCTCTCTTCCAATAGTCCCAGTCTCACCGCATCGCCGCACCCCGTGCGACACGTAACTCCTACTCAACACTAAGTCCTCCGCCTACGGTATCGTACACCGCAGCTCCTCTGCCGGTGCGGTATCACCTTCTTGCGATACCCTCCTCCTGCGGCTTAGCGCACTTAGCATTGTTTGTGTCGACGCACAAGACCTGATACCCAAACTGTCTTACTGTGATTAATTAACTATCTAAGGCAAGCATAAATAAGTCCTTATACGAAGTGCCAAGGATTTCAACTTGTATATATCTTCCTGTAGTGCTGTAACTAAACAACTCATTCATACATTAACTATAAGCAAATTGCATAACATAATCGGATAGATGCAGCAAATAAACACAATATGCAAATCAATCACAGAACATGGGATTTTAACGTGGTTCACCCCCAGGATGGGAGTTACATCCACAAAACTGTGCTTCTCTATTATAGCTTAAGGGAAGGAAAACACAGTTCTGCTGCACCTCATATGCAGCTCAAGATCTTCTCTCTTAGATCTTTCTTCTCTACCTTTACGTTATTGCTCTTACAACATACTCTTCCCTCTCAGTCGATCCCTGCAGATCGTTACATGCATGCTCTACAAGCTGGCTACTAGTTTCAGTAAGATTGCTACCACTAGAACCAGAACCAGAGCTCGGATTTTACAACAGTCTACTTATCCTTATTGCCTATTTCAATCACGACTATCTCTCTATCTAACCAACCGATCAACCAACTAGCTAACCCTTTACAATACAAAATTACATTCTTATATAGGCAGCCCGAAGGTCGTGCCATTACAACACTGTGGGCCTGTCCCAGCAGTAACCCAAAACCTAATTAGTGACAGTTGGTCCTCTCTGTCCTTGAGGTAGCCGCTTCCCATCACACCACAGCTCTCTGCAGTCTTCCATGCTTCTCGGCACTGATCATGGGTACTATGTACCGCTTCGCTTCTCTGTCCTTCATCTTCAATGCTTGAGCCTCGTTTCTCCTTCTTCTTTATGAGGGTCGCTAAGCCCTCCTGTCTTCCATCACTGCCTTCAATGCAGTGGGTGAGATCTCCCTTCTCAGCCACTTAGGTACCGTTGCCTTTCTTTGACTTTCGTATCTCAAAAAGTCATGGTTTCTGGCTCTGCTCTGCAGCTGGAACCGTGCTACGGTGTCGTAGCTCCGTCTTATCTTCTTTCCACCAAAACTTATCTTTCCGCCAAAACTAGCAGCTTCTTCTGTAGCTGCGGGACCCTACTCCAACAGTCCCCTAACACTTACTTGTGGCTCGTCCTCGAGCCACCTGGAACAGGATTCTCCTGCTGTAGCTTCTCCTGCTATAGCTTCTCCTTCGCCTCCTACGAAGTCTTCTGCAACTTCTGCCGAAGTCCTTCCACTTCGTTCTTCATTACCTCGACACGTTCTCTTGGAATTTCGGTAACTTAGTTCGCTGAGCTCTCTTATCCTTTCTGCCCATAGTCACGGTTTCGCTCTCTTCGCTCTTTCTCCTTTATGAACGCTCTAGTGTTTGAGAAGTGCTCCCCAGATATCCTTTCCTTTTTATCTGGGTTAGAACTTCTATCACAAGGAAAATCTGTATCTTCCAGCCTTCTCAAACATTTCATTCAATCTGGAGCCTTGTGTACAGAAGAGGAGCAAACCATGAGCTCCGGTCTGAGAACAAGCCTTTGTCCTCATTTTGGAAGTCTCCCCTCCGCTGGGTTTGTAGTATTCTTCCACTTCTCTTCTCTTCGTAGTGCTCCAGGTCGAAATGCTACTTCTGATCCTCAGGTTTCTGTTTTAGTACCTCTGCAATCTTTCGTGTTTCTCTTAGCTGATCAGATAGGTCAGAGACTTTCTCCCGTTGCTTTCTTTTTTTGATTTTTACTTTCTTTCTGACAGGAGATTTCTTCTCATTCTTCTGCTCTGCTTTCTTATCTTCAGTGATCGGCTCGGCGTTCTTCTTCTTCTTAGCAGAGGCTTTGGTGACAACTTCTACTTCTGGTGCTTGACTCCTCATCCTTAGTGGCTGTCTGCCCTGTGATGTCTCTAATTTCACAACCTTGGGTGGCGTCGCCATGGCGAACGCACAGCCAGTACGTTCTTTCCAAACTTCTCTTCTATAGGTTCAGCCTTAGTCAGAATCTGCTTGGCTGAATACTCTGGGTGTGTAGTGGCTTCGAACTCTGGAAGTCACTGTACTCTGTAACTTAATTGGCTCTGCACAGGGGACACTTAGCACTGCCCTGTATAGCTCTCGAGATTTGGCAATTGTACCCTTCCTACCTGAGGGATGTCTGCTTTTATGCTGAAGGCATACTACCGGACGCAACGGTCATCCTGGGTCAAACCTGTTGGTCATCATAATTACTTGGACGAGACCCTACCCGTCACTCTGATTCGCCATAATTGCTGAGATCTGATCATGTGTCCCTCAAAGCGTGCATATCCAAGAACCGGTGTCGTCAGAGATTTACGAAATCTGGAAAAAATTATTATACTGTTGCCAAATCTACGGTAGGGGATACCGGTCATTTCTTCATTAACTACCTGGCAGACAGTGACTTGACTAGCCCACTGTCGGTTGCAAACTAAGTACGTGGCAGGGGAAACATCTTACTGCTGCGATGCAACTCCGCATCACCTGCGCAAACAAACAGTGTCAAAGAAATTTTTTATTTTTTTTAGAAAATTCCTACCGATGTAGACTCATTCCCGGTGAGATGCCTCCTTTCAACTACATGAGACATCTGCACCACTATAAACTGGTTTAAGCTAGGGCTGAGAGGCGAGGTGGCTATCACTATAGAGCTTAAGCCTACTGCCATTGATCCATGTGGGAAGAAGCTCCCCGTTCAACTGGCTAAGCTGAACGGCACCGCCCTCTATAACTTGCTGTATTTGATACGGCCCCAGCCAATGTGTCTTGAACTTTCCTGGAAACTTAATGAATCTGCTGTCATAGAGGAGTACTAGGTCTCCGATCTAGAAAGTCTTACACTTAATGTGTCTGTCATGCCAAGATTTTTCTCGTGCTTTCTGCACTTTCTGATGGAATCCGACGATGAATCTGTCTTCTTCTAAGGCAAGCAACTGTGCTAGCCTTTCCTCCACTGTGTCTATATCAGTCATCTCGGTAATCTGAGCGATTCTTAAACTGGGAAGAATGTACTCCATAGGCATAACAGCCTCCTGTCCATATACTAAGCTGAAAGGTGTGTGTCCCGTAAGTTTCTTGCATGTGGTCTTGTATGCCCATAATACAGCGTTAACTCTGAGGTCCCAATCATTCCTCTGGCTATTGCAGATCTTAGTAAGAGCATTTTCTAGAATCTTATTGAAGGCCTCCACCGTACCATTAGCCTGTGGATGGTAGGGAGTGCTCTTATAGTGCTGAATCTGGAATTCTTCTGTCAATGCCTCAATAGTGCTATTCAAGAAATGTGTGCCTTGATCACTCATCAAAATTACTGGGCATCCAAATCTACTGATGATGTTTTCAAACAGGAACTGTGCAGCTGTAGCAGCATCGCAATTTCTTACTGCTTTGGCCTCCGCCCATCTGGTGAGGTACTCTGTTCCGGTAATAATATATCTCGCTCCCGTGCGCTTTCCTGGTGGGTTGATAGGACCCACAAAATCTATAGCCCATTTGTCAAATGCGCGCAGCGTGACCTACAGTCACAGCGGCATTTCATCGCGTCGCGAGGGTTTTCCCACCCTCTGGAAAATATCGCAGCATCTGCAAAAGTCCTTGGTGTCTTTTTGTAATGTAGGCCACCATAATCCTGCCTCTAGGATTTTCTGCGCAGTCGGCTTTCCAGCGAAATGACCTCCTGCGGTTCCTGAGTGTGCCTCTTCGAGAATAGCGTCTTTTTCATGCGGCATTACACATCTGCGTAGAAATTCATCCGGACCTAACTTATATAGGCATCCTGCAATGAGGGTGAAGTCTGCTGCCTTAACAACCAACTGTTTCTTTTGCTGCTTAGTGAACTCATCAGGTGCTACTCCTGTAGTGAGGAATTGAATAATGTCGGCATAGTAGTCATCTGCGATCTACACATAGAAAAACTGCGCATTGGGTAGATTGTCTTCTAGGTTACCGGGTTCTTCCCCTGAGTCTATACGCGACAGATGATCAGGCCCAGCATTCAGTCTTCCTGGCTTCACAATGATTTCAAAATCATACTCCTGGAAGAGGAGTAACCATCTGCAGATTCTCCCCCCTAACACTGGTTTATTGACTAGGTACTTCAATGCGGAATGGTCAATAAAAATTTTAAACGAGGCGCCCAATAGATAGTGCCTGAACTTCTGTAGCGCATACACCATAGCTAAGCCCTCTCTTTTTGTTGTGGTGTAGTTTTTTTCTGCTGTTGATAGCTTTCTGCTGGAATATGCAATGGGATGGTCAAGATCCCCTTCTCTTGGCTGTGTTAAGATGACTCCTAGTGCGATGCCAGATGCATCCACATGTACATGAAATGGCTTAGTCCAGTCTGGAAACACTAGGATGGGTGCTGTAACCATCTTTTCTTTAAGCATGTCTAGGCTCTGCTGACATTCCTCATTCCATAGGAATTTTACATCTTTCTTGAACAATTTCTCCATTGGTGCTGTAATCTTTGCGTAGCCCTTGATGATCTTTCTGTAGTACCCAGTATGACCAAGTACTGTCCTTAGTTGCTTGACTGAATTGGGTGCTGGAAGGTTTACAATGATGGCGATCTTCGCGGGATCTACCATCAAGCCTTGTTTGCAAACAATGTGACCCAACAAAATACCAAATGGTGCACAAAATATACATTTCTTCAAGTTCAGAGAAATCTGGTACTGCCTACATTTCTCTAACATTAGTCTTAAGTCTCCTATATGCTTTTTAATTAGTCCAAATACAGTCCAATCATCAAAATATACTTCTAAGAATTTATGGATGTATTCTTTAAATACAGCAACTACTACTCTAGAAAATATAGCTGGTGCATTCTTAAGACCAAAGGGCATTACTGTGTACTGGAACGAGCCCCATTTTGTTGCAAAGGTGGTCTTAGATCGATCTTCTGGATGTATTATGAGCTGATGGTAGCCTGAAAAGCCATCAGTGAAGGAGTAGACCTCCTGTCCTCCCACGTTGTCTAATACCTCATCAGTGAATGGTGTCGGAAATGGATCATGAAGTGATGCATCATTGAGTTTTCGCAGATCGACACAGATTCTGATGTCCCCTTTTGTTTTCTTCTCTTGGACGACCATGGGGATAACCCATTCACTTTCTTCTACTGGTTCAATGATGCCTGCTGCTAGCATCTTATCGATTTCATCTTTTACTTTTTCTTTGTAACACGGATTCAATCGATATGGGTGCTGCTTAACTGGTCTAGCATCCTCCTTCAATGGTATCCTCATCACTCCCAGCTCTCCGACTATTCCCTTCATCTCTGTGAACTTGGTGGGAAATAGGTCCTGATAGTCATGTAACAAATCTGCAATCTTCCCGACTGTTTCATCGTTCCAATAGTCTCCAATAGAGGCAAACTTAGGTTCTGCGTCTGTACCAATATTGACCTTTTTAATCTTGATGGGCTCAGTGATTGCTGGAGTCTCTAACTGTAGTCCTCCAACATCACGAGTTCCTTCCAACTCCGGAATGTTGGTGTTGCGAGGGTCCTCCTCCTCATCCTTATCTTCCTTATCTGGTGTTGCTGCGAAGTTATAGCACTCAAGTGCATCTTGCAACTGAATGGTCCACTCAGGTTGGACTGGCATTGAGATGGTGCAATCCTCAAATATCTTGGTCTTGATTATGTCTAGGGCCTGAGCAACACTTGGATATTCTTATTCAAACGCAAAGGTGAGCAGGAAACTGTCTTTCATAAGTGGCCATGTAGTCGTCCCTTTACGCAATTCAGTCTCTGTGTACCAGTTCCTTGGAACTGCGTCCAATGTGTGAATGAATCTGTGTACCCATTCATCCTCTGGAATGTCCAACCAGCTCTGTTCACATGTCTGAATGTGTGCTCTAGGATCAGTTTCTCCTATGCACTTCTGCTGAACATACTCTTTGTCGACCGTAAATCTAATCGCCATCAATATTTTAATATCATCCCATGATGTGATAGTTTCTTTATGTGCGTACCACCATCTTGCAGGTGTGGCTCGTACTGCAAGGTCCATAGCTGCGATTATCTGTTCATAAGGCATCTGTTGCTCAAACTACTCAAGGAAGTCCTGGATATCTGTCAGTCCATTATATGATGGGATCTCAGTGGTCTCCACCCCAATCCATCACAGTGATTTACTCATAAACGCACATCTGCAAGCTGAGACTTCGTAAAGTCTGTTCTGCCAGTTCTCTAAACCAACATCAGAATCCGATGCGCATGAGCTGTCGCATCGCCAACTAATGTTCCCTTCTGCGGTTGGGTTGATGTAGTCGTTCTGGTTCGCAATCATCTGGTAAAGGCTATCCATGTTATGTGCTTCCTCCTCTGCTCGTAAGGGTTCAATATACCTAGGACCTTGGTAAGGATCCAGCGGTGCGATGACCCGGATTTGCGCATCCTCAAAGGTCATTTGTCTTCTCTTAAGGTCAATGACAGCCTTGCTACCAATCGCCCAGCCAATACTCAATAACGCTGGATATGGTCGACTGTCGCCAATGATTTCTATAACCTCGAAGTCTGCAAAGCTGCGTACTCCGACAATGTCAACTGGCACCTGAGGCAGTCGACCCAGTGGTGATACTCGCTGCTGATTAGCTAGTCTCAAGTGGATAGGTGATATGGCTAACCGAGGGCTACCCATTTGTTCCCATGTCTGCTTAGTTAGAACATTCACCTCTGATCCCAGATCTAAGATGACTTCGTCCATTTCGAACTCTCCAATCTGTGCTGTGAGTTTCATCTCCCTTCTAGTCCTTGTATGTCCTGTAATATTATGAACAGCGCAGTATGCACTGCTTGATAGAGAAGTTTGCTGACACTGATCTATGATGCGCTGTAGCTCTCCAATGGATTTTTCATTTCTCAAGAGCTTCAAACAACTGCACAGGAAATATTGTACATTTCCTATCGATTCATCCTCGTCGCATCTTCCCGATGTAGTAGCCTGCGGTATCTGTTCTGGGCTATCGCTACAAGGTGCTTGCTGTGGTATGCCCCTAGACGACAGTACCTGCGATCTTGATTGTGTAGGTTCATCGAAGGAAGCCTTAGCTTCATGAAATGTCTCTTTATTCTTCTGTTGGTCGAGTGCTGTCGCTTTACCAGGAGCTTTGCGCACCCACTCCTGACTTATGTTCTTCCCGGTCTCCTGCGATGTCCCACTGGTGGAAGCACCGCTTCGAGTAACAATATTGACTTTTGGTTTTGGCTCTGCCTGTTCAGCAACAATAAGCTAGACATTCTGGTGTACCGGTGGCTTAGGGTCTTTGATCTTAGCTATTAGGATAGGACACTCTTCTATGGTATGATCATAAGATTTGCAGTAATTACAAGTGGTAGTGGAGTTCTGACAGTCCCTAGCACAGTGTCCTACAACTCTGCAATTATAACAAGTGATCGGTCCATGACCTTGGCCAAAACCTCCTCCTCGTCCAAATCCTTCTCCACGTGCAAAGCCTCCTGCTCGGCCTCGTCCTCTGAATCCTCCTGCGCGGCCTCTGTAAGCTTGATCCAGCTGTGGTCCTACTGCTGGACCCGGTGTTTCTGATTGGACTCTGTACACATCATGTTTTCTATCTAACATGAGATCATAGGCTCAGCAGTCCTGTTCATCATGCCCGACGGACTTGCAGAAGACACAGTATAGGTTCTTGGGTGTCTGTACATACTTTTGAAGTAAAGGGCATTGCTGAGGCGGATGTCCTTGTGTTTTACATATTTCGCACCATGGCCCTTGTGTTCGTGGTAAGGGGTTAGGAGCCCCTGATGCTAAATATTCTGCGAAGACTGGACAGTTGTCTTTGGTATGACCCTGTGCTTTACACTTTATGCACCATATGTCTTGCATAACCTCTTTTCCTTTCTTAAGTTTGTGTATCTGTAACGTGAGGTTGGCCAACTAGTTCTGTAGGGTTGCCATGCCTGTGGTAGTCTCTGCTAGAGGTGAAGCCTCCAGTTTCATTGCCATCTCCAGCACTTCATCTTGAGTAGTGAGTTTCTGCTACATTAGTGGTAGTCTGATGTGAGGGAGCAGCGCTGCAATAAACCATTCCTTATGCTGCTCTGGTGCAAATTCAAAGCTTACTTGGTCTATAAT
>LPNX011203073.1:175923-253635 GCA_001517045.1 Pseudotsuga menziesii | reverse complement strand
CTGAAACTAGATCCATTGTTCCTTTTTCATATAGCAGCATCTTAAGGGACAAATTTAGAGATCTTAGGTACTTACCATGATATCCTCTGAAGAAGTATCATTCAGCTACGCTAAAGCTCTTTCTTTGGTCAACTGCAAATTCTGTAACAAAGCCTTCTAGCACACTTGTCAGCCAGAAGTCCACTGCTCTCGTAATCGGATTGTCGAGGTTCTGTACGGTCTGAATCAGCTCCGGTATCCAGAAAATGTTTCTTTTCTTCTTGAATGTGTTCCTATCTGTTAACTTGGATAACTAGTCGAAAAGCTCATTTCCATAGGTTGCAAAAAATATACCGTGTATGTCTGAAGCGATATGCTTTTCTAACCAAGCTTCTGTGCTTAGTCTAGGACTCCGATTTTCTTTCTTGGCGAACTCCCTTAAGTCTGAATCCAGCCACTGGTGAAACTCTTCTCTGGTAGGATGCCAACAGAACATTAACTCCCAGTCGTTTAAACTGGCAACAGAACCATTTGTTGATTACATGGGCAGACCCGGGTTTACTATAATCAACCAACAACACCCCTAGCTCACTGGCCCTTTCGGCGACAGACCGCACAGCGGCCTGAAGTCTCACCCGAAGTGATTCTAATGGGTTGGCCAAGGACTCAAGCGTCTTGGACCAAGTTTTGTGGAAATCCTACTGGTGGCTCGCAGCTCTCCTAGCTGCGAGATCTCTTTCCTGCGCACCGCACGATCCTCCGCTCGCGATGCACGGTCTAGTCCCCACTTGCGACCCTTCTAGCCATGGTATCTCTAACCTTGTACACATTGCGCGGATTCTTCTCCCATCGCATGACTTCTTCTCTCTTCCAATAGTCCCAGTCTCACCGCATCGCCGCACCCCATGCGACACGTAACTCCTACTCAACACTAAGTCCTCCGCCTATGGTATCGCGCACCGCAGCTCCTCTACTGGTGCGGTATCGCCTTCTTGCGATACCCTCCTTCCGCGGCTTAGCGCACTTAGCATTGTTCATGTCGACGTGCAAGACCTGATACCCAGACTGTCTTACTATTATTAATTAACTATCTAAGGCAAGCATAAATAAGTCCTTATACGAAGTGCCAAGGATTTCAACTTGTATATATCTTCCTGTAGTGCTGTAACTAAACAACTCATTCATACATTAACTGGAAGCAAATTGCATAACATAATCGGATAGATGCATCGAATAAACACAATATGCAAATCAATCACAGAACACGGGATTTTAACGTGGTTCGCCCCCAGGATGGGAGTTACGTCCACAAAACTGTGCTTCTCTATTATAGCTTAAGGGAAGGCAAACACAGTTCTGCTGCACCTCATATGCAGCTCAAGATCTTCTCTCTTAGATCTTTCTTCTCTACCTTTACGTTGTCGCTCTTACAACATACTCTTCCCTCTCAGTCGATCCCTGCGGATCGTTACATGCATGCTCTACAAGATGGCTACTGGTTTCAGTAAGATTGCTACCGCTAGAACCAGAACCAGAGCTCGGCTTTTACAACAGTCTACTTATCCTTATTTCCTATTTCAATCACGAATGTCTCTCTATCTAACCAACCGATCAACCAACTAGCTAACCCTTTACAATACAAAATTACATTCTTATATAGGCAGCCCGAAGGTCGTGCCATTACAACACTGTGGCCCTGTCCCAGCAGTAACCCAAAACCTAATTAGTGACAGTCGGTCCTCTCTATCCTTGAGGTAGCTGCTTCCTGTCACACCACAGCTCTCTGCAGTCTTCCATGCTTCCCAGCACTGATCATGGGTACTATGCACCGCTTCGCTTCTCTGTCCTTCGTCTTCAATGCTTGAGCCTCGTTGCTCCTTCTTCTTTATGAGGGTCGCTGAGCCAATACTACATTCATCCATACTAAATTCTTATGCATAAAGATATAATAATCAACTATTTTAGCCAATACTACATTCATCCATATTTCACGGAAACTTTCTAGATTCCTTCCATCTCTACCATGACATCATTGAGATTGTGCACTAACACAATATGTTAGCAAAGAGGTTTCATTCTAGATAAGTAGCAGTGGAGAGTTGTATAGCACCATGAGATACTTACCCTTCACATGCATATTAGTAGTATACTATCATTCATGCAAACATTCTATCATGCATAACACATCAACTGAATATAAACAAATGCATAACAAAACAATATCATGGAATGACAATTGAATGCTTATATTTATTTGTTTCTTGGGTAGACTCCTTCTTGAGCCTTCATCTTCATCATCATCATTTCTTATCCAAATGCTAATATGGATAAGAGGTTCTTCAAGAATTGAGTTATTCATATTCCTCATCACTTGAGAGATCTTCTTTGGATTGTGAGATATTGATCTTCAGTTGATCCCATTTTCTCTTCTCTTATTACTAGGAAAATCTCTATGGGATGATGATAGTCCCTTTTTCTTTTCTTGGAGTGTATTGTGAGAGCTTGATCTTCACTTCCCATCTTTTATTCTTGGGCTACTATTCGAGCTTCTTCTTGTAAGCATGCCTCTCACATTCTACTGAAGGTGACTAGCTTTCTTCTAGCACAAATCCCTTAAATGAAAGAGTCCCATGACCTAGGGAGACCATTCAAGGTGGTCATCACAATTTCTGCATTCTCTACTTCTTCATCTATTGCTTCAATTTGTTCTTTGATCTGGGAGACCCTTCTAAAGCATGACTGTATGGTCTCCACATTCTGGATCTTCACATGCTTCAATTGATTTCTTAAAGTCATCTTCTGATTTATGTTCTTCCCTTGAAATAGCTTGGTCAGGGAATCAAACATCTCTTTAGGTGTCTTTAGGGAGGACACCTGTGGTATGAGGTGATCCTAGATTGAATCAACAATAATCCTTTTGACCTTGATCAATTTCTTCTTGTGTAAGGCCTTAGCCTCATCTCCCTCTGGAACTGGAACCTCTCCACTTATGTAGGTGTCAAATTCATTTTCTTCAAGAACTAGTGAAATCCTATACTTCCATGCTTAGAACTTTTCAGCTTCACCAGCATTGTTATCAAGCTGGTGTGATAGGTCATTTTGAAATGAGAAACTCAAATGTAAATAGCAAATTATTAGATCTTACCGATTTGAGGTGTGTGTCCTCATTTGGGGTCTGGCTGATCTAGGGTTTGTCAGAGAAACCCTAATTTTCAAAGGTTGGAATTTCAAACTTATAATTGGATATAAATATGGGCCTCTTCAAGGTGAGCTTTCCAATGTACTCCTTTATCTGGAAACAGTGGAGGGAAGCTCCCAGAATAGGAAGCCCTAGTTTTCCAATTTCCTCTACAAAAATTCCTGATATTGTTTCTACGGTATCTCCAAAATTACTGCTCCTCTATGTTTGAAAGTTCATATTAAGGTATCCTAATCTGTCCTCTTTCCACCACCATAGGTTTGAGCAAAATTGGTTTCATGAACTGGGACTTATGATAGTTTTACCAAGGTGATGCATTTCAGGACTATTCAACATGGCGAACTTGTACAGACTGTCATGTGTCATTATTTCATCTTCGAGGTCTGAAAGTTTTACCACATAAATTAAAGTACATGCCCTATCTAGAATATCTTGATAAATTTCATTTGGACCTTTGTAGCCGGAGATGTAGAAATTCTCCCTAGGTGTCCTGTTTAGGGATGAATCCTGGGAGAGGATGGAACCCTAATTTGGGGGAACAATATCGCCCAGAATATAGAGAATATAAGGCTAAAATTTCTACATAGGGTACATCAGGTCTTTATCTTCGACCTGTGAAATTTTTGGCTCATGTTCCTTCTTCAATCTTGAGATATAGCGAATGTACCAAAACTACTGGTTTTAGTATTTTAGGGTTTTTCAGGCCCGGGGTCAAAATAGGGTTTGACTTTCCCAGAGTTTTACTCAACCAAAAAATTTGACCTTGGTCTCTAAACTTATATTTTGATGAGAACAAAAATACTATGCTAGGCTCACTTAAAAATTCATCTTCTGTAAAAAGCCCTAATTTCCCACAGTAGTGACAGGTCAAAACTAAAAATGCTCGAAATCAAATTTTGCTTTGTCAGAAAGATGCGCCCTTCAATGGAGAGTTACCCTAACATCCTTTTGCTGATTATCTATGGAGAGAGACCCAAAAAGTAAGAATCCCTAGCTTCTACAGCTACACCGTGTCTTATTCTCAGGTTAGCTCTGATACCATATTAGATTTTTATCATTTAAGCAATATGATCTTAGGATCTTATTTGAGAGAATAACATGCACAACAATCAATCACAAGAGACAATAGACACAAATATTTTCTTTGGGGAAACCATAAAGGAGAAAACCCCACAACTTCCTCAGGGATAGAATGAGCACCAATGGCAGCAATAAAAACCAAAGACAGAAAGATGATCTCCAACAACTGTTCTCTCTCTCACTTGTGTGATCTCCTCTTCTCTCACCTATGAGTTATAGTTGGGTGAGTGCGTATATCAAATAGAGAGGCTCACTCTCTATTTATACTAGTTTCTGACTTGCCAATTACTTACCAGAGATGACTTCTCTAGGAGAGTCTAATAACCCTAGTGCCCTACAACTGCGGGGACTTTGCCCCCTGATCAACAAGGAGGGTTAACCTCTATGAATTTACATGACTTGATTACATTAATGATTCTCCTGATATGAACATCGGGGACCAATGAAATACAATATATGAAATATACAAGTGAATACATTTTGAAGTTACAAATACATCAACAAGTTGGGCTCTAATTCAGGTGAGGATTGACAATAAAATTCAGGGCTTGAAGTTTGATGAGGAGGTAAATGTGACTCATAATTTCTTTGTATATGATGTTCTTCTATTTCTGGGATATTCTGAAGAGGAATATCCAACAGTGAAAGAATTATTGGAGAATTTTAGCAAAGCCATAGGTATGCTAGTAAACTATAAAAAATCGTCGCGTTATTCCAATCGAATTGAAGATTTGTAGTTATTCTAGTTTAAAGAGATTTTGTCTATGGATCATTTTGACCTATCTATGGCTTTTAAGTACCTAGGATTTTTTATTAAACCTAATAATTACAAGAATTAAGACTGGGATTGGCTGATTGATAAAGTGGAATCCAGAGTTCATTTCTGGTGCACCAGGTTCTTATCAAGAGGAGGGAAATCTATGTTGATTCTTGTTGTCCTAAATGTTATTCTAATCTATTGGATGATTAATGTCCATATCCCAAAAGAGGTGTTGAATCTGTTGAGAAAACAGTTCTTCATTTTTTTATGGAATACTAAAGTTGAGAAAGGAATGCATTGGGAAGCTTGGTCTACAATTGTTAAACCAAAAGAAGAAGGAGGATGGGGATTGCTGGAGATGTTAAAATTCAGTAAAGTGCTTGTACCTAAATTAGTCTGGAATTTAATTTCTAAAGCAGGTAAATGGAAATAAGTGATAATCAGTAAGTACCTAAATGAGAAAAATGTGATGGAATGGGTCAGATCTCCGAGAAAAATATATAATGGGGGATCTCTGTCCTAGAAAGATATCAATCAATATTGTATGGTGATGGGTGAACTACTTGCATGGAAGGTGGCAGATGGCCATTCACCAATGATAGGAAACAATAGCTTAATGGGGTGTGGTTTAAGGTCCCTGTTATAAAAAATATTGATCGATCATCTCAATCAGAGAGGGGTGGTCTACCTAAGGGATGCTATAGGTAATGAAGAATCCAACAGTGCAATTCAAGTTTGGAAATTAGTAGAGAATTTGGAATTGACAGATAAAATGACTAAAGCATGGGATGAATGGGTGAGAAAAATGAACAAGGGTTTCATTATTTTGAACAAGGAAGAATATAGTTTGATTTGGAAGGAGAATAGGGTGGGAGGATCCTATTTAGAGAATTTAGCTTATAAATTGTTCTATTTCGGGAAGGTAGAGAATAGAAAATGGTGGTGGAAAGAGATATGGGAAGTCTTGGCTCCAAGAAAAAGTAAAATTTTCTTGTGTCTTATTCTTAAGGAGAGATTCCTTACTTGGGACAATTTAAGGAAGCGTGGTTTTAAAGGACCGAGAGTTTGTTTTTTTATGTATGCAGGATGAAGAATATATTCAACATTAGTTTATTTATTTACATTACTCTACTCAAATTTTGAAAGTGTTGGGAGAGACGCTACATATGTGAATTCTTTAGGAGGAGGGTGGTATTGAAGATAATATGAAGCCTTGGTTTAGGAAGACTAAGCTTAAATATGTGAGATGTATTCCATTGATAACTATTTGGGAATATGATTATCAAGGAGAAATGTAATTTCGAGAGTAATTTTATCCCATCTTACATTAAAACTAGAAAGATATATGCTATAATTAGTTTATTAAAAAAAAAGGATGTGAAAAACAGAGTGAGGAATACTGAGACTGAATACATGAGAAGTGAAGAATGATCGAAGAATCTTCCATGAATATTCCATGTATTATTGATCAACATTAGTGTACATAAATAATACATCTCGGAGAGGTAAAATCGAGTTACTTAGGAGAAAATTCACGCTATCCCATAAAGCATGATTACTAAATATGATAAACCCACATATGTGACTAAAACAGTTTCTAAATTACTCCAAGAGCTCACGAATTGGCTAAAGCATGAGTGAGTGATTATTAGTGAAAGAAAATATTTCTAATCATGGAATTTGGAGAGAAAAACATGGAGGGTGAGTTGGCCATAAAAGATAGTAGTTGCATAGTTGACTAGCTTTACCTTATCCACTAAAAAGCAAGAAAAAGTTGTCTAAAGGAAGAATTGGAAGGAAGGCTTAATTCATAATCTGGGTAGTCAATAAAGTTGGAAAAATCTATCTAGAATTAGTATATAGGAGCTCCCGAGGTAAATATGGAAAGTATTGACCATGTGGTGAAAGTGGAGGCCAACTACCTAGTCGATAACATAGGAAATTAACAAAAAATGATTAATTATTTTATCCTAAGTATGTAGTGGGTTTATAAAATTCTAACACCCCCTTTTAAGTATGACTTTATGTTGGATTATTTGAAAAATATAAAAAATATAGATGTATATACGACCCAACAATAAGGACATGGTCACCCTTTACAAATTTTGTCCATAAAATTGAGGGAAGAGGCAAAACCACATGGAGAAAATACTCCCTCAAGAAAGGACAAGGCACAATATCAACAACATGTCTTCATTATGTCTTTTTATTCACTTGAATGACCTAATTGAATTGTTTCTTGAATAATTTGATGAAGAAATTTTGAACTCCATGATCATGCTCTAGAATATCAATGTAGTATCTGCAAAAATCAAGTGGAGAGGATCCTTGTATCTTATCATATGATGACGAAGGATAATTATCTGAATGCTTTTTGATGCCAACATACTTTGAGCTGAAAACACAATCAATAAAGGAAAACATATATGTGCATAATCCTTACCGAAGAGTAAAATACTCATGTTGTGCATAGGGAAAGGAAAGTAGAATTCACATAGAATTTTTCCTAAGTATGGAGAAGAGTTGAAGACAAAGATAAATGAGTTGCAACATAAGCAGTGACAAGAAAGAAGAAGAGAAAGGATTTGCAACAGAAGCAGTGATAGGAAGGAAGAAGGAAGATGCATGATAAGAGAGTTAGCCGCAATAGAAGGAAGGAGTGCGACAAGGGAAGATGCACGCTAGGAGAGTTAACTGCTATAGAAGGAAGGAGTGTGACAAGGGAAGATGCGACAGAATAACCGTATCAGAAGGTGGGAAAGTGACGTAATAGATGGAAAACAAAATTAAAGAATAATGGTTAGAAATTGACATGCCATAAAGATCATGGGTATGAGTTTGGCTAAGGGCCAGCAGAAACCAAATGTATGAAGGTATATTTGTAAGTCAGGTTGTTAGCGCCTAGTGTTAGGTGTTACTAGAATAGGACAGACAACTTGTTGGCTAAGTATAGGAAGTCAATTGAGAAAGTGACAGTAAAAGAGTCTGAAAAAGACTCTATAAAAGAAGGAACCCAAGCAGTATGTGAGCTAGCTTCTATGTTGTTAGCTCTGTATTGTTAGACTATTAGTTGCTCTGTATTTTGTAGTCTATTAGTGTTGTTGGGTGCATATGAGTGCAAAAAAGTGTCATAGAGGTTGAGTTGATCCAGGTTGTGTGCAGATCATTAGTAAAGCGATGTAGAAAGAGATCATAGAGCATGAGAGGAAGAAAGAGTCTGGAAAGATAGAGAAGAAGATCTATAACAGAGTCTACATCTTAGTGCACAGACGAAAGGTGCATATATTTCTCATTCCATATGAAAAGCACCTTTGTGGTTTTTTCCTGGATTGGTTTCCACATTATATTCTGTGTATATGTGTGAATGTTGAATGTGTTTGAGTTACCTGTGTAAATGTTGTATTAAATGGATGCTTATAGATTTTCTTATGAATGAATAGATGTATATCAGTCACATTGTATCAGTTGAATATGATTTTGCTACACAAAGGTTGTTTTTATAATAAATTGCATAAGAGACATTGGGTCATAGTATAATTGTTCATATTAACCATAAATAATCCACCCATAGGCTTCGTTGATTGCCTTGGTAAGGGACCAAGGTACAATAAATCCCACACCCAATAGAGGAAATAAGGTTTTGGCTGTTACCAATTAAGAGAGATATCTCGGGTGAGACTGTGTCTGCATCGCAGGTGCATCTTACTGAGCTCTTCTCAGTCGGGCCAATATCATGAGATTTGTTGCGCTAAGCAGAAGGGACTGAACTTGGGGTTAGGATCCTCAAAGGAGGGATAAAAGTCAACAAATGGTTCTATTACCAGGACCCGAATCATTTTTGTGAGGGATATGTTGTGGGAACCAACAAAACCTAACATCCAAGGTTGGTTAGATTTCAAAGCGTTAGAATTTTCACGATTAGAAAGCAAAGGATCTTGGTGGAACCCAACATATTCGTTGGGTCGGTACCTCTATACAGATATACATGAGATTTTATTTTATTAGTTTCCCATTGTGTTGCATGAGTGTTTGTCTAAGTTGGAAACCCAACAATGAAATTTCCAAGGAGGAGAACCAAAGGAGTGGAATCCTCAGTTGATTGAGATACTGAAAAGAGTAAGCAACCTTGTGTCAAGGGATGTATATTTTTGGATAGACAGTGTCTTGGAGAGATACGTTACTGAGTTTGTTGTTGACACAATAACCTCATACAGTGAAGCGAAGCATAATTTTTTTGAAGGACCACACGATATATATCTGTCATCTTTAAAGACATGGATAAAAAATCTTGTATGTGAAAAAATAATTCTATGAATGTGACAAGTGAAAATTGTGTACAAAAGGGGTGGGTACATCGCAGCAAAACTCTATGAAAAATGACGTGACCTGAGTTGATATGTTCCTTGTAGATAGTGGAACTCAACTAGAGTCTAGTTGTTTAAGAAGCGGAAGAATATTTAGATCCAGAAAGCAAAGAAAGACTCTATTTGGAAGAGGGTTTTTCAATAGGACTAGAGAAGAAGAAGAATACAAGCTTGCGTTGTACTTAGACGAAGGGTCTTACGATAAAGCATAAGAATATCAACTGATATTTGAAGGATATGAAGAATCAGAAGAGTCAAGTGAAGCTCCAGATCCAGAACGTGGGTACAACTCACCTACAACACCACGCACATTACCAAAGGTAAGATATAGATACTTATATCCAAGTGCATTTCTAAATACAAGTAGTACTAACGCTGTAAATAGTGGGAAAAGGAGTCTGATTAGCCAAAATTTAGTTCCAACTGTACTAATAATCAATACAATGGTTGGGAATGGCATTAAGTTGTCGATATTCAATGGAAATGGGCTGGAGGACCCAAAACAACATTGGTTTCTATGGGAAGATGTGTGGACTTTGCGATAAATCCATGATGAGAATATCAAGAAAGCACAGATGATCACGAATTGACTAGGTCGTGCACTTGAATGGTACATGAAATTTTCTATAGTGCCAATAGGAGTTGCCTAGAAAATGCTCGACCAGATTCAAATGGGCATGATAGATGATTTTAGGAATCCAAATATTGAATCACAGTGCATTACTGAGATCAAATAAATTAAACAGTTACCGACAGAGTGTGTCTGGGACTTTGACCATAGATTTAAGACATTAATGGCCAAAGTGAGCTTCCAAATGTCGAATGTACAACATAAGGAGTGGTTTATTGATGCCTTATTGTAGCACACCTAAACCCCATTGATGCAATAGAAGAGTTTTTCACATATAGAGGCTCTAGATATAGCAATGAAGTTGGAATCCTTGTCGATTGGAGATAGTGGCACATGAATGATGTAAATTCATTGACATCTATCCAACCTTACGGTGAAGCTCCAGGAAATTAAGAAAGGCAAGGAATTTCAAGAAGAACTATGGTGTACAAGATGTATAAGAGATAGACACCATACAGACAATTTCCCAGTGCTCATGAACTACATTGTCATGTCCCCGGTTTTAACCCCGTTTGCATGATGTATATAATGTAAATAATCATGGTGAGGAGCTCAAGGCAAAAGCCCCACCATCGATTTGGTTGTGTATGTTTCGGCAATGGGGATAATTTCCGGTGGCATCTCGTGCTATAAGGCACATTATAATTCGGCATCATGTAAACCCGCACATCAAATAAAACTAAAACCACAACCAGCTACGGCAGTGCAACGTTGAATGAAAAGGGCATGGATTCCAAAGGATAAGGGGTGGGGGATGTCAAACCTTGGTTATGGGAAAAACCCATGTTTTATTACCTTGTTGTTTTGTCACCTTTGTTGATTTGCCACCCTTTCTTGTCTTACCCAACCTTGTCAACCTCTTTAATGCTCAGCTGGTGGTTGAGGAGTTATGGTTGAGGGCAGTTATTGCCTTTGGGAGTGGGGTGGCAGGGCTGTCAGCTCCATACCCACATCCACACTCCACCCATGTCTGCCCATTCTTCTCCCTCAGGCACTCCTCCCTGGTCTGTTCACTCACTCACCACGATTTTGGGTCTGTTGGTTCCTCACGCACAGGTTTTGGACGAATTTGGTCTCACGTGGACATTTTGTTCCTCTCCACGAGTGGTTGAGCACCCGATGACTGCAAATTCGCGTCCTTGCTATTGTTTTGTTCATCCACGGGCAAAATCGGAGTTGTTTTCTCCTCACGCAGGGCCTCTACTGCTGGAATCCTCACGCAGAAAATTGGGTATGTCTTTCCCGTGCATTTTTCTGTTGGGTGCGAGTTTTTCCTCACGCACAAGATGTTTGGGTCGTTTTTCCCATGTAGAGAGCCGTGCTTGCTGTTGGCATTTGGGGCTGTTGTCTTCCCCATGAGTTTTGTCGGCTGTGGGTTCCAATTTCGTTTTGGACCACTGTGGATTGCTAATCCGTGGGTTGAATTTCTCTTGTCTGTCCACGCTGGGAGTTGTTCTTCTCCTTTGTTGGGACTGTATGATGTTGCCCAACCGTTCTATTGAGGAATTGTGTGTACTGTTGGCTGAATTTCCCTGTTTTGGGACTGTGGACTGTTGTTATCCTTCATTGTGTGTTGTGGCTGCTGATATACCCCAGTTTGGGTGCTGTTGTTGAGTTGTTTTGGCCACGTTAGGGCCAAAACCTACTCTGAGTTGCCTTATAGGCTGGGGCTGTGTCTCACCTTTCGTTTGGGACTGTCATCGGTCATTTTGCTTCTTCACAGGGTTGTGAAGGGAATTGTTTTGCTGTTGGTATGCAGTGGTTAGTCCCTTGGACTGTGCTGGCTTGGCTTGTTTGTGACAGCCTGTGAAACCCAGCTGTGATTGGTTTGTTGTTTATGTCCCCTTGGCTATGTATAAGCCTGCAATTGACCCTTATCCTGGAGGAATCATGCCCAGCTCGGGGGTGGCAGGGCTGCTGAGAGATAGATGAGCAAGCTGGCCTATGGTTGGGTGGAACGTTGCAGCGACGTAGCTGGTTGCGGGTGGATTCTTCATAAAAAGATAAGTGCCGCTGTTTACTTCATCTCTGCAATTTATAATGATGTTAAATGCTGGTCTATGAATATGTGTGCTTCCGCTATATGATTGAATATAAATGCATCTGTGTATGCTTAATTCCAGCATTGATTTCATTTGATTATGTCCATGGGCTGTTTGCCCGGCTGTGTTTGTTGTGTTCGTCGCGTCCTCTTCGCCGGATGAGGGATGGGGACGTGACAATATGGTATCAGAGCGCCATGGTTGCAACAATGGGCCTCTATGGGCCAAGAATATGCAGTGACAGAAGGTAGAATTACCTTCTCTGTTCAGCAGAGCAGCAACGAATTCATAAAATCGGCCAAGTGCTTGAACAGTTGGGCCATCGGAGAGTATAGTAGAGGGACTTCCACTGTGGCGGAAGGATTTGGAATTTAACAGTCCGCCATTGCGGCTGGCAAAAGGGTTAGACCGCCGACATAGCAATGGAGCCGATCTCCGAAGAAGGGGAAATTTTGAAATTTGGTCTAAGTTTTGAGCGGTCGGACCGCTGGAGGAAGTGGAATTCCGCCGTTGCGGAGGGACTGACAAAGTCAACGTCCGCCATTGCGGATGAGTGGGTGAAGTTCCCTGTCCAACTGTTGCGGAAGGGTTCACGGAGTTAACCTCTGTCGTTGCAGGTGAGACAACGATCTTCCCCTCCGACCGTTACGGATGGCAGAACGATCCCTCACCCGATTCGAGATCCACCCGATCGCCGACGCCGCGGAGAGTTTGAAGATCCGCCCGATCGCCGACGCCGCGGAGAGTTTGAAGATCCATCCGATCGTCGACGCCGCAGAAAAATTCCAAAAATCCGGCTAAGTATGGAACAGTCAGGCCGTTGAAGGAAGTGAACTTCCGCCGTTGCGGAAGACTTGGAAAAGTAAAACGTCCACCGTTGCGGATGGCGGAGCAATCCCGCGTCCGATCGAAGAGTCGTCTGATCGCCGACGCCAAAGGGAGATCGAAAATTTGGCTAAGTGTCAGAACGATCGGAAGAGAGAATGGTCCAACGCCCAATGTTTCGAGATTCAGCCGACGCCCGATGAGGAAAGTTTGTCCAAGGAAGAGCGGACGGTTCGGAACTCCTGGAGAGCCGATACGGCGGAAAGGGAGATTGGTTGGAGAGCCGATACATCAAAAGGATTGAAGCTTCCAAGGGGCCGCCGTTGTGGATGGGAAGAACTTTTGAAGAGCCGACGTTGCGGATGGAAAGCAGTTCAGCATCCGATGTGAAGTTAGCCGCAGTTGCAGAAGGGTTGGAACACCCGGAGAGCCGCCGTTGCGGAAGGCTGAGAGTTTCCGGGGAGCCGATTCTGCGGAAGACAGAATGGTCTGGGAGCCGGTTCGGCGGAGGAAGGAATGGGAAAGGAGCCGACGTTGTGGCTGGGAGATTGCGAGACAGTCGTTCTTGTGAGAAGGAAAATCCTGTGTTTTGGGAAAGAGTTCGAATCAGAGGGATTTCACAAGGGACAAAAGGGATGCCGAAAATGCAGCTGCCAAAATGGCTCTGAGATCATTAGAAGAATGTGAAAATTCTACTTTGCAGTAGTGTAATGAAAGTGCCAAGATTTGGTGAAAATCTTCATTCTTGGAAAGGACGTGGTTTCCACATCCGAGGTCGGAATGACGCGTGTGAACAGGCGTTGGAAAGCTTATCCAGCAAGGAACGAGAATAAGTGACCAGAATCTAAGCATGGAGCAGCAAAGTGCTAATGATGGCCACTGTTGTCAAATGGACAAATCTGGACAGTTGCATGCCCAGGGGCAGCAAGGACTACGAAGTCAACCAACTGCTGTGTGGAAAAGGAATTCCATGAGAAGATGAGGGGTTTGAAAGGGAAGTTCTCATTAGACCCTATCTTGCTGATTATAACTACATTCCCTAAGTTTATGCTTTAATTGCATGAGGATATGAATTGCATGCATAGGATATTGCATGTTGGTAAGAATATTGAGAATTGTATGTTCTGTATGAACCACTAACGATAATCATTGCTTTGATGTTGGAATTAGTGGACAAACCGACTATGACATGGACCCAGATGAATATGTTGCTGATGCTGAGGAATGTGACCAGCAACCCTATGGAGAAGGGATAAGGCAACAGGTCCATAACAAGAGTTGGTGAGCAAATTCTGCAATCTCCTGCAAAGGACCAACTAAAGTGGTCATGGCAAGGGCGTAAGTAAGACCCATGCAGGTAAGAGTTTGCTTATGACAAATTCCATGGATT
The DNA here is from genome assembly GCA_001517045.1 of Pseudotsuga menziesii. NCBI lineage: Eukaryota > Viridiplantae > Streptophyta > Pinopsida > Pinales > Pinaceae > Pseudotsuga > Pseudotsuga menziesii. The sequence goes on along the minus strand of LPNX011203073.1, from coordinate 239,365 downwards.
GGTCCAGGTAAGAGACCTCATACCATGTGAATATGGGAATGTAGAAAGGTGTCATGCCTATACATGATTAATGATATTGATTATAGTAATGCATCCTATATGAGGTAGCCATGGTTAGGCCATGGTATGGTTGAATGCATAGTATTCCTGAATCATTGCAAGATAGCATGAATGGATATGCATTAGAAAGATTTTATGAATCTTGTTGTTATGCATTGAATGTATGCATATGAAGGGTGTGAGTGACCGATTGCCTAAGTAAAGGTGCAATGTTGAGATGCATTGCATGAATGCATTGAGATGAATGCATGTGATATTATGGAGAACTAATGACTGAAATGATGAATTACTGATAATTCTGGAACCGTTTCGAAGGTTGCTATGAATGCAGGATAGTCTTGAACAAGTGGCTGCCAGAAATGCTCTATTGAAGAGAAAGGTGGTATGAATGATACGCTTGTGGAGTAAGGAGTATCTAAACACTTCATTTAATTTCATGAATGCTGTGACTATACCTTGCCATGTTAGTATGATAATGATTGCATGAAGTAAATGAGCTTCGAGAACACTGAAGTGACTAACCTTTGAAGTATTTGAATTTTATAAATTCTGGAAATGCTTCAGTGATGGTTGTAGCAATGAGATAGTATATGCATACTTACCAAGTGTTTGGTTGATGGGAGCTCATGTATCTGGTAGATCAATTTGAGAATGGCATTGAGAGGTAAGACCCTGACCAATGCTGGAATCTACCATGAAAAAGAGCTTGTTAAATTGGAATTGTGAATTTCAAATATTGCTGACAACTACTAGTCACTATTGGCTTGCATAAGCTTGTGTTTGGATGTTGAAGCTTGTGTTTCAGGTAGATTATTTTAAGAACGGCATTGAGAGGTAAGGTCCTGACCAATGCCTGAATCTACCATATGATATGCATAATAGGTTGTTGAATTCGAATTGTGAATTTCGGATTTGAGAAATTGCTGACAACCACTAGCCATTGTTGGCTCGCATAAGCTTGTGTTTGGTTGTTTGAAGCTTATATTTCAGGTAGATTATTCCGAGAACGGCATTGAGAGGTAAGACCCTAACCAATGCTGGAATCTACCATGTAAAAGAGCTTGTTAGATTCGCATTATGAATTTCAAATTTAAGAAAATGCTGACCACTTATAGTCACCACTGGCTTGAACAAGATTGTGTTTGGTTGGTTGAAATTCATGTTTCAGGTATATTCTTTCAAACATGACAGTGAGAGGTAAGTCCCTGACCACTGCCAAAATCTACCATTTATGAGAAGAAGTCTCATGGTTGTGAAAATTAGTTGGTACGGGTTGTTAAGTTCGAATTGTGGATTTCGTATTTAAGAGGTACTAACGACTACTAATCATTGTTGGCTTGTGTGAGATTGTGTCAGGAGGGACACATGGTAAGTGGGTATTCATGTTATGATAGTAAGCATAAAATTATAATGGGCATAGTAATGCTACTTACAAGAGACCCACAATTGAGCAAGTCAATTTATGTAGTAGATAGAATCGCAAATTCTTATTGAATTCGATTGCTAATGTCATTGCTTGGTTACAGAACGATCAATTTGGATTGTAGTATCAGGTAATGACTGACTGTTTGGCTATTTGATGAATGTGTCAGGAGTGCACACTGCAGGAAGATCATGTGTGATGACCTGCAAGAGCCAAGCTGCATGGGAAGGTTTTCCCTTATCTTGGAAATGGGGTTTGGGTGAAACTCCATTAGACATTTTGAAAATGTCTCATCTGCACTGTATGTTTGGTGATAACATGAGTGAGATGGTTTGGATTATGTCAGTGAGACAGGTGTGAATATGAAATGTAAACAGGAAATAGGAATGGGGCTTGGTTTGCTTAAACCTGGTGATTGGAAACCACACGGACAGAGCTAGAGGGATGACTTTCTTCTCCACAACCCCGGGATAGCACTAGAAGGGAATGCAGGGCCTGAGGGACTGAGTAGCAGAGAAGGGACTGATTCCTTGTGCTGGGTGTGTGTGGGTGTCTTAGAAGTCAGGCTAGTTCTGGTGTAGGTGTTCCTAGCTCTGCAACGAGCTCACCAGCTTAGCATTCAGTTTTTCCCAACTCCTTGATGGTGCCTAACAGATCTAAAGGCATACTGCGACGGAAAATGGATAAGTGTTCTGTAACCCTTGCTATGAATGTGCATGTTTAATTATTAAATTTCCATATGCAGAACATGTTTGATTTATTTCCATGATGACCGATTGCTTGAGTATGCATAGGACCTACATGGCACACACCGGGAATGGGTGCACACTTTTCCGATGTCGAGTCATGAAAGGGTTTTCAATATTGATTACACTTTGGGGAGTGGACGCACTCCTGGTGTCTCAATAGTTGATAGTGAATGATATGAAATGTGATTACAGTTTTAGAGCAATCATGCTGATGAGTTTGCTTGTATTGCTTGTGTTGCTTGTGTTGACAGGCTAAAGGTAAAGGTAAATGGTTGGTATAAGTGCATGTTGATATAAGTGTATGTTGATATAAGTGTACGGTTGGTATAAGTGTATGTGTCATTGTTGACATAAGTGTATGATGGGCTGTGATATGCCTAAGGATCCATAGTAGATCCTAGACCTGGAAATGGTCATGATAAAGTTCCAAGCCCAGTTGACATGATTATGTACTGGCTGGACATCAATTATTCGATGTTGAGGAGAAGCCTACGTGCTGACCTAACATCTGAGTCCATAGGTGATCCCAAGGCTTGCAAAGCGAAGCAGGATCCTGTGGATGAACGAGGAAACGCACAATACAGATAAGTATTGGATTATTTTGCTTATGAATATACATGTGTATATGATTTGGATATGATGTTTTAATCTCTTGTTTAAGAGGTAAAATCAATGAGAATAAACTAAACATGTGAATTATTCAATGTTTGGATATAGGTGTCGCTGGAAGCGAAGACTATGAGAGCATCCTAGAGGTGCATGTGGACATGTGACTGTCCTGGAAAGCTCGGGATGAGTGGCAATGAAAAAGGTGCTAGTAAGACGAGGGAGTCCTAGCAATTGAGACAAACCATGTGGAGAGACTCCATGGTTTAGAGGTCTGGAATAGACCGAAGACACCAAGTGTCACGACCAAGAGAGATTGGTCCAACATTCACGGTAAAGTGAAAGAGGCTGAGAGCATGAAAAGCCACTGCGATGGCGAGGGTTCCAGGATGGAACAGAACAAAGAGGGGAAAATCTCTTACTGCTCTCTCTTTCCTTTTGATTATATATATATGTTTATGCATTGTGAAAACAAAGGATTGTTGAATGCATGTATGATTGAGAATGAAATGTGTGTATTTGCTTAAGCAAATTTGTGAATGCTGGAATAGTTAATTCCCTGCCCAGGAATGGACATGAAGGAGCTCATGTGCCTGTTGGGGGAAGGCATGAAAGATATGAAAGCCTCATTGATGAGACTTGGACTGTCATGCCAAATTGGGTAATTAACTAACTGATTTTGATATCTATATTATGCTTGGTCTAATAGAATTTCGATGGTGCAATCCACAGGTGAGAAAAGTGAAACCAGGTGGTGCATGTTGATCATGGCAGCAGATCAAAAGTTGTTGGACTTGGCTGGAAGTCTCCTTCAAGTGATTGCCAAGACCCAAGAGAATCTTGGGGAGATGCTCAGGATACAGAAAAGGTCCAGGCATGAAGGCTCAAAGGAAATTGAGCAGGTAGAGATGAAGTAGCCAGTGAGATGCTGGAGATGCGGAGGACATCATTTACGCCGGGACTGCCCAATGAGGGAACAGGATGAAGGCAATAGCCGCAAAGTTCCTAGACTTCGGGATCAGCAAGAAGCTGAGAACCAGCAGGAAAAGTCCGTGGAAGCCGAGAGGCTTGGTCGTGAACGTTCAAAGTAGATGATTGAACGTGGGATAGATCTGCAATTTTGAAATTTTGATGTGCAACTGTATATGTATTGTATATATGTAATGGAACACCGATGACGGTGTTATTCCAACGGGGAGGGGAATGTCACGTCCCCGGTTTTGACCCCTTTTGCATGATGTATATAATGTAAATAATCATGGTGAGGAGCTCAAGGCAAAAGCCCCACCATCGATTTGGTTGTGTATGTTTCGGCAATGGGGATAATTGCCGGTGGCATCTCGTGCTATAAGGCACATTATAATTCGGCATCATGTAAACCCGCACATCAAATAAAACTAAAACCCCAACCAGCTACGGCAGTGCAACGTTGAATGAAAAGGGCATGGATTCCAAAGGATAAGGGGTGGGGGATGTCAAACCTTGGTTATGGGAAAAACCCATGTTTTATTACCTTGTTGTTTTGTCACCTTTATTGATTTGCCACCCTTTCTTGTCTTACCCAACCTTGTCAACCTCTTTAATGCTCAGCCGGTGGTTGAGGAGTTATGGTTGAGGGCAGTTATTGCCTTTGGGAGTGGGGTGGCAGGGCTGTCAGCTCCATACCCACATCCACACTCCACCCATGTCTGCCCATTCTTCTCCCTCACGCACTCCTCGCTGGTCTGTTCACTCACTCACCACGATTTTGGGTCTGTTGGTTCCTCACGCACAGGTTTTGGACGAATTTGGTCTCACGTGGGCATTTTGTTCCTCTCCACGAGTGGCTGAGCACCCGCTGACTGCAAATTCACGTCCTTTCTATTGTTTTGTTCATCCACAGGAAAAATCGGAGTTATTTTCTCCTCACGCAGGGCCTCTACTGCTGGAATCCTCATGCAGAAAATTGGGTATGTCTTTCCCGTGCATTTTTCTGTTGGGTGCGAGTTTTTCCTCACGCACAAGATGTTTGGGTCGTTTTTCCCATGTAGAGAGCCGTGCTTGCTGTTGGCGTTTGGGGCTGTTGTCTTCCCCATGAGTTTTGTCAGCTGTGGGTTCCAATTTCGTTTTGGACCACTGTGGATTGCTAATCCGTGGGTTGAATTTCTCTTGTCTGTCCATGCTGGGAGTTGTTCTTCTCCTTTGTTGGGACTATATGATGTTGCCCAACCGTTGTATTGAGGAATTGTGTGTGCTGTTGGCTGAATTTCCCTGTTTTGGGACTGTGGACTGTTGTTATCCTTCATTGTGTGTTGTGGCTGCTGATATACCCCGGTTTGGGTGCTGTTGTTGAGTTGTTTTGGCCACGTTAGGGCCAAAACCTACTCTGAGTTTCCTTATAGGCTGGGGCTGTGTCTCACCTTTCGTTTGGGACTGTCATCGGTCATTTTGCTTCTTCACAGGGTTGTGAAGGGAATTGTTTTGCTGCTGGTATGCAGTGGTTAGTCCCTTGGACTGTGCTAGCTTGGCTTGTTTGTGACAGCCTGTGAAACCCAGCTGTGATTGGTTTGTTGTTTATGTCCCCTTGGCTATGTATAAGCCTGCAATTGACCCTTATCCTGGAGGAATCATGCCCAGCTCGGGGGTGGCAGCACTGCTGAGAGATAGATGAGCAAGCTGGCCTATGGTTGGGTGGAACGTTGCAGCGACATAGCTGGTTGTGGGTGGATTCTTCATAAAAAGATAAGTGCCGCTGTTTACTTCATCTCTGCAATTTATAATGATGTTAAATGCTGGTCTATGAATATGTGTGCTTCCGCTATATAATTGAATATAAATGCATCTGTGTATGCTTAATTCCAGCATTGATTTCATTTGATTATGTCCATGGGTTGTTTGCCCGGCTGTGTTTGTTGTGTTCGTCACGTCCTCTTCGCCGGATGAGGGATGGGGACGTGACATACATCGCAAGAGAAGCGTCGAACCCGATAAATACCCAAGGGATGCCTTGGTGTAGAATATGTCATACTAGGGGCCACAAGTCTGAAGAATGTATGTATTTACATAATATTGTAAGTGCATTGGCTAGTCTGTATTGTAAATTTTGTAAATCAGTAGGTCATGATGAAAAAGGCTACAGAGCACTTCAACTAATGCAAGAAAAGACGATGGATACCTACTTGATGAAAAATGATGAGAAATTACAAGTTGAATGAGCACAACTTCAGTATCAATCTGCTCAATGTCTACTGCCACAATATCAACAACCACAGTATCCTCAGCCACAATACTAGCAAAATTAGTACCCACCACAACAACAATACCCTCATCAAAGGGCGGGGGGGGGTGGAATTTTTTGAGGTCGAGGACAACAACAAGGTGGAGAAGGATTTGGTTGAGGAAGAGGCCAAGTCATATGTTATAATTGTGGGAATCCATGACATTTTTCTTGATATTTCCAAAGTCCTGCAAAAACATGTGCATATTGTAAAGGATTTTGTCACACTGTTGAACAGTGTCCACAATTAATTACGAACTGGCAGGATCGAACTGTCGTAAATCCCAACATGGTGCAGAATCAGAATCTGAACCCAATATGAATATTCAGATTATTTCTATCGAGCCAAGAGAACATGACATCGTTTTTGTTATAAGAGGAGGTGTTGTGACAGGTGCAAACATGAATATACATCATGGAAAATAGTAGGTGCGACCCATTACATAGAAGAAAGCTCTGCTAGATGTTGAGAAGGAGATGGAAGTATTCTAGGATGTGCGACCATAGTTTTTTGATGTTAATCAACCATCGGCATCTGGAAAATTAAATACCATGTCTGAACGATTTGAACAGTTACTCAAAAAGCAACCAATGAAAAAGGTTAGTAAGCTTAAAAAAAAAATTCAAAAGTTGTTTAGCACTAATGAATGGTAAATATGTTGTCATAGAACTAACAACACTTGTATAATAAAATCCAAATGAGTGTGTGGATGGATTGGAAACCTTAGAAGTCTAAGGAATTTTATAGAATACAGGAATCAACCAAGAGAATGGCTTTTTATCATTTGAGAATTGTGAGAGCTAGTGGATGACTATTTTTCTTGCCTTAGCCAATTTCAAGGGTGAAACATTCCCATCCAAGTTGGTGTTTGGAGAGGCCACTCAGGTCCTTCATGGAGATTTAATGGGTTCTTATTTTCAGGTGTAAGCTATAGGAAATCATGTGGATTATTCTATTGCAACACTCTCTCTCAACTATTTCCAGTTTTCACACCGTATTCATGCCAATGGAGGAATTGCGCTTTGGGTGAGATATTGATCTCTTTGTGGAAGATTATAATTCCCATTATCTTATTTTATGATGTATATTCTCTTATTTCATGAGACTCTAAGTTCAAAATACCCAAAATAATTCATGTAAAAATGTTGAACAATGAAGAAATAGTGTCATTTCCCCACTATCTTGTTGCGAACTATTGTAATGCTGATGATTTCAAATTGGGAGAGATTTTAATTGTACATTTATTATTTTAATCAGTTCAATACACTATTTTGTTCATTATCATAAAGTTTTAAGTCTAAATTCCCAAGAGTTTTATGTCAAAATGACTTTTAATGAGCAAACAATGACCATTAAATCCACTCTATTTGGATATATGTCATGGTAATGCTTATTATTTCAAATGGAGGAATTTATATCTGATAAATTTATGATGTATGGAATATAATTAATTTTTATTTCAATTCTCATGTTCAGTAATGAAGCATTGGAATCCATTTTACTCATTTTTGTTGCATTGGGAGAAGATTTGGTGCATTTTCTCCAAGCGTCGAAATTGTGACTTGGGAGTTATTTTGGAAAGAGTAATAACAGCATGTATAAACTGAAACATGATGCATATGAGACTTTGAAAATCTACCTTACACCTCCCCATCCACTTTTCATAAATTTGAGTGACTTTGGGATCATTTTTGAATCCATTTCAGGCAATTACCCAGGGGGAATTGGAGCCCCAATTGGAGCCCCAATTTACTAGTAGAGATTCCTACTTTGAACAAAACATTAAACAAGTTTTAAGAAGTAATTTTTCGGGTCATAAAACATCCCTGAACATAATATTTACATTATAATATGATTCATGTACCTTCTGAGAAAATTTGGGAGCATTTGGGTGAATTTGAAGGTCTAGACATCAAAACCAGTTAAGGCCAAAATTGGGAAAAAAAGTGAAACAATTGGTCATGTAATAAAATTTCAAAAAGGGAAATAGTAGTGGTATCATAGCATGATCTTGGCACCTTATGTGGTCTGATATTTATGAGGACAATAATTTAGGGATCACCATTATATATTGAAACCAAAAGTGCTTTTGTTGAAGAGGAAACTATGACTAGGGATGAAAAGGGAACCTTATATGATGATGAGGAGCTTATAAAAATTATGGAACCTATATTTGAAGACATGAACAAGAATATTATGAAACGATTCTAACTGTTGTCTATCCAAAGGTGGAAAAAATATATTTATTTTAATAAAACCAAGGGGAAAAATGCATCAGCTTGCTTGAAGGAGCAAAAGGAGGAGACCCATGAACCACCTACTTCTGAAATAGGTGAAGTAGAAGAAGTAGTACATGAAGAGGATAGAAATTCAATTCCAAGTGACTCTGAAAAATATGAAGAGACATCACATGGGTATGAATAATTTTCTGTTGAAAATACTGAATATAATTTTGAGACACATTCTACCTTGGAAATGAAACAGAGAGCATCTAATGATGGATGCTTGAACTGTGAAGGAGTACCTACTGATGGGTGCTCACACCTCTATATTGGTGACATAGAGATCAATTTTGAAATTATTTCTGAAATCCAAACTTCCATTAAACATGAAAATGAATAACTTGTAGATTTTGAAGAAGAAACAAGATCAACTTCCCCATCACCACTTGAGCTTCATGAAGTTGGTCCAAGGAAGAAGGAAGAAGATGAAGAGGTTCATTTGCAAGAGCCTCATTTTATTGGAGGGTACTTGAATATGAATGAAAATAATATCCAAGAGGCCATTAGCATACTCCATGACACTCAAGCATTGGTATCAAATTCTTGTTGGAGAGCTACTTCCTTGGAGGATCCATCCTTCCTTGAAGACATGGAGAAGATTCAAAGAGCATTGTGCAACATAAAAGGTATTTTCATGTCTTTGAATTTTGATATAAAAAATGCCATCGAGATTATTGAATGGTTACATTAATCCTACTTGAATAATAATGAATTTATTCATAAGCTCACAAGTCAAAATGAGCAACTTCTTGAAAAGTTGCAAGACACTTGTTTTTCCTCCTATGTTTCAGATTGTCAAATGGTAGACTGTTTGGAGGATTCTCATGAAATGGTGGATCATGAGAAATGTGGAAATTTGAATGTGCTTGATGTGTTTGAAGATGAACTTGAATAGATCCAAACACTTGATGTGGTGGAAGAGGAACTTGAATTGCCTCTTGATGAATGTTATGCAATTTTTAAAGGAGAGAATGATTCCTCTACATTGGAACCAATCCATGACAAAGGTTTCACACTTTTGAAGGAGTGGCATGATACTACCCATATGGATCCTTCCTATGAGGAAAATTTTGCACTTTTTATCATTTGGTTGATTTAGTTCATTCTCCTACATCCTACAATTCCATGTTTTGTAGCATTAGTCTCAATGAAGTATGGGTGAAAGGGATATTTTTTATGGTGCCACATGAGGAGTATGGAACTCCTATATTTACATTTTATGATGAGATGGTTGGAGCACACTCTTATTCACATTTTCAGCAGAATCCTTTGTTACTTTATGATGATTCACATCTACATGGATTCACCTATGATATGGATTTGAGTCACTTGAAGACTCGTGGTTTTTCTTCCTCAACACTTGGTTCATTTGATGTTGGAGGAACTTCATCCAACACTGGGGTGAATAGATTCATCCAGCCACATAATTTGTTATATTATTATGATTCTCTAATTCATGGATGTATGGGTGGGACTTCTTTGAGTAATTTTAAGTCTCCTTATTTCTCTTCCTCATTATTTGGTTCAGATTTTAGTGGAGATTCTTCATTCACTTCTTGGATGAAAGAATACATGGCTGAATATTTTGATGCATATCACATCCTTTTGGATCAACATTATAGGACATGGGATCCACACCTATTTCATTGGAGCATATTTTATTGGTCACTTGAAGCTTGTATGCACTTGGCAAATGGTGGTATACTTACCTGGAGGTATAAGCACTTTCATGATTTTTTTTATGAGGCACTTCCTTGATGTACATTTTTACTATGTTATTATGCACTTTGATGATATATATTATGTACTCATGATGTTTGGAAGAATGCATATAAGAAAATGGGATCCTGGAATTCTCTTTCCCAATGGTATGGGTTGTAGAGCACTCTTACTTGTTGGAGTGCAATACAAGCAATGGGACCCTGGGATATTTTTTGTCCCATTGATTTCAATTTTTTCGGGAAACAACCAGTATGGGAGATGGATTCCCCACTTAATAAAGTGATTTTAATAAGAGTAGTACAACAAAAAGCATGATGGTTCCTCTCTCAAATCTTCATGTAATCTCAAAGAATCAAAGTTGGGAAACTCATTGGCAACTTCAAAGAACCATACAGAAAGGAGGTTCTTCAACAACCATGCTTGAAATTGCTTGAGGACAAGAAATATTGGGAAGGGAGGATTTTTCATGTCCCAAATTTTGCATTGGGTCACAATGGCCTAATCACATTTTTCATATTCATGAGAGTTTGTAAAATTGATGCTAAGGGTCAAATAAATGCCAAGAATGAAAATTTCTAGTTTCTTACGTTGGAGGTGGAAGCTTTGGGATTTGGAATAAGGGGGACAATAAATGATGTTAAGACCTTAGAATGGGATAAATATTTGACAAGGTAGCTTATTAAATAAATACAAGAGAAAATTGAAGTGGAAATGGAGCATGGAGACACATGGAGACTATGGGGCCCATGCAAGTTAGAAAATTGGTGCCACATGGCATCCTCCTCTCGCAATTTCGAATCCATGGGAAGAATAAAGGTTATTGGATCAGTTATATGGCTAATAAAATTTGAAATATGCATAATAGGTCGAATTTGGGATGAAATGTAACTTACATGGGAAAGGAAGAGTCATTTTGGAGCTAGTGAGACACTTGGACTAGATTCCCTAGCTCTATGACAACAATGATGAAGATGCTATGAAACATATGAAACAAATCAGATCTGAAGGATGGAATTTGACATATATGACATGTCAGGTCGAAATATACCATCCAAGAGAGATCTTATGTGAGTTTGGGAAGTGTTGAGACCTGGAAATTCGCAGGCAACAACAAAAAGGGATTCTCCCCAGTCAACGTTCCCAACTAGCCTGCTGACTGTTTCATATGGGGAATCCGTCTGGTTTACAGTTCGGCTACCGTAGGTCAATGTAACAAAACAAGGGTTTTACCGGTTGTGGCCCGGTCCACCGAGTTTTTGTATTTTTTTGACTTAAAATGTGAAATGAGAGTGCCTAACTAAATGCAGGGTGGTGAAGGATGCAGGGAGCAGTCACAATGTGATGCGCAGGTTCTTACCTCTCGTCTTAGGCCCACAAGCATCAGAATCACCTGTGCAACTATGAAATAAAATAACTATCTATCTATCTAACTACCTATCCTTGGGGAACCCAAAGTAATTTAATTATGAGTAATGTGTATTATTCATGCATTATAACATAATTACAGATAGTTGATATTCATATTTAAAACACATGAACTAGGGAAGATATTCTAACAATCAGTTAGCTAATTGTTATAAAAAGCAGCATACATTACTCATGGTGATCAATTCCATAAAATACATCAGAAACCATTCCACAAAGACATAGGTCATAGAGTTAGAACGATCTCACGATGAATGAACAAAATGGAAAACAAAGTAGTTCATCTTTCAGCAGTCCATAGCGTAACATTTGGAAATCCCACCAATCTTTCTTCAACAGGAAAACCAAATACTTTATTGCAAAGAGAAGTATTTCTTCTTACAATAACCTTTCCAGTCTAACTGGGGAAAAAAGTCTCTTTTTCCTTCTACACTTTCTAACTTTATACAAAAAGGTGCAAAATGGTTGGGCTGCCCAAAGTGACCTTTGGGCTTCCCAACCCTTTGTTTTCCCAACGCTTCACTTTTCCACATCTCTTTACAAAATTTATACAAAAATTACAAAATATGCTTAATTCCTCATGAGGAGGGTCTCGCCTGGGTATCCAAAAACTTCTTCCATGCTGCAGCTTCAGCAGCAATGCCTTCAAAGGTGCAGGGTTCCAAGAATTGAATGTTGATTTCAAATTTTGCAACTTGGTTCATTATGGCCTCTATCCTTGTTGGGCTCAACCGAAGTTGATCTTCTAGAAACTGCACGCTAATAGCCGCGTGGCCTACTTCATTCTTCAGCACTAGGTCATCAATGGCCTTAATCTGTTGCATTCTGGCCTCTGCATCCTGATATCTACTCTACAATAGTTCTATAAAGGTCTTATGGTCTGGGAACTCATCAAGCTTATGTTCAGCTTTTGTCTGGCACCGGTTGTATGTGTTTAGGAGCCTTCTGAAGTATTCTGAGCATGCTCCCTGCGTCCTTTTGACAACCTTCTTGAAGTCCTCAGTGGTGCTGACAGCAAACTCTACCAAGTCATGATCTCTCTTGAGGGTTTGATGATATTTTACAGGTAGTTCTGCTGGAGTCTCTACATTGTTGTCCATCCTTGCCATCTTGGCATTTAGGACCTCAAGAACATCCTGGGATCTGTTGATGAAGTAAGAAGAGGTTTCCATGATTTCCCCCAACCATCTATCGATCTGAAGGACTTTACACCTTTCCTCCTCTAGGGTAGTCTGTAGCTGGAGCATTTTAGCTTTCTGAGCCATGATATGTTCTTTGAAAGGCAAGAGATTGACTTGTTGTTCCCTAGCTTCCTCTAGAGCAGTTGTCAAAGAGGAAACCTGCTCTTGATGTTCCTTTTTCAGTTCTTGGGAGTGCAAATCATTGGCCTGCATAAGGATCTTTAGTTGTTCTTCTAGGTCCTCCACCTTTTGCAGCAACTACTCCTTCTCCTTCTTCAACTCTTGACCTTCTGCTTGCACTTGCTCAAGGCGTTCTTGTGTAGTCTCCTGAACCTGTCTCTCTTCATGTAGAGCCTGCAACTCAGCTTCCGCAGTCTTCATCTCCCTCTGCAAGTGTTCAAATTTTCTCTTCAACCTATTTCCTTCCTCTCTTTCTTTCCTTAGGGTATCCTTTAGCTGAGCAGAGGATTTCTTAGATGAATCCAGTTCAATCATCACCCTTTTTATATTATCTTCTGAAGCATCGATCATTGCAGCCCGACTCTCAGCATGAACCTAGGATCTTGGTCTGTTCCTAGCATCACAGCCGTGTCTGTTATCATCTTACTCGGCAGCTCTCCTGCTTCAACTTTCTTTTCCATCCTCCTCATTATTCTCTTGGTGGCCCTATCATAATAAACAATATTGAAGTTTGGGACTTATTCTCCCTTTTTCTAAACAAAAGGGACCAACTTGAGTGAGGGGACCGTGGGTGTGCTGGCAGCGGGGACTTGAGAGGTATGAACCTCAGGATTTCCCTCTTCCTGGGTCTGCCCTGCTGCTGTTTCAGAAGCTGACTGCTGCATCAACTTTATTATTTCATCTTCCTACCTTTGGAGCTCCTCATTTAGCTTTATCTTTACTTCTTCTGCTGCTTGTCTAGCTGCTTCTTCTGCTTCTTTGGCTGCCTCTTTTGCTTTCTCAGCTGCTTCTTGGGCAGCTTTTCATTTCTCTTCTTCTTGCATATGCCGCCATTCTGCGGCCTCTTTTTCCAACCTCTGGGCCTCTTCATTTCTCCTTTTGGCTCCTTCTTCAGCCTTTGCCTGTTCATCCCCTTTTCCACCTTTGGTGGCAATCTTTTTCTTGAATCTTCTCATTAGCATTGTCATGTTAGGGGCGTTTCGGAAGACAGACTCTACCTTATCAAAGTGGTGAGCGTATTCAAAGTGAACCTTGTGTTCTTTACAATGCTCTGCTACTTTCCCGTGAGTATCATTTCTTCGGAAAGGCATCTCCCCAAAATGGAACTTCTCCAATTCTTCTATGAATTCAGCAGCTTGTTTCACCTTTGTGAATTTGTAGCTTCCCAGCTTAAATGGCAAAGGAGGGTATGAAGTCTTCTTGTACTCGAACATGAAATTACCTATTCCATCAATGAACACCCGCCTGACTGCCTCTTTGTGGATAATATAATGTGTTGCGTATTTGGGTAGCAGCAAGGGGCATTTCGTTCCTCCAAACATTCTGAAATACATGCCATTGTCATTCAAGTAATAGTCTGCATATTCTTCTATTACTTGCATAGCCCCTTCTGACATACAGTCACATTCCTTCCGGAAAATGAGTGTGTAGAGTGGCATAATGAAGTACTCACAGACCTCTCTGTAATGGCTATGGTACTGGTGAGCCCACAATGGTCTATAAGCGGCATAAACAGGCATTCTCTCCCTGTCCCAGATGCACCTGAGATTGGGGAAAGGCTGGTTGCACAGTATGCAGTCTATCAATATTGAACTCATATAGAATTCAGATCTTTTCTGGGCTTCTCCTCCCAAGGCTGCAGCCAAGCAAGAAGAAAGACTGCTTGATACAAGGATAGCCCAATTGAAGACTGTTCCTTGGGATGCCACATGAAAAATAATGGGTATCCATTCAAGCTTGAAGAGTCTGCCATGGGCTCTCCCAAATATCCTATTAAGCATCAGAGCTATAAATCTATAGGGAGCCCTCAAGCTCGCTGTATCATATTCACCGGTTGGTCTGTATCGGTAAAGCTTTCCCTGCGAGAACATTTTCTTAAGAGTTTCCACCAGGTCCATTCTGATGCTGTCTAGCCAATCATCTGATAGGAAAACTTGGGCTTCTGGTAGGTGATAAGCCAATGCCACATATCCAGGGCTAAATGCAGCATAGCCCTATCCTTCAACATTTCCTATGATCATTGTGGTTGTATTTGTCCCGAGGTAGAATCCAGCCAATTACCTCAGAGCATGGGAACAGCTCTGGTCTGGTGGCAACTTTCATGATAGCAGATTTCTCTATGTTAGCATAGATGGGTTCTTCTTTGAGACCCATCTCGGGAACCTCCCTGCGGGAAATCAATCCATATATTTCACCCCATTTGTACTCGGGTTCAACACCAGAAACACATTGAGTGTCTTCATATATGTATTCGGTCTTCATGACAACCTCTACCTCTGGCCCTTCTTCGACCACAGGGGCCTTCTTCTTCTGCCTTTTGGACATGATGGATTCGAATTCTTCCTGCCATATATAACATTGTAATACTGAGCAATTTAAGTTGTAGACATTTACATGAAAATGTGCAACGTTTTACTTCTTTTATGTGTATCCTGACAGCAATTTGTAAAAAATATATGTGTATGGATAGCCTAAAATGGCCTAACTAATCAGGACTGTTAAAACCAAAGTGCATCATTTAAATGGCTTTGTTTATATCTAGCATGATGCAAAACATGTCACAAATAAAAATAGCAATCTACTACTGAAAATTCTGCTAATAAAAATGGACGAACAACAACTTCATTAACATGTCCAAAGTCTTCATCTTTTGCGGGTGCCATTAACAAATCAATGTGCGAGACTGATAAGGGAAACTATGCATGCCCTAAAGCTTTTAACAACACCGCTACCCCTCTTCTCACAGGTTGGGGCTCGACCGTTGAGCTCCATGGGGCAGCTTGAAGTACACAGGTCAAAAAGGCTGGGGTTTCAACACAGGTAATGCACCAAGGATTAACAGCCTTAAAACTACTACAGCATCCCATGGCATGCCCACCTCAACCTATCATAACTATGCAGGGCGGTTTGGCGCAGACGGCGTAACGGCCGCCTGCGCCGAAACCCTTCACTCCCTTTGCGCAGGGTAAACGGTGGTGGAAAAAAAATAAAAAACTGCACATATGATTACACTATCCTCTGAAGGTAAAAAAGAATGAAAACTCCACTTATATAGGCGTATAACCTAACGGGATGAGGAAAACGGCTAGGGCTTCAAAACCACCGTAGAAAAACACTAACAGCTCAAAATAATGGGAAAACGGCGAAGAGCCTACCTGGAAAACGCAATGCAATGAACAGGGAGATGATTGGGTCGATGATGGTCCATCTCCCATGAATGCCACCTAGATGCAGGTACACTGACAGTGAGGTCTTTCACGGGCTCAAGAAAATGACAGCTCGACAGCGACAGCGCTTGGCAGTGAAAAAATAACAATATAAAAACCCAATGTTGTCCTCGCATATATATATACACTCACACATGCGAGGAGAAAAAGAAATCGGGCATCGGAAGGCTTTCGCATTGGAAGCCGGAAGTGATCTCCCTTCTGCAACGGCGGACGGTCCAAACGTAGACCCAACCGTGGAGACACGCACGGTAAAAAAAAATATGATCGAACTTCGGAAGGTTTTCGAGTCGGGAGACGAAAGCGAACGTTCCTCCACTATGGCAGATAATCAAAGCACCTAGGCTTCCATTCTAATTATACACATCGGACGTCGGAAGGTTTTCAAATCGGAGGATGAAAGTCCAAATCCTTCCGCAACGGGGAAATTAACATGATAAAAGGTTCCGATTCAAAACTCAAAAACAGGCGAAAATCACTCAAATCGGGAGAAAACCGAAAGTCACAATCAAAAACCCATCCACAACGGCAGAAGAAAAGATCATAAGAGCGTCCGTTGCCCAAACAAAAAGCACCCGTCGTGAAAAAACCAACGGGTCGGAAGTCGGAAGGTTTCTTTTTCCGCGAAAAAAAATTCGTCTGCAACTGTGGAAGGCCAAAGCTAAGATCCACCCGCCATGGTGGAAAATCAAAACAAATCAAATTCCAATTCCAGCAAGTTTTCAAATGCGTTCAAAGGCAGCAATCCAGCAAGCTTCCAAAGGATTTCAAAGGCAGCAATTAAATCAAGTAGTAGAGAAACCCAGGCATTAAAAACAAACGTTCTGAGAAATCATTATATCAAAATAGGGAAGAAAATCAAGCTAATCCAAAACAAAGGAGAGTCCTAAAATTTTTAGAATTTTGGGAAATTGTTGCAGCTGCAACAGGAAGCTCAATGGGCTCCTACTCAAATTTGGGGAAGGTGGAAGGCTAGGGAAGAGGGGACACATGTCAATTCATGAGCACATACCCTAATTCGACTTGGATTGAGTTTTTGGATGGATTGGGAACCTTATAAGGCTAAGGAAGTTTATAAAATACAGGAATAAACCAAGAGAATTTCTTTTGATCATTAGAGAAATTGTCATTTGTGAATTGTGAGAGCTAGTGGATGACTAGTTTTCTTGCCTTAACAAATTTCGAGGGTGAAAGATTCCAGTCCAAGTCAGTGTTTGGAGAGGCCACTTAGGTATTTCATGGAGATTTAATGGAGTATTATTTGAAGGTGTAAGATACAGGAAATCATGTGGATTCTTATATTGCAGCACTCTCTCTCAACTATTTCCAATTTTCACGTCGTATTGATGCCAATGGAGGGATTGCGCTTTGGGTGAGCTATTGATCTCTTTGGGGAAGATTATAATGCCCATTATATTATGTTTTGATGTATATTCTCTGTATTTAATGAGACTCTAAGGTCAAAATACCCAAAATAATTCATGTAAAAATGTTGAACAATGAAGAAATAGTGTCATTTCCCCACTATCTTGTTGTGAACCATTGTAATGCTGATTATTTCGAATTGGGAGAGCCTTTGATTGTCAATTTTTTATTTTAGTCAGTTTAATATTATATTTTATTCATTATTATAAAGTTTAAAGTCAAAATTCCCGAGATTTGTATGTCAAAATGACTTTTAATGAGCAAACAATGACCATTAAATCCACTCTATTTTGATATATGCCATGGTATTGCTTATTATTTCGAATGGAATAATGTATATATGATAAATGTATGATGTATGGACTATAATTAATCTTTATTTCAAGTCTCATATTTAGTACTTAAGCATTGGAATCCATCTTACTCATTTTTGTTGCATTGGGAGAAGATTTGGTGCATTTTCCCCAAGGGTCGAAATTGTGACTTGGGATTTGTTTTGGAAAGAGTCATAAAAGCATGTATAAAATGAAAAATGATGCATATATGAATTTTAAAAGGTACCTTACACATCCCCAGTCCCTCTTCATAAATTCGAGTCACTTTGGGATCATTTGTGAAGCCATTTCCGGCAATTACCCAGGGGGAATTGGAGCCCCAATTTACTAGTAGAGATTCATACTTTGAACATAAAATTAAACAAGTTTTAAGAAGTTATTGGGGGGTCATAAAACATCCATGAACATAATATTTAAGTTCTAATATCATTCATGTACCTTCTGAGAAAATGTGGGAGTATTTGGGCCAATTTGGAGGTCTAGACATCAAAACTAGTTAAGGCCAAAATTGGGGAAAAAGTGAAAAAAGTGGTCATTTAATAAAATTTCAAAAAGGGACATTGCACTAAAAAAAAGTTAAACATATCAAAAAAATACCAAAATCAATTCAAGAGCTGTGAATGACTGCGCAGATAAGATATTATGATATGGATTATATCATATTAAATTTGGGATTAGATGTTAAATTATTGATAAGACAAACATGGGATAACATGAGTAAGACGTGATTGGACTGGTATCCCATTCATCTAATAATTGCGAACCAGTCAAAGTTTCTACCAATTGGTAGACTAACTCAAGTGTCTGTAGAAGTCAAAGGCTTAAGGACATATGAATACTTTGAAGCAATCAACATTGATGATGACATAAATCCATACCCTACACTTCTGGGAGTCGACTGGCGATAGGAAACCAAATCATTAGTAATTTTAAGAAAATAATATTGTCATTTGAATATTTTGAACTAAGGGTGGTCACGCTAATGTATCCACTTGAAGGGCAGCGATATGTGGAGCCAGTAATTAGTGAATACCAAGGAAATTACCTAGATCAGTTGTATAATATCATGTATTCAAGAGAAGATTATATAAATCCAATAGCTGAAGGAAAGATGAGATGGCGGAGTGTAAGCTCTTGCATATCCGATTTAGGTGATGCACTAGAAAATTGGCAGAACAAGACTGCCTGAAGTTTCCATTAGAATATGCGCAAGAATCACAAGATCTATTTGAAGGGTAGGAATCAAAGCAAGCAAGATTCCTACATATGAAGGATAACCCAACCTTGCATCTTTTATGGTGGAGTTTGAACAAAAAGTTACAGAATCACAACGATTATCCGCCTTGGACTTTGTGTTGAAAGCTACGCTCGCTAGATGATGGGGTACACATAAACAATCTATCTTTGAGTGGCCATAGTGTAAAATATTACTAGACATTATATTTGGGGAGGAGATCAGTTATTCTAATCAAAAGTATATAGGATTGTCAAATCCTGTGGAGCATATTGAGCATTGTCTCCTCACATGGCATGAATTTCCGCAACAAGATTGGGTTCATTAATTCATCCACACATTGGAAATGGTAACAAGGAATTAGTATACATCAGTGTAGTTGCAAAGAGGAACTGTCAAATGGGAAGAGTTAGCCAAAATATTCACTCATACATTTGAGTTTGCAAGTGAAAACCTGATAGTTGATTTTGCGCTATAGAAAATCAAGGAAAATATATTTGAAT
The DNA here is from genome assembly GCA_001517045.1 of Pseudotsuga menziesii. Lineage (NCBI taxonomy): Eukaryota > Viridiplantae > Streptophyta > Pinopsida > Pinales > Pinaceae > Pseudotsuga > Pseudotsuga menziesii. The sequence continues at coordinate 219,756 of LPNX011203073.1, read as the reverse complement.
AAATATCGGTCGTAATCACGAACTTCCTCAATGCAGCACAACACTACACCACTGGATGGAATGTTACAATATTATAGGAGAACTGGATGATGATGATCCACTTGAGATAAACATACCTGATTTAGAAGGTATGCGAGTAGTGGAAGGAGATGCGGCATTTCTACTAACCAATTCCTAATTCCACTCAAGATCAAGAAAGTAAATATTGGCACATATGAAAACCCAAAGTTTTCCAATATTGGAGATTACTCAGATGATGAGACTATGGGGAATATCACTAATTTACTGCATGAATTTCAGGATCTTTTCCCTACCAATTTTTTCGATATGAAAGGAATAGTCGGTGACCTTGGTGAAATGAAGATACCTTTGAGGCCCGATGCAAGGCTGGTCAAACAACGATTGTACAAATTTAACCTGTGTTACAAAGAAAAAGTTAAAGTTGAACTAGATAGATTGTTAGAGGCAGGCATGATAGAACCTGTTGAAGAATCAAAATGGATCAATCCAATTGTAGTGCAAGGCAAGAAAACCTCAGCTGAAGTGAGAATTTGTGTCGAACTGAGGAAGTTAAATGATGCATGTTTGAATGATCCATTTCTCATTCCATTTAGAGATGAAGTATTGGAGAATGTCGGAGGAAAAGAAATGTATTCTTTCACTGATGGATTCTTGGGTTACCATCATATAATAATTACAAAGAACGATCGACAAAAAAATACCTTTGTGACGGAGTGGGGATGCTTCCAGTACATGGAGTGGGGAAGCCATCTTGAAGGGCTGAAATTCCATTGGTACCATAGATAACATTACATGCATTTGATAAATGGGTTGTTGAATTCGTAGGACCTATCATTCCAGCAGGAAAGCACATGGGAGAAAGGTATATTGTCACTGCAACTAATTATCTAACCAGGTGGGAAGAAGCTCCGCTAGTAAAGGATTATACTGCTATGAAATTTGTGAAGTTCTTATTTAAAAATATTGTGACCAGGTTCGGATGCTCAAATATTTTGATCAGCGATCAAGGTATGTATTTTGTTACTCAATTCATTGAAGAATTGACCGACAAATTCCCTATACAACATAGAAGAATAAATCGATGTCATCCTCAAGCTAATGGAGTTGTCAAAGCATTTAACAAGATTCTTGAAATGCATGACTGGAAAAGGTCTGCAATACTCAAAGAGATGACTGGGATAAGAAGACCTCTGTAGTATTATGGGAATATCGCACAACATGTAAGAAGTTGACAGGTCAAACTCCATTCAGGTTGGTATATGGACAATAAGTTGTCATGCCTATGGAATACATTGTACCAATTTTAAAGTTGTTGTGATCACTGAAACGACAGATGTTGATGCTATGGAAGGTAGGTTACTTCAACTAATACACTTGAAGGAAGAACGTTTTGTTGCAGGATTTCACCAGAACGTTGAAACTAAAAGGAGAAAGGTATGACATGATAGACATATTAAGAGAAATCATTTTGAAGTCACATGTCTTGTTCTCATGTATGACAATAAATTCTTCAAGCATCTAGGAAACATGAAAACACATTGGTTAGGACCATATGTCATTAAGGAATAAATTGACGGAGGAGCAGTGAAGTTAGAGAAATTAGATGGGACAAAGGTCAGAGGATTCGTCAATGGGAGTCGACTAAAAACTTATTTTGATAGTTGTGAACAAGTCACATATAAAAAACTATGAGAGAAAATATATATGATCGTAGACTGCTAGTAATCCACGTAAAGAACTAAATTTATGTGGACTTGGCCTCTAGCCAAGGTTAAAAGTATGGGCAAAGACAATTGGTTAGTCGTAAGATGAGAACCTTAGTTCAAAGGAAATTCTAGTGGTAAGGAGTGCAATCACAAATTTAAGGATCTAGAATAGAGAGAGAATCTACAACATGGAAGAACATAGGGCGCAAATGATGTGACGTTGGCACAGCAAAGAAGAAACTCATTGACAGGAAAAATGTCCGTCATTAAATATGTAGATAACGAGAAATTCCAATGGTCACTTTGGTCATAAGTACAATGGAATCACAACAAAAGGGGGCTGCGTAGTTGGAAGCATCCAAATCATAACTCAGAAAGGTTACCCATGTGATGGATCGTGTTGTCATTATCCTACTCGATGCGTACACATGTGACGATTTGATAGATTGAATGCTGGGACAATTCTTCTACTTTCCATCGCTTTCAAATTAACTCTGATATAATAGCACAATGAAATGCTTCCTGGAACACTGAGAGCTGAAGTAAAATTGCTGGAGAAGTATGGTGACTGTGAGCTTTTGCACTAGTTCCCTCAGGGAATCTATGATTGAAGTTGTGATACTTATTATGGTTAAGGAAAATGATGTTGGATATGTTCCACCGCAATCAGGGAGACGATTGGAAACTGAGATAATTCTAGTCCTCCTTGCACTAACGATACGAACCATCTTATCAGGACTAGAAATAAGGAAGCGTTTGGGTTCCTGAATGGATGCTTATAGATTTTCGTATCAATGAATAGATGTATAACAATTGCATTGTATCGGTTGAATACGATTATGATGTACAAAGGTTGTTGCTATAATAAGTTGCATAAGAAACATTGGGTCGCAGTCTAAATGTTCACAGTAAGAATAAAAAATCAACCCACCTGCTTCATTGAGCATCTTGGTAAGGGAACAAGGTACAAGAAATCCCCCACCCAACCACAGAAACATGCTTCTAGTAGTTACCCATTAAGAGAGATATCTCGGGTGAGACTGCATCTACGTCGCAGGTGCTCCTGACTCAGCTCTGCTCTATTGGGACGGTATATTGGGATTTTTTGTGCTAATAAGAAGGGATTTAACTCGGGTCAAGATCCTCAAAGGAGGGAGAAAATCCAACAACTCAATACAATCAGTTCCTTGCATATATGCAAAATGGTGAAATGGACCATATATCTTCTTTTGAAACTGATGTAGCACCTTCCCTACTCTGAAATGAGGCTAAAGATACTTTGAAATATCATACATATTATCATATGGGGCATAAAATACCAAAGTTATAGTGTCTTCATGAGTATACAGGGCTATAATAGGAAAAGGTTGAGCAACTGGGTAATACTGATGAATGAGTAAATCTAAATGGTATATGGATTTGAAATATGAATCATATATTTTTATATCAAATACAAACATGTGTAAACTAATTCCAAACATGACCAATTTCATGGATAACCAACCAATGAAAAATAGACAAGACTTGAAATAAACAGAAATAAGTAACACTGGATAGAAATCCAATAAGGAATCAACTAGTGAACTTGGGGTTTGTATAGCCTTAGGAGTATTCAAAGGATGGGTAAATGGTATGGATGATGTCATAACATGCATATTATCTTGAAAACTTACTTCTAAATTAGAATTTGAAGCATTTGAATGGAGTGAGAAAGAGATGGATAAAGATAAGTGATGATCTAGTGAAAAAACACAAGTATTGGGAGATGGATCTAGTGGACTGATAGGTGATTTATTGAATAAAGAAACCAATATTTATTATTCTAATATATCAGAAAATGAATCTATATTAGAGAATTGAGAAAACTATTTAACTATGGCACTCAAGGCATAGTTGTTATTACGTTAGGACTGCGCAATATGACAATTTTTTGGGGATTCATCAGTCTTCTCTAGTTCATCTGATACATCAATGTTATGCTTCTCAAGAAATTGAGCCATGATGTCCATTTTCTTCTTAAAACATTTATTCTCAGCATGAAAATCCTTACTGCAATAAAAACACTTGGATGGGCTCCTTTTCTTCTTGACTTTCTTCATGGAATTCGAACCTTCATTAGTAGGTTTTGAACCTTCATCTTCATCATCTGACTTTGGATTATTCTCTTTCACTTTGTTCTTTTATTTTTACTTATCATTCTTGCATCCTTGAACTATAATAGCATGATCCTTTCTTTTGGAGATGTTAAGAGTGCCCATCTGAATCAATGTGTCTTTCTCTTTTGAAAGTGAATCAAAGAATGTACTAAAAGAAGGCATTTTCCAATTCGAAATAGCAATCCCAATAGCATGGAAAGTCGACAAAAAATTGAGTATTCAAGACCCAAATTTGAAAGGATGGAAATAATCAATTGATCTTCCTTCTTCTTAATCCCACATTGTTTGAGAATAAGAATAAGAGACTTGAACTTGGTGAAGAACCCTTCAATGGATTCAAAATTGATTGGAATCAATGAGATTAACTCATTCTCCAATTAATGTGCTCTTATCTCATCTTGTACTCCAAAGAGAGACTCGAGTTTTGTCCATTCTTGGTTTGGAGTGGTCAAACCATCAGGATGAAAAATAAGATCAGGATAAATTGAGAGACAAAGAAACCCATAGGCTTCATCCATTCGATTATGCCACTTAGCTTTCTCAACAACAACATTTGGCTCATTCTCTAAAGCCAGAGAAACTCTATAGAGACCCTTACTACACAATAGAATACCGATATTAGCATTGCATTCATGATAGTTGTAAGGAGACATGATCATAATTGAAGAGAAGTCCATGCTTTATTGTTGTTGCGCTCCTGGAGATGCTCTCTGCAATCTGCACAAAATAAACTAGAAGAAATACTTGTAAGCTCAATCAAGCTCTTTTTTTAGAGAAGGATTGGATGCTTGATGCACTCCTTATACTCTGATAGTTCAAGATCTTGATAACCTGAGAGCTCAGATACCATGTAGAAATTGAATCTCTGACACCATGCGGAAATACAATGATAAATATCTAGCTAGAAGATATTTCTCACAAGCATGCACAAGAAAAAAAGAGAGAGGAATAATGAGACTGAACACAAGAGAAGTGAAGAATGATTGGAGAATATTCCATGAATATTCCATGTATTATTGATCCACATTAGTGTACATAAATAATACATCCTAGAGAGGTAAAATCGAGTTGCTTAGGAGACAACTCATGCTAGCTCATAAAGAAGGCTTACTGAATATGATAAACCCCCATAGGTGACTAAAATAGTTTCCAGATAAGTCCAAGAGCTCATGAATTGGCTAAAGCATGAGTGAGTGAGGATGAGTGATGGAAAATATTTCTAATCATGGAGGATGAGTTGGCCATAAAAGATAGCAGTTGCTTATTTGACAAGATTTACCTTATCCACTGAAAAGTAGGAAAAAGTTGTCTAAATGAAGAATTGGCAGGAAGGTGCAGTTTCTAATATAGATAGTCAATAAATTTGGCATAATCTATCCAGAATGAGTATAAAGCAACTCCCAGGGTAAATATGGAAAGTATTGACCATGTGGTGCAAGTGGAGGCCAACTACTTAGTGTAGAACATAGGGAATTAACCAAAAAATATTAATATTTTATCCTAAGTATGTAGTGGTTTTATAATATTCTAACACTTTTGAAGAGGGCGTGTGTGGGCTCGGCTATTATATTATTTGTGCAAAGAAGAAATTCGTCAGTTTAATGGAAAATAGTGGACTAGGTTCAAACAACAAAGCCGAAGGTCTAGCCTTGAGAGAGTTGTTGAAGGTTGCAATAGAAGAAAATATTACATAGTATCTTAGTGCACGATGACTTTGAGATATGGGTAGATTTTTTGAATGGAAGAAATGTTTTTCACAATATTAACCTTCAAAAAATTGGGAAAAGTTTGAAGAATGAGGATGGGGCTTTTAATTTGTTTCACATTGTGCATATTTTTAGGGAAAAAAATATAAAAGCTCGCATCTTATCAACAAAAGGAAGAACTATATTCACATGAACAATGCAATTTACTTCAAATTAGAATGGGACAATTCATGAGAAAAATGGAAATATGGATTGCTAAGATCCAAAATTTGAAGTTTTATGTAAGAATTATGGTTGTATTTTTGTGAAAATATGTCAGTTTTGAAATTTTGAAAAATGTAAAGGAAATGATCTGAAGACTAAAAATTGAATCATTTTGAGTAATGCTCCGATATAGTGATATCTACGAAAATATGACTTTGTGAAAATTTGAAAAATGTAAAAGAAATGATGTGAAGACTAAAAATGGAATCAGTTTAAGTGATGCTCTGAGATAATGCTACAACCACCCAAAGAATGTATGAACTTTTCAATATAAGAAATAAAATATGAGTTTTTTTCAATGGAAAAAAAGATATTTAAACATTTAAATTTGCAAATTTATTTATAAATTATCTTTAATCCTTCCATTTCCTTTGTTATCTTCTTTTATAAAAATTTACCAAATTATTTTGGTTCCTTTCTATTCAAAATTTCATGCTTCCTTCTCTAAAAGATCATTTTTTTTAAAAATTAATAATATCTATTTAAAAAACCTTAATTTATCAATACCCAAATTATCTTTAATCCTTCCATTTCCTTTGTTATCTTTTTTATAAAAATTTACCAAATTATTTTGGTTCCTTTCTATTCAAAATTTCATGCTTCCTTCTCTAAAAGATCATTTTTTTTAAAGATTAATAATATCTATTTAAAAAACCTTAATTTATCAATACCCAAAAACATTGCCACCTTATGACTTTTATTATATACCATATACACGTTTTAAGATTTTAAATTTTAAATGTAAGTACATAGTTTTAGGTCAATATTTAATAAATAAACTCTTTTACAAAAATATTCATATAATTATTTTAAATACAATAATTTTTTATAAATATAATTTATATATATTTTAAATTAATATAAATAAACAAAATTTACATCAATATATATATATATATATGTTAATGTACACATAAAATAAATAATATAATAAAGTTAATAAAAGAACTATTAAGACAAAGTAGATGATTTTATTTACTTTTCAAATATGTTTATATGATATATAATATATAACAATCTATTAATTTTATTTGTATAGTATTCCAATATGTAAATTGAACCAAATTTTGTTCGATAAACCTTTTTAATATTGTTTAGTTTTTTAAAAAATGGTAAAAAAATATTTAAAACTTAAATATTGTTGATAATGTTGGTTGTCTTAAATATAAAAAATAAAGTTAATTAATTCAAAAGGAAAGATTTATGCATATGTATAATGACTTTATGATACGCTAACTTTATAATAAAAAATAAACATAAGAAAGTAATGGAGTTGAGTCCAACAATTTAGCTAGCATGATAGCATAATTAAATTTTAAGAAAGCATATCATAACTTTATTTATAATTTCTTTTAATTTGTATGTTATTATGTGGTAATTGATAAATATATATCTCACATTTGAGTTTGCTATCTTATTTTATAAAGTTAATTAATTCAAAAGTTTATTTAATTCAAAAGGAAAGATTTATGCATATGTATAATGACTTTATGATACGCAACTTTATAATAAAAAATAAACATAAGAAAGTAATGGAGTTTAGTCCAACAATTTAGCTAGCATGATAGCATAATTAAATTTTAAGAAAACATATCATAACTTTATTTATAATTTCTTTTAATTTGTATGTTATTATGTGGTAATTGATAAATATATATCTAACATTTGAGTTTGCTATCTTATTTGTTTTTTATTTTTTATATTTTATTTTTTTATAAAAATGGCATGAAATTATTTAATATTTTACTATTCAAAATTCTATACTTCCTTTTTTAAAAGTTTAAATATTTTTAAGATTAATATATCTATTTAGCGGTTAAAAAAAATTAAGATATTATAAGGAGGTTATTAATCATAACTTGAAAGATTAAAAGTATCTCTCGGTAGTAACTAGCTCACGAAGAAAATTAATATAGCCAAGATTAGAACGAACTCTCATGAACTCCATAGCGAAACATGGCGTTGGTTTATTCCTAAAACTCCATATGTGTAAAGGATTTGTCATTTGTGTGAGCTTATGAGCGTTGAGGATGAAAATCACTTTCTCTTAGAGTGTTTTGCTTATACCCACATTAGATTTGAGTTTCATAGTATTTGTTACAATACAATCCTTTATAACCTCCTAACTTGACAAAACTATAGTGAGCTTGGAAAGATTCTTGGCAAGTTTTTTGAGCACATGAACAAGATTTTAAAGTAAACCAACTATTCTCTTTCTTAAGATCCTATATACCAAACTTGGTCTCAATGGACGTTAATCATCATCATCACAAAACCTTAATTTATGTAGACTTTTATTATATACCATATACACATTTTAAGATTTGAAATTTTAAATATTAGATACATGGGTTTTAAGAGAATACTTAATAAATAAATTCTTTTCCAAAAATACTCATATAATTTTTAAATAAAATATACTTTTATATATTAAATTTAACTGTAATGTAAATAAACAAAATTTATATTATTTTTTTTTGCTGTTAATATTCACATAAAACACCCCGGATATGGGTGCCAGGGCGATTAATAGTCGGCGCACAATGCCTCAATCCGAGCACCTCCCGTGTGGCAGCCTGCATGCAAACGAAACGTTATCAATCCCCCCACCTTTCCTTCTCGACCTTCTTCTCGCATGTAGAAGGAGAAGGATGTCATTTCCAGGCCCGCGACGTAGGTTGGCGACACCTTGTCCTCCTCTTGTGCTTTCATGACAAAGAAGATGAATTCAATGCGATTTAATAAAGGGAAAGGGTTTGTTCAAGGTCACAATTTGAAGCACATTGACATGGATTATTGGTTCATTGTTTTCACTGGGCTCAACACTTCTCTGTCTCAGATTCTGTCTTTCGCGCGATTCGAAGCCTGGTTTCAGCCTCAAGGTGGCGCTCTTTTGATTTTACTTGGAATTCCTCACCTGTCTGAGAGTCTGCACATCAGTGATATTTTCACAAGTTCCAACGACGTGGGAAGCTCCAACCACCCCTCTCTCTTTTTGTGCACAGTTTGTCCCTCTCTGTCGAGCCTCGGCCTCTGGCTGATCAACATGTCCAAGCAAGGGGGAACACCTCGACGTGTCAGCATGCGTAGAGGGAAATCCCAAAGAGGTTTTAGCTTGCACACCGAGGAAAGGTATGAAAATCACATCACCAAACCAATCCGCATCCTTATAGACGACTCGGAAGGAAGGGTGCTCAACCATCGACTCTCTTTTGGGGAGGGTGGTAGCCAAATTAACCATTACTAGCTTGTTAAAACCATGCTGGGCAATCTCGTGGAAGACATGCTCAGTAATTGGTTGGTAGCCCATGATATTGTTCTTGCTGTGAAAGCAAAAATGATGGAAATGGAAGGGTCACCTCACAAGTCTGGACAACACATTCACATAGAACTGCATGGCAAGTAAAGCAGGACATGTTGGCCTCATGGATGGTGGTAGTGGGAGTGCAATTGGGGGCAGGTCACGGGACGCGAGCACGGTTCCGGCTCCACAGGCCTCCCCCTTCCCCATTCCTTCGACTGTGGAGCGTATGTTTAAATGGATGAAGGAAGTTGACTGCCAGAACACAAAGACGCCACAAACTGCTTTGGATACTACTACCATTACGACCAACATATCGCAGGAAGAAGGATGGGGATGTCCCATCATCGAAGAAAACCCTCCCTCTTGAAGCATGCTCAAAACGTCTGCAAAAATGCACGGCCGTTTTAGGATTTTTTGTCATCGTTGTCTAGTTTGGTTATCTCTCTGTTTAATTTTGAAAATGAACTCTGTAATTATGTCAAATACTGGTTACTATGATAGTCCTATAGTCTTGAACAGTTTTAGTACTATTTTTCTCAGATGACTCTTTGTTTTTGAGAGACTTGGATGGTGGCTTCATCACCTGAGGCCTCCTCCTGTCAGGGTTTTTTTTGTACACCTTATTTTGTAAATTAATAGATTTTTGCAGCATTACAAAAAAAAATTCACATAAAACAAATAATATGATAGAATTAATAAAAGAACTATTAAGTCCAAAGATGATTTTACCTAGTTTTCAAATAGGTTTATATGATATATAACTCATTAATTTCATTAACATGAGCACAACTATAAAACGATTTGATCTAATTTTATTAAAAATTACTTTTAAATGTCTAATTAAAAATAATCTTAATTTATGGAATAAAAATAATAATTTTTTTTTTTAATTTATATAATAAAGACAATAAAAAAAACTATGATGAAATGGATGTTTTTATTTACCTTAAATATTTAATTTTCAAGGAAGGATTCTCTACACCTTGGATTGAGAGCCTTATTATTCTTATTTTCAAAAGCGGTGATAAAAACAACCCCTCTAATTATCGAACCATTATGATTATCCCCCTCTTAGCTAAGTGGGCTAAAGGCCAAGTAGGTTTTAGAAAACGTCATTCCACCACAAACCACCTCAATATGCTTAGGATCATTGTAAAGGAATGTCGTAATGATAAGTCTAACCTATTTTGTTGCTTTGTGGATTTTAGAAAAGCTTTTAATATAGTGCCTAGAAATAACCTATGGAATAGGCTATGGGAGCTTAAGGTTCCTTTTGAGTTGAGAGTTGTCACTATAAGGTTATATGAAAAGGTGATTGTCAAGTATTAGAATAATTATGGATGGTCAATATATATAAACTGTAATATTGGAGTTAAGAAATTATGCCCCCTCTCCCCTACCCTTTTTGTAAAATGTCTAATTACATTTTTATAACTTTAAAAGAAAAACACTAAAATTGAATATGGGTGGAGAGGATAACAATCATTTCTTCCAACCATCCAAGCTACATTCATTGGATTGCTAAAAACTGTTATTTTATATATTCATATATAAATTAAATATGTATCTCGCAAACACTGTTATTTTATATATTCATATATAAATTAAATATGTATTCTTTAGCAACACCCGTTTGAATATATGTATTCTTCTCTACATTAATAACACCCGAGGTTGAATATCTAATGTTACACCTGCTTTTTGTTGTTGTTGTTGTTATTAGTGACTTAATCATATATCTATTTTCTTCTGTGAACAATATCATACATGCCATACGATATTTAATGCGCCGGCGGCAGCATTGCCAGCCATACGATTTGGTGGAGGTTGAGATCGTATGGCTGGCAATGCTGCCACCAGCGCATTAAATATCATATGGCATGTAATATATTTTTCGCCATTTTCTTCGGTATTCCCTTCGGTCTTATCCTGCCATGCACATTGCTACATCATGGTGTGGCAAGCTTAACATTTATAAGGTTTGTTAATTCCATTTTCTTTTTTTGTTATGTAACAACCCACGTCATACTTCTCTGGTCTGCTAGGAATGGGCGTTGTCGTTGCCAGTTTGAATACAGAGTACGTTAATCAGACCAGACTAAACTGTCAGAGGTATCTTTAACATTGAGCTTTACACAGATTTTATATTTTAGAAATAGATCAGTTGAATACGCAACATCCGCCACACGACATTGAAAATGTACAGATTTTGCAGACTGTACCAGAGCAACAGACAGGCGACGTAAACCCGCGGCGGGCTCTCAGATATAAATTTCAAGCCACGGGCACTCTGTTACAAATTTCAAGTCTTCCGTCAACCTCAACTACTAGAAATAAAAACAATTATTCTTTTACAACTAAAAATAGTTAATCCACATTATAATCTAGAGGTGGCCGATTATTAATTAATACTTCAACGCTCCCCTTCCGAGTAATTTAGGGGAATTGGACCCCTGGAATTTGAGCTTTGATATGATGTAAGATTTGTTATTACATCAAAGCTGATAGAGATATTAGTAAATATTAGAAACCAAGTACATGGTCTCATTATCCTAGTATAAGGTTTAGTCTACGTTATATTTAAGTATAAGGGTTAGTCTCCATTATATTTTGAGGTGCAGCTGTTATTTAACCAATACTCAACAATATATCCCCTTAAGAGACCAAGAACCTTAATGTAAAGATGGTGGATAGTTCAGAGGACAATTAGATGTGTTGCCGGTAATTGTGAGGACAATAACAGTAACTGAGAGACCAATTAGATGTAGCAAAGATTAAGTGCAGCTGTTTAAGAAGGTGTTCAATATACACTTTACAACTGTGCATTTAATATTATTGCTGTAGAGATATAACAAGTTGATAAATGTTACTAAGTTCGAGATAGAAATAGTTGATAAATGTTGTAAGCTAAATATAAACCACAGTTGGATTTGACAAAACAATTAATCCAATCTCCATAATCCTAAAGCAGAAATATTAAACATTTACAAAACAATTAATCCAATCTCCATAATCCTAAAGCAGAAATATTAAATATTAAATGTGTTGCTGCATAAAAGCAATTTAGAAGACAGTAACTTTACAACAAAATCACACTCATTTTCTTCTCAAGACTATCAAGATCAGTTATTAGTTTGTGCCGTGTTGTCATGTCAATTTCTTCACGCCAGAGGTAAACGGATTCGAGGTACGTAGTCCAGAAATTTGTCACAGATGAAGTGTTAAGTATATTTTTGTTTTTATAATATATTTGAGAAACATTATGAGTGAAGATTGCTAATATGTCAACAACTTTGACTAAAGTTGGTAATGATCTAAGTGTTAAAAATATATAAAACAATGGTGATTGGATTGTTTTATGGTGCAATGGATTGAAGCTGGTTATATATTTTGAATTGTTGTGTTGAAAATAAGTCAGGGGTTGTTGGCAATCGAAAGGTGGGGCTGTAGAAGTGGTTGTGCAGCCACGAATTGGGTGAGATGTATGAAGCTTTTCCTTAGAAACATATATGAAGCTTGTTGAAATGTACTTATGGCCATTACGTGCATACTATGCATTACAGTTCCGTTATGGGTCAGGCAGTAGTTCTAATCGTGAGAGCAATCTTTTCTCTGCTTAAAAGGGTAGGCTGTGGGGAATCTTTAAGGTCAAATTAAAGATAATGCTGTATGGTGGAATTTGATATTTTGTAAACTTTTGAATAGAAGAGACATATAATCAAGATTCCAGAGTCCGTAAACCTTTATGTTTCTTATTTCAGTGAAGACTTTTAAAACCATTGTTGAAAACAAAGCGTCTGCACCATACACACTAGCAACAATGGTAAGTGGCACCTTGATATTTTGTAAATTTCGAAACAGACAAAATGTCCAATCATTATCCAAAGTTTGGACGGTATCGAATTTTGATTGCGGACTTTAACTTCCCGATTGATATCTTTTTTGATTCCAGAGGCTTCAATCAAAATTCCATGGCCTGCTTAAATGAATTTATAGAATCTTGATTGGTTGTTTTAGATGTTTATTTTATGTTGGGAAACATTACAGTCAAAAAGTCCCACCTATGGCAAATCTGTTTGAAGCTAAAGATTCACCAAAATTGAAAAGCCTTATACAGACATTATTCATTATCAATACTAAAGCAATTAGTCGTTCCAAATGCAATCTATTAAATATGGATTTAGTATCAATGTGAACATAACTGACAAGTGATTTTCTCTTAGCATTGCACAATGTAACATATGTTATAACATATTTGAATTGGATGTTTTTATCTTCTACATCAAATGGTTGGATGTTCTAATTAATGTTTGGTAGTTGACAAAAAAATAAACATGGTTGGATATTTCAATTAATGTTTGGTAGTCGATAAAAAAAAAAAACAAGATATCAATATAATTGACTCTTTCATGAATAGAATCCATTTTTAAGTCACTTTGAGTAATAGTAGCATTATTTGAGTACTAATATGGTTACGAATACTATTCAATACTGAAAAAATAGTAACCAAAAATCCAATACCAATAAATTAGAAAAGTATACTTCTTATATATAATATTTTTTATTAAATGTACAAAAAGATGTATAAGAATTATATACAGTTAAACATATACAATATTTTTAATGAAATATTAAATATCAACCATTAAATTTAAACTTAAAGAAATCATTCTTTTTTTTAAACATATTTTTTATAACCAAAATTAATAATGCACTAAGTGTAAGAGAGAAAACTCTTAGTTATTAAGACTTTAGTAATTATTTTAAGAATAAAATAAATAAGTATTTACCATTACTTATATTTGGAATTAATTTATTAATGTTCATATTGTGTTAGGGTGAGAAAGGATGTAAGTGGTTTTGGGCACATGGTTTGACAGCCTATGGTTTGCATATAAAGAACCCTATTCATAGGGTTGTAATTGTCTTTTGTAACATGTCAAAGTGTGAAAGAGATGCTCTTTTGGTGGCCTTGGCCCTCTTTGGCCAAGGACCAATAATAGATTTATTATTGATGGTTGTGTTTGAAAACTAGTGTTGCTATTATATTTGCATTTTTTTTTTTGACATGTTTTTATTCCTATTCAATTGAATTACTAATTGTGAAATTGAAAGGTATTTATTTTATAGTGTTTGAATAATTAGAAATTGACTTTTTAAAATTAATTTTCAAAATTAATCAGTATTACACAAAATCTAATATTCCACAAATTGGAAATTGTTCGAAATCTGTACAGAAAAGGCCAATATAATTTATATAAATCACTCAACTTTGTAGAAAAAAGGTATCAATTGTATCCTAAGAACATGTGTACAAACCGATGCCCAAATTGTGAAATAGAACTATTGTCAATTGAAGAAGCACTATTAGAACAAGACCTCTCCATTAGTACTTTTATCACTAGCGATTGTCACGATTCATTATTCGAATCTATTTGTAAAATAACATCGTTGTTTAATGTGCATACGCTAAGAAAAGCAATTACAACTGCTTTTTGGCAAATGACCAAAGAGTAGTCAAATTCTTGGAAAGATATCTTCACCAAAATTCACTTACACAAAAATGCATAGTTTCTAATTGGCAAGGATATCTGGTAAATTTGTCAAAACCATATAGCTATGGCAAAATTGAAGGAGACGAATTTGCAATTCTATGGTTATGTGAATTGTTGGGCATTTACATATACATAAAGAGTGTGGAGCTAAAGAAAATTATCCTAACATTCCATCCAACAAAGACTTCTTTAAAAGTTTTATCTATCTAATGCAACATGTTTTGGGTTCGTCGCAATCACATTTTCAGCCATTGCTAAAAATATATTATGCAAACACTGCTCCATCTATGTTATCTATAGCAATAAACATGGGTTCCGATATCCTATCAGGCAAATGCAAAAAGAACAAAATAATTAAAGTACAAGATCATAGGAGAAAATATTTGCAATAGTCCAACGGACCAGTTAAACAACATAGGTACAATGAACTTAAACACACAAAAACAAAAAATACGTGAAAGAAGAAGTGATAAAAGAAGTTCCAAATTAGATGCTAAGACCATGCGGTTAGGAAAGGTTGCTTGTTGAGGGATACAAAGTACTCAATACAACTTTACTAGCAATAAATTCAAAAGATTGCATCGAATAAAACAACAAATATGAAAACAAGGAAAACATGTGCATAAAAGATGAAAGGAATACGAAAAAACAATGAAAATAATTTTAATGCATACTATTGCAAGGATTGCATCGAATAAGACAACAAATATGAAAACAGGAAAACATGTGCATAAAAGATGAAATGAATATGAAAATAATTTTAATGCATGCTAGCAATATATCGAAGGATTGCATCGAATAAGACAACAAATATGAAAACAAGGAAAACATGTGCATAAAAGAAAGGAATATGAAAAAACAATGAAAATAATTTTAATGCATACAAGCAATAGATTCAAAGGATTGCATCGAATAAAACAACAAATATGAAAACAAGGAAAACATGTGCATAAAAGATGAAAGAAATATGAAAAAACAATGAAAATAATTTTCAAGATACCACTACTACAAGGAAGGGCATTTTAAGACAATTATTCAAATAGTGTCAAATTTTCATCCTCACCTTTTTATTTAATATTCTATAATTTCTTTTTCAGATTTGGATGTTTCTCTAGAGACAAAAAAAAAGAAAGATGAAAGTAACAAAAGTCTTGCGCATGGGAGGGAAAGCTTGACGGTAGAATTTAGCGAAAAATAGATTCCGGCCTCGGTCTCTTATCAGAAAATTATGGGGAAAATATATACCAGCTAGCGTTTTGAACTCCGTGAAATTGACTCAATGTATTCCTCACCATTGATAATCTGTAGCCAAAACCTATTTTACACTATCTGTCAACAATTTGTGAGTTTACGTGGATTGCTTTACCATCGGACCGGGTGAGTATTCCACAAAGCTACATCCCTATAACTTGTGCAGTCTATAACAATAAGAAAACAAGAAGAAATAGCAGGAGCATCAACATCAAGAGACTCAAGACACAAAAGAAGAAGAATTTCTTGAAGACATATTTTCTATTAGGTTCTGCTTTCATTTTAAGGCTTGAAACTGTGTTATGTTCCAACTAGGGCATTCTTTATCTCATCTTGGTTTTGGAAACCATTCCCTCCCCCAATACTTGAGTGACTTTTTGACTAGATGCATTCAACTATGTACTTTGAACTACCTGATTAGTGTAAATGCTTATTGTATTTTTGGATTAGAACTTTGATGCCATCCCATTTATATCATAAGTTGTGGGGATTCAATACAGAGAGTTGAATCTGATGTGCATGGTCGAACGATTCAAGGGTTCGAAAGCCCCTTGAGGAACAAGATTTAAGGGTTTTACAATAAAAGGAATCACAGTGATTAATGAAGCCAATCGTAAATATTTTTTTTAATTATTGTTGTTGTAGAACTATTTTCAGACATTTTCATTTCACATATATTTGATCAAAATATTTTTGAAGGGGTTTTCAGAGGAGATTTCTTTTGCCAAAGGACTTTTTTACAAGGTATTTTTCTTCTTATTTATTTCCAAGGGGTACATTCAAAGAGTTTTTTCCCAAAGCACTTTTGCCAAAGGTTTTGTATTCTAAAGTTTTTTTGCAAAGGAGCTATTTCTTTGCAAGGGGTTTTTTCATAGAGTTTTTTTTCCAAGGTATTTTTGCAAAGTAGGTTATTTCTTTGCAATGGGTTTTTCCAAAGAGGTTTTTCTGCAAAACTGTATTTTTCTTCTTATTTCTTTCCAGGAGGTACATTCAAAGAGTTTTTTTCCAAGACACTTTTGCAAAAGATTTTGTATTCTAAGGTATTTTTGCAAAGGAGTTATTTCTTTGCAAGGGGTTTTTTCAAAGAGTTTTTTTTCCAAGGTATTTTTGCAAAGTAGGTTATTTCTTTCCAATTGGTTTACAAAGAAGATTTCTTTACAAGTTGTTCTTCTTTTTTTCCAAGGGGTTTTTCCAAAGGAGATTTAACAATCATGGGCAATAAGAGAAACTGTAAAAAAAAAAGTGACCGTAAACGTGATGACGATGCTAATAGGGAAAAACAAAAACTCAGAAATAGAGCCAAAAGAGCAAGGGTTGCAGAAATGGAAGAGAGAATTGAAGATATTAGAACAGATTTACATGACTCTGTTGATGAAATGGAAATTGAAAATAGGGTACAAGAAGAACATATGGAAGTTGAAGAGACCATTGTTGAAGATGTAAACAATGATTTACATGTTAAAGTTGATGAAGTCAATATTGAAGATTAAAATCAAGATCCAGAAATTGGACCTAGTATGTATATATCATGTATTTTCCAAATTCATTTTTTATAATGAATTGTATTTTTGGACATATGTTAAATTAAATTTAACTTGATGTATAGGTACTTTCACCATTGATGATGAAATGTTAGAAGACATTGATTGCAACAAATATGGAGAAAAATTACCCATACATGTTGCACGATATCGTGCTACAAAAAATTATGATGATATTTTCAAGGATTGTTCAATAGCAGGACAAGCACAAATTTTGAGATGTTTATTGGTGTCCAAGAAGTTAGAAGGTGCTACGTCATTATTGGGTATTCATAAGGCAACAAAAGAGTCAAAACTGAAACATAATGTGATAGAAAATATAGGTGATGCAATAAAAAAAATTGAAAAATCTAGAAAGAAAGATACCAGTGTTGCACTTAGAGAAATTCAGACAACAATTGTTTTAGCTAGTACTAGACAAAAATGTTTGACAACACAACTAGCACAAGCAATTGGAACCTCAAGAAAGAAATTATACAAACATAGCAAATTCATAATGCAAATAGATGAAAATGATAAACTTGCTTGTTGGGCAATTATTTGTAGACAACCTTACAAAGATAGAGTGAGAGAAGGTGTTAAAGATATTGTATAGAAATATTGGTTGGAACATGCTCGATTTTCACCAAATTCAAGGGATGTGATACGACAAAGAGTATCACAAAATGTATATGAAGGTCGTCCAAAACATATAATGGAAATGACACAAGTACAATTGTTCAATAAATTTAAGGAGGATCATCGTGGAATTAATATGTCAATCACTGCATTTGTTCAACAAAAACCATGGTATGTTAGACCAATTACTATACGCGACACATGTTTTTATCGTTATCATGTGCAATTTCAATTATATTATGACATGTTTCTTGAATTTGGTAAAATGTTTTGGACAAATTCACCACCTCCGCCCATAATATGTGAATTCATATCTCAAACTCTATGTGAGAGAAATCATCATGAAGTAGTTTATAATAAGAAATGTGTCAATGGAAAACATTGTAATCGTGGTGGAAATATTGTTTTATTCCATAATAAATACCTATCAATAATGATCAGTCGCTTTCAAACGTAACCGTTGATTGGAGAAGATATGAATACATCAATTATTCTACAAGTTCTAGTGATGTACATTCCAAAAGAATTGATTTACGAGAAGATAAAAAATGTTTGACCGATTTTCTCAAGAAATTTGAAAGTGAAATTTATAAATACACCAAGCATTCACATAGAGCATGATGGAAGACCTTCAATTCAAACATTCTTGTGAAATTTTTCCAGCCGGAACAATTTTTTTGTGGTTGATTTTGCAGAAAACTACACATTTGCTGCACAAAAAGAGATTCAAAGTGAATACTATCCTTCTGACCAAGTTTCGATATTTTTCCATGTTTTATATAGACATTCTCAACAAGATGTTGATGACATTGAAATCACATGTGACAATCAAGATGTGATTAAAGAATATCACTTTTATATCAGCGATGATCGTACACACGATACACATTTTGTTCAACATTGTATTGAAATTTTTTTCTATGATTCACTAAAATGGTGTGAAGTTAAATTCAATGAACATTGGATATGGTCGAATGGATGTGTGGGACAATTTAAATCTTCACGATCATTTTTTTGGTTATGTCGACTTCATAAAGCATTGAACATTAAACATCACTGGAATTTCTTTGAAACTGGACATGGAAAAGGTGAACATGATGGTGCAGGAGCATGCGTAAAAAGAGCACTTCGAATATGGAAAATGAACCATTCTTCTAGACGATTCCATTCAGCTGCAGAGGTTGTCCAATGGTGTAAATCACATATAAGCCATGATTGTAGTCAACAATCAAAAGATGTGCGTAGGTATGTACACGATTTTTTAATTTATATTAATTGTCAATTTTAAAAAATGTATGTACTAACATTGAAGTATTTGTACACTAACATTAATAGTTGTCATTTGTGATTTAGAATTTATTGCGTAGGTTTTTTTTGTCTTGTTGGGGTCCAAGATATAGATATATCAATACCATATGAGGCTAGCACCATACATGGGACTAGAGAATTTCACTATATTCAAACAAAATCCTTTCAAAACGTGTTTGCATTTGACAGTAGAAAGAAATCATGTTTTTGTAATATTTTCACTAAAAATATTGAATCTACATAAGTTTGTGAAAACATAACGAACAACTACGTAAAACATTGGAAACACACAAAGATTAATCCAAAAGAGAAAATTCCACTAGCAAGCATAGAAGTATTAGAATCAGAAGAAATAAAATATCATCTAATGGTGATAGAATTTCATATCTTGTTAGAGAAGGTAATGATCTTGTTGATTGTTCATTATTGTCCATCACCTTATGTATATATAATCAATTTAATTCACTTAAAAACTCTAACGCCAATTGTAATTTGCATAAGAGATGTTTTTGCTGTGATTGTACCTTTAGACAACAACGAAAATGTAAAATATTATTTGATGCGATGCACTAAAGGAAAAATGAAGTTATTGGAAGACTACAATGACAACGGATTTACATACGAGAGAGGATCCATCATTTTAAAAGGCTATTTTTTGCAGCAAACCCATGTGACTGAAAATTATGTTTACTTTCAGGATTATGAACCTAATGTTATATGTTGTCAGTATAATCATTTAATATGTGCATCTCAAATAAAATTGGCACAAGTTCCATCGAAAAAAAACTTTAAAAATAGAAAATGGAAACTGTCCAAATATGACCATGAATGAATAATTGAAGATGACATTCCACTGTGATGTTTTTAACTATATCATTTCTTATTTTATATTAAGATTGGCTATCATGGTCAAACATGGATTGATGTTTTAGAATTAAGAATAATTGTGTACTTGGTCATTTAGTATGTTCCCTTATTAGAATTCATAATTGAACTTTAATTTATTAGAATTTGGAATCAAGTTGCTAATGTTCCCTTCGTAATAAAAAATATTAGAATTCAGAATCAAGTTGCTAATGTACGTTAGAAGTCATGAATTGAACTTTAATTTATTAGAATTTAGAATCAAGTTGCTAATGTTACCTTAGAAACTTCATGGATTGAACTTTAATTTATTAGAATTCAGAATCAAGTTCCTAATGTTACCTTAGAAACTTCATGGATTGAACTTTAATTTATTAGAATTCAGAATCAAGTTGTTAGTGTTACCTTAGTAATAAAAAATATTAGAATTCATAATGAAGTTGCTAATGTTATCTTAGAAAATTCATGGATTGAACTTTAATTTATTAGAATTTAGAATCAAGTTGCTAATGTTACCTTAGAAACTTCATGGATTGAACTTATTTATGAGAATTCAGAATCAAGTTGTTAATGTAATAAATTAAAGTTCTATGACGAGAGATAATATTCTAGTTATGCATATGACCATTATCTAAACATTGATTATGAATAGAAGATGTGAGTTAGGAATATTGCACCTATCAAAACTAGATTGCACCTATCAAAACTTCCTAACATTCATTCTCAACATCTCAACACTGAAAATATTTGACATCTGCAAACATACATAAATTTAATAATACATACATTCATTCTTAACATTAGATTGCACTTATCAAAACTTTCTAACATTTCCTAACATTAATTCCTAACATTCCCCACATTGATTCCTAACATTCCCCATATTCATTTTTAACATTAGATTGCACCTATCAAAACTAATTCCTAACATTCCTAACATTTCTTAACATTAATTTCTAACATTCCCCACATTGATTCCTAACATTCCCCATATTCATTCTTAACATTAGATTTTACCTATCAAAAAGTCCTAACATTTCTATCAAAACTTCCTAACATTCCTAACATTCTCAACTTCCCAACATTGAAAATATTTTACATCTACAAACATACATAAATTTAATAATGCATACATTCATAATATGTAACTTCAATATACATGTGTATAATAATAAAAAAACAATATGTAAGGTCAATGTACATGTATATAATCCAAAAAAACAATCATGAACATGTGAATTCAATGTACATATGTATAATCCATATCAAAACTTCCTAACATTCCTAACATTCTCTGTTAGGAACCCATGTCAATCCTTTTCTTTACTATGTTAGTATATTGTTGTTGAACGCATATGCTTTGTAAGTCGTCCCATAGTAATTGTTGATCCATAGTTTATGTTATTGTTGTGAGGCACATATGCTTTGTAAGCCGCCTGTAGTATTTGTTGATCCATAGTTTACATTGGCCCATGGTTTTGACCCATAGTATTGGCGCCCATAGTTTATATTGGCCCATGGTTTTGACCAATGGTATTGGCGCCTATTTTAGTATATAAGTGTGTGTTGAGGCCAAGGAAGGCACCGTGAAGTTATTTTGTATTGAGCTTGCTCAAAGGAGGTTGCCCCCTCGAAGTGGCTTGCGATTAATATAAAAGTGATTTTGAGTTCTGCTGCTATATTGTGTGTTTTGATTACTTGTTTGCTGCAGGGTCCTCACATTCTCAACTTCTCAACACTGAAAATATTTTACATCTACAAACATAGATAAATTTAATAATACATACATTCATAATATGTAACTTCAATATACATGTATATAATAAAAAAAAATCATGAACATGTGAGTTCAACGTACATATGTGTAATCCAAAAATTAAGCTCCTTGATGTCCAAAATAACTACAATATAGATATCAACAAAAAAAGAACAATATAAATAATTCTCTAAATGGAAGTCCACCACTATCCTCCACTAGGGTCTTCCCTTGGACTCATAACAACCTGCAACATGTATAAAAACAGATCATGAATATCATAAATTATTTAAACAATTTTAAACTAAAATCAAAACATTGAAATATTAAACTAAAATCAAAACATAGAAATATTAAACTAATATTAAAGAACAATTCAATTATTAACAAAATTACCTCAAATTCTCTATCATCTAATAGATTCTTCCCTTTTCCTCTAAAAGGTGGAGGAGACCCAAGGTGCAACATGTATAAAAACAATTTATGAATCTTACAAATTATTTAAACTATTTTAAACTAAATTCAAAAAAATAAAAGATTAAACTTACAATTCCACCATTATCCTCTAGTGGAGTCTTCCCTTTGCCTTGAAAAGATTGAAGAGACCCAAGCTTGAGCATATATAAAATCAATTTACAAATGTCAAAAATTATTTAAACTATTTAAACTTATATATCAGAGAACAATTCAATTATGAACAAAATTACCTCAATGCCAATATCCACATCCATCGGAGAACCTATATCTTCACCGCCAATTTCAATATGTTCTCTTCCCTTAAAATTTAAATTTTGTTAATAAATAAATCGTAGTAAAAGCACAAAAATCTAAGCTTAATCAATTAACTTAAAACCGAAACAAACAAAAAAAAATCCTTAGCTCACAATAGATGGAAAATCATCTAAAAAGTTTGAATCTAATGAAACCTGCATGGATAAGTCAAATTAACAATAAGATACATAGTTAAATTAAAAAAAGAAAGATAAAATATCTTTCAAACATATATATAAATATGTAATTAATAAATACACCTCTTCGAAATGCTCTTCTATATTTTCAGCATTTTGACTAGTGGAGACTCTAAATTTATGTTCATTTAACAGTCGAGAAAACTGAAACCAATAAACATTTACGTAATGTATTTATTACTATACATAAAAAAAGAATAATATCATACATAGATATAATGTTATTAATTCTTGCACATGATCTAGGAACTAGGAATCAAAATCATCAAAGAATAATTAACAAATACTGATGAATTAGCAATTATTGGAACCAGAATAGGTTTCCTCTCTGTATATTTTATAAACAATAAAGGGTTACAATTCCCATGCAGAGAAATGTCTTAACTCCATGAAATAATTCGAATACCTAAGGGACAATTCGAATTCAATGAGTGAGTCTAGCTTAACTGACTCTTTGCCATGCAATCTCACTCAGTTAACCACTTGACCAAAACCCTAATTGACTCACCAAACCCTTAACTAAAGTTGGAGTGCAATAAATGACTTAATCTCAACTAAAAGAGACCAAACACATGTCATAGCAACCAATCATCAAGTGCTAGTACTGCATGACTCCAATAAACCCTGATGAGGTTAACTGAAGCTGAACTGACCATCAGAAGTTGGTGGAGGCACCTTGTTCACTCCAGTTCATTAAATAATAATAAATAATCATTAAATAATATATTTAATGAATGGAGGTGCCTTAACTAACTGTAACTGATTGGTTGAACTGAAAGTAACCACCAGTTAGCAATTAGGTGCATTAATGTCACACAGATCACCCCTGGAGTGCTCCAGTTAGCCTCCTTGACTGTAGCGAAGGCTAAGTTAGCCTCCTTGACTATAGGTAGGCGTGGGTATGACTAGGATGATGGAAATTAATGCTCCACTGATGTCAATTAAACTTAGGATAGTGGTTTAACTAGGACAATTTGACCGAAAGAGTGAGTATGATGGTAAATGTCTCCAACACCCCCCCTTAAGCTATACTCAGGAAGAGTTTAGAAAACATAGATGCATAAAATGCTAGGGCCCTGGAAACTAAGGCCATAGGTCACCCTGTACAATAAAGAAATTGAAACAATGCTCAAAACAAACCAAGTGAGGAAAAGAGGGAAAACCCAGTGGGAAAACCCCCCCCTGAAGCTGAACACTGAAAGTAGTTCGGATCACCCTGATGAACTCACCCCCAACAGTGAACGGAGGTAAGTGAACTTCTTTTCTGAAAAGCTCTTGGTGAATATGTCTACAATCTGCTCATCAGTCCGGCAGTATTGCAGAATGATGGTCCTGTCATGCACTAGCTCCCTGATGTAGTGCATATGAATCTCTACATGCTTGGTCCTCTGCCTGGTAACTGGATCTGTGGATATCTTAATAGCACTCTGGTTGTCACAAAATAGGATAGTGGACAAAGTACTACCAAGATCAAACTCTGAAAGAATGCCTTGCAACCAAACTGCTTGGATGCAAGCATTCATCGCTCCTCGATACTCGGCCTCTGCTGAAGATAGTGCTATGGCAGCCTGCCTTTTGCTTGACCAGCAAATAGGGCCACCACCAAACATGAATACATATCCGGAAGTTGACTTCCAATCAATAGAATCACCTGCCCAATCGGAATCTGTGTATCCAACCAGCTTTAGCTTAGAGTCTGCAGCATAGTGAATGCCGTAGGTCCTGGTTCCCTGAATGTACTGGGGGATCCTCTTGGCTGCCTTCCAATAAATATCACGAGGTTTCTGCATGTATCTTGATACAGCATTCACGGCATAACAAATATCAGGCCTAGAATGTTTCAAGTACAACAAGCTACCAATCAACTGTCGATAGATAGTGCAGTCCATGGGAGGTGTGCTTTTTCCTTCTTCAAGGCTGATCCCTGGAAGGAAAGGGAATTGTGCAGGTCTACATTCAGCCATGTTAAACTTGACTAACAGGTCTGAAATTTATTTTTACTGAGTGACCATAATCCCATCAGAATTTTGCTCGATTTCGAGCCCCAAAAATTGTTTTAGAAGCCCCAAATCACTCATTTCAAAGGCATTGTGGAGAGCAGTTTTGATGGCTGAAATGGAGGAAATTGTGCTACCTGTGATCAGTAAGTCATCAACATATAAAACAATAATAATAATATGACCATCACACTACTGTAAATACACATTTGGATCTGATCTACATCTCTGAAAGTTTTGCGAGAGAAGGAAGGCATCCATCTTGGAATACCACTCTCTTAGGGCCTATTTTAACCCATATAGTGACTTCTTTAGTTTGCAAACCAAAGATGGATCAGTGATGTAGCCCTTAGGATGCTTCATGTATATCTCCTCATGAAGATCTCCATGCAAAAAGGCTGACTTAACATCCATGTGATGCACCTCCCAGTGCTTGGATGCGGAAATAGCCAAAACAAGGCGGATGGAGTCCATTTTTGCAACCGGTGCAAAGGTCTCATGGTAGTCCACTCCTTGGACCTGAGAGAAACCTTTTGCTACCAGGCTTGCCTTATATTTGTAGGTGCTTCCATCTACAGCAACCTTTTTCCGAAACACCCACTTGCATTGAACCAATTTCCTTCCCGGAGGAAGAGAAACTAGCTCCCAAGTAGTGTTTTTCTGAAGAGAATTCATCTCTTCATCCATGGCAACTTGCCATCTCGGATCCTTCCGAGCATGGTAGTAGGATTTTTGATATTAACTAATCATCAAATAGCAAGTTTCGGACAGGAAAATATCAGAACAAGAGAGTGCAATACCTACTCTTTGGAAATCAAACCGGGTTCTCCTTAGATCATCCGGATTTCCAATGTTGTCTCCTGCGGAGGAGAGTGTCTGTCGGGCCCATGTAGGAAGATGATTTTGCACTTCAGGTTCTGATTCAATATCTAATGTTTGTGGCACACTGATATTAGAAATCATAGGATCCAAATCAGGGTCATCATCCCCAATTTCATCATCCAAATATTCAGTGGAATAGGAAGGAATTTCAACAGTTTTCTCCTCCACTAGTTCCACCTCCTGAAGAGGCTCATTGAATTTGACACTTTTCTCGATGATGATCTATTTGGTATTGATATCCAGTAGCTTGAATCATTTTTATTCATCAGGATATCCAATAAACAGACATTCTATGCTCTGTGATTGCAAAGCCCTTCTTTTATCAAGCGGAATCTGGTCCCATGCAGTGGACCCAAACACCCGTAGGTTAGACACATCTGGCTTGTGTCCAAAGTATGATTCGAAAGGAGTCTTACCTTTCACTGATGAATGTGGCACCCTATTCTGAATGTATGCTATAGCATGCATGGCTTCAGCCCACAAATTTGCAGCAAGCTTCTTTGACTCCAACATACAGGTGGTCATCTCTTTGAGAGACCGGTTCTTCCTTTCCGCTACTCCGTTCTGCTGGGGAGTGTAGGGAATTGAATGTTGGACCTGAATACCACTTTGGGAGAAAATGTACAGCAACTCATTACTTACATACTCCCCTCCATTATCAGATCTCAATATCTTGATCTTAAGCCCAGAGGCATTTTCGATCAAAGCCTTCAATTCAGAAAATTTTTCACATACCTCTGATTTCTTTTTGAGAAAGAAAACCCATGTATATCTTGAAAAATCATCAATAAAGGTAAGGAGGTATCTTGATCCATTCATGGATGTGACAGGAATTGGACCACTGATATCAGAATGTATCAGCCCCAATATGCTTGTAGCTCGGTTTGCCTTTCCCCGATCGAACTTGTGCTCAGGGTGCTTTCCAATCACACAGCCCTTGCAGACTCCCGTGGTTGCCTTGATGACCGGGAGGCCTTCAACCATGGAATTTTTCTGTAATTGCTGCAAATATTTGAAATTAATATGGCCAAACCTTTCATGCCACAACCTACTAACCTCATTTCCATGAGTTAGCAAAGCGGTGGGCTTTGCATCTGCAACAAAGTGAGAGAACTCATAGGCTTTTGCATGATGATTTGCATGGCCTTTTGCAATGAGTTTCCCGGATGCAATTTCTGTTATCTCCACATCATTTGGGCTAAAAGAGACCCTCTTAGTCATTCCTGTATGTGTCATTTGATAGACACTAAGGATATTTGCTGCTAGAGATGGTACATACAAAACATTAGAAAAAAAACCATTTTCTAGATCTACAGTACCTTGTCCTTTGGTAATGATGGTGGAGTCATCTCCCAAGTGGATGGGGATGGATTTGCTAGTATCCAAGGATTAAAAGGAGTCTTTTTCAGCCATCATGTGATTCGAAGCTCCACTGTCAATCAACAGTGATTTGGACTTCGAAGTGCTTGCCATGAGGGCATGACCTTTCTCATGCTGTGGTTCCCGGTCTTGGTGATCTCTCCTCCGAAAGCTCTCCGGAATATTGATGTGATTCCTCTCAAGGAGAGAGGTTGCTTCATCAAGATTTTTCTTCATTCAAGCATGTTCAGGGTGAAAACCCTTCCCGCAGTAAGAACGCCTAACTTTTTCTTTCCCATTGTGCCCTTTTCCTTTGTTCTTCCTTGAACTGGAAGATTCATCATGCTGCTGATTTTCAAGTCTAGGCTTTGGAGTATCAAATTTAGTTTTTTGATTTTTCTGCTACTTTCCTTTACCCTTCACATCTTTGGGCCCCATGACATGGAGGGATTGGTCACGGGAAGATCGGATGATCCCCATCTGGACAAGCTTGTCATGTTCACTAGTTAGGGACTCAATGAAGGCATCGAGTGTAGGCATCTTCCATTTGGGAGTTGTGAGATTCCCTGCATGGAATGTAGAAACAAAAACTGAATAATCAGCCCCGACTTTGGAGAGGATGGCTAGGATGAGCTAATCATCTTCCTTCTCCACTTTGCATTGCTTCAAGAGAAAAACTGTATGCTTGAACTTTGTAAAGAAATCATTCAGAGTCTCGAAATTGGAAGGTTGGAGAGACATGAGTTCATTTTCAAGTTGATAAACTCTCATGTCATCATGCTTTCCATACAGAGATTCCAATTTGTCCCATATTTCTTTTGGTGTATTCAGATCCGTAAGATGGAAGAGAAGATCATCAGAAATAGAGAGGCATAAGAAACCGAAGGCTTCATCCTTCTTGTTCAAGAATCTTGATTTTTCTATGGCGGATCCAGGCTCCGGTTCAGTGTCCATGGTGACTCTGTGGAGTCCTTTGCCTTTTAGCTGATGCTCCATTTTGAGTTTCCATGTGTGCAAATTGTATGGAGTCAACAAAGGTACTGAGGAGGCCATCTGGATTTGCTTGTAGCGAATGCTTCACCTGTAGAAACCTGAAAATCAAAACAGAAAAGACAAAATAAGGTCGGACAACCTGTACATTATAGGCTTTCATCACACCCAGCATAGTCAATCAAGCAAGCTTGATCAACAAGTTCTTTACTTGGAATATTGAGTGGTAAGCCTTGGCTTCTGGTGCAGTGCTGGAATTTTGAGCTATTGCTCACTTCTCATGGATAAATCTGTCAAAAGCTTGTTCTTGAGAGATTGTTCTTTGTTCTGCCATGGCTCTGATACCATATTAATTCTTGCACATGATCTAGGAACTAGGAATCAAAATCATCAAAGAATAATTAACAAATACTCATGAATTAGCAATTATTGGAACCAGAATAAGTTTCCTCTCTGTATATTTTATAAACAATAAAGGGTTACAATTCCCATGCAGAGCAATGGCTTAAATCCATGAAAGAATTCGAATACCTAAGGGACAATTCGAATTCAATGAGTGATTCTAGCTTAACTGACTCTTTGCCATGCAATCTCACTCAGTTAACCACTTGACCAAAACCCTAATTGACTCACCAAACCCTTAACTAAAGTTGGAGTGCAATAAATGACTTAATCTCAACTAAAAGAGATCAAACACATGTCATAGAAACCAATCATCAAGTGCTAGTACTGCATGACTCCAATAAAGCCTGATGAGGTTAACTAAAGCTGAACTGACCATCAGAAGTTGGTGGAGGCACCTTGTTCACTCCAGTTCATTAA
Source organism: Pseudotsuga menziesii (assembly GCA_001517045.1). Lineage (NCBI taxonomy): Eukaryota > Viridiplantae > Streptophyta > Pinopsida > Pinales > Pinaceae > Pseudotsuga > Pseudotsuga menziesii. Next base: position 190,688 of record LPNX011203073.1, on the reverse strand, counting down.
ATAATAATAAATAATCATTAAAATAATCATTAAATAATATATTTAATGAATGGAGGTGCCTTAACTGACTGTAACTGATTGGTTGAACCAAAAATAACCACCAGTTAGCAATTAGGTGCATTAATGTCACACAGATCACCCCTGGAGTGCTCCAGTTAGCCTCCTTGACTGTAGGGAAGGATAAGTTAGCCTCCTTGACTGTAGGTAGGCGTGGGTATGACTAGGATGATGGAAATTAATGCTCCACTGATGTCAATTAAACTTAGGATAGTGGTTTAACTAGGCCAATTTGACCGAAAGAGTGAGTATGATGGTAAATGTCTCCAACAAATGTAACAAAAAGTTCAATTCAAAATAAATAAATAAAGTAAATAGATTGAAAGTACACAAACCTCTCCTATACTTGACGTGTCATTAGATATTCTATCCGAAGCTATATCACGACAAACATTGGCATAGGCCTTCAGATCTTCAATGCCCATACGATCTAACTCATCATTTGTTTTGTAAACAAATTTTTTTTGAATAGTGGCTCGAGCTCTCTCTCGACTCAATCCAACAACAACTCCTACAAATGCCTAAGTTAAACCTTCAGCAACATTATGCCTTGTAGTTGTCCCAACTAGTGATGTGGGCTCCATCTCCAATTTGTAATTCACTACCTTAGGTGGATGAGATATCTGAGGTGGAGGTTGAAGAGTACTAGGATCTCTAAGAGCACCTTTTGGATTGCATATCCTCCCCTTTCCAACTCCATAAAACTTGGAATGAATATTAGTATAGTCTGGCTTCATATTTAAAAAAAATTCAGCATAAAAAAACCTGGCAAAATAATTAGGAACCTCATCGTTCCATGGCAACCGACCATACGTTGCAAGGAACTGATCATATAAAAAGTGTGCAAGTTCAGGGTGCTTAAAATATTTCACTTTCAATTGTTTATGCTTTAGGCCCTCTTTGAAGTTAAACATTGAGTTGGCATGTTCTCTAGTCACTCTCTCCTTCACAACAGCCCACTTGTCTGGACCCATCACCTATGCCTTTCTTCTCTGCATCAAGGAAACAAAACCATCTATTCTTCGTCCAATATCCTCATATACCTCAATAAATTTTTGTAATGATTTCAAAACCATCTCTATAATTTGTTTGTTCTTTGGAGCGAGATACAAACTAGAAAGATCGTTTTGCAACTTGTCATAGTGAGCTCTGCAGCTTTCAAGGGTCGTTTGTTGAAGACCACTTTCCCATGGAAGCTCCTTCGGTAAATCTGATGGATAGGCCATAATTGGTGTATAGCCCTCATCTAGTTGAACATAATGCATCCTCTATTGACCTTCACCACCCTGTGTAGGATGACTAGTCTCTTGTGAACCTTGCTCTATATCCACGCTTGTCTCCTGTACAGAAGGTCAAGATACACATTCACCCACAGAGGACAAGGGGGAGTCATATCTACCACTATTTCCTCGTCGATGATCAAATGAATGTGAACTATACAATAATATTGAATCCCAAAGTGAAGTTGACAACCTTCGATTATCGTTTGGGACACAAACTCCCGAAGAATGTGATGACCTCTTACGCTTCTATCTCAAAGGTTGCTCTCTTTCCATTTGATGTGATATCTATAAGTTTACACAAATATCAACTCATAACATATTCAAATTCTACATGTTAATTCCTCAAATTCAAGGACCTAGCTAGTAAAAAACCTAAGTTTTTAATAAGGACCTAGATGTCCCTAATATTATCTAATAGTTCTTAAAATGAATATAGCTAATTTATTGTTGGATGTATGAGAAATTAATGTGCCAATCTTTGTGTTTTTGATGTTTTAAATGAATTGAACCAATATGGTCAAATATTAAGTAAAAGTTACATTTCTTTATGTCAAGGAATCAATTCATGAACATAAATCTTAATTTAAATCCTAAATTAATACATAAATTATATTTACAAATATTTTCATTATTCCATAGAATCATAAAAAATTGTTCTTGATTTGAATTATTACGATAGGTGGTTACAATGTAAGCACTCAAAAATAGAAACAATTAAAATCATACTAGTCATATTTATCTAGTAAGCCACCCAAATCCAAACAAAGAAGGAAGTAAGCAATGGTAATCATAGAGCTAATCTTGGAGTAGTGGGATAAAAAAATTGATTTATTTTGTATTAACTACATGGGACATTATAGGTAAACTGATTAGCAATATACATACTTACCATAATAAGAGAAATGTTATAATAAAATAAAGTATAGGAAGCAATGGCAGAATTTAATTCCAAACAAAAAGATGTTGCACTCTGTGTATTTGGACATAATTCATGCACTCTGTCCACATGGACAGAGTTCATGAACTCTATCCATTTGGACAGAGTTAATGTGTTGAAATATTGTAACTTCGAAGAATATTCTATATGTATCTTTTGTGGTCCCCGATGGTCCTACCGGGAGAATCACTTGTATTTCATTGTACCCCGATGCTCCTAATCGGAAGAACTAATAAGAGTCATGAGGTAGTCCCCTCTAATTGTAAAGGTGGGTCATTGGCACCCTAGTGTGGTTACTTGAGCCTACATGTGTAACTTGAGCCTACATGATTTAACTCGAGCCTACATGTCAAATGAGTTAACTTAAGTGAACGGATGAATATAAATAAAGGTGTAGTGCTTCTCATTTGTGACACACACTCTCACTTGTATAGCGCATTAGTGGAGAAGAGAAGTAGCTGGAGAAGGAGGAGGATCAGGAAATGATCTCCTTGCTGGTTTTATCTTTTATCCTTTTGGGGCATCTATATTGAGGAATCTTTTGCTGGTTTTTTCCCTTTAGGGTTTTCCCAGGATAAATTTTTGTGTCCTGTTTTTATGGTTGTGCTTGTCTATCTTTCAGTGATCCTGTTTATATGCTTTTGTCATGAAAATGAAATGAAATACTGATGTCTTAGCTAAGAATATGAAAATTTAACATGGTATTAGAGCTAACCTGCGAAGAAGACATTGTGCAGCTACAGAAGCTAGGGATTCTTACTTTTTGGGTCTCTCTCCAGAATCCATCAGCAAAAGTATGCTAGGATTACTCTCCATTGAATGGCGCATCTTTCTGTTGAAGTGGAATTCGATTCCGAGCATTTTCAGTTTTCGATGCGGAAATTAGGGCTTTCTACAGAAGAGGAATTTTTGAGTGAGACCAGTATAGGATTTTTCTCCTCATCAAAACTGAAGTTTAGAGACCTAGATCAAGAAATTTGGTTTTGTGAAACTCTGGGAAAGTCAAACCCTAGTTTGACCCCGAGCTAAAAAAACCTTAAATACTAAAACTGTTACGTTTTGGTACATTCACTATATTCTGAGATTGGCCAAGGATTAGGAGCGAAAAATTGCAGGGGATGAATATAAAATCCTAATGAACATTGTGCCCAAAATTCATCCTTAGAGTCACTGTATTCCAAGAGATATGTTCTCTCCAAGTTAGGGTTCCAGCCTCTTCTAGAATTCATCTCTAAACAGGACACCTGGGGATAATTGCAATATCTTGGGCTACAGAGGTCCAAATGGAATTCCTAAAGATGTCCTAGAAAGCGAACAGACAGTAATTCTAGTGGTCCGAATATTAGACTCAGAAGATGAACCAGTGACACATGTCATGCCGTACAACTTCACTATTCTGAATAGTCCTGTAACAGGTCACCTTGGGAAATGGATCATAAATCCCAAATGGTGAAACCAATTCTGATGAAACCTATGATTTTGGATTAGGGACATGTGAGGTTACCTTAGTACAAAATTTCAAACATAGAGGAGCATAAATTTTTCAGCAATATCATAGAAACAGTAACAGGAGTTTCTGCTGAAGAAATTGGAAAATTAGGGATTCTTGTTCCGAGAGCTTCCCTCCACTATTTTCAGAAATGGAGTACATTGGACAAATCCATTTGAAGAGATATATCTGTCTAGCCAATTAGATCTGAAATATTCCAAGTTTTGAAATTAGGGTTTCTGTGACAAACCCTAGATCAGCTAGCTCGAGAACCAGGACGGACACCTCAAATCGGTAAGATCTAATCCTTTGCTATGTTTATTTGAGGTTCTCATTTCAAAGTGATCTATGAAATCAGATTGATGATAAGCTTGGTGAATTTGACAACTTCCAAGCCTAGAAGTATATGATCTCTCTGAATAAAATGGATTGGACACCTACATGAGCATAGAGGTTCTAGTTTCAAAGGGAGATGAGGCTAGAAGCCTTTCTCAAGAAGAACTTGGTGAAAGCCCAGAAGATCATTGATGATTCAGTTACGAATAAACTTGTACTACAAGTGTCTTCCCTAAAGACATCGATGAGTTTTGATTCCTTGACCAAGCTATTTGAAGGGAAGAACATAGATCAGAATATGACCTTAAGAAACCAGCTGAAGAATGTGAAGATCCAGAATGCAGAGACCATGCAGTCATAAGGATCTCTCAAATCAAAGAACAACTTCAAGCGGGGAAAGAAGAAGTGAAGAATGCAGAAGTGGTGATGGCCACCTTGAATGGCCTCCCGGGATCATGGAATTCATTCATTTAAGAAATGTGCTCCAGAAAGAAGTGATTACTTTCAGCAGACTTTGGGAAGAAGAAGAAGCTCGTCTCTGAAGATCAAGCTCTCATCTTCCAAAGAAGATCCCTCAATCAGTGAGGAATATGAAGATCTCAACTCTTGAAGAACTTCTTATACACCTCAGTATTTGGATAAGAAACGATGCTATCATGAATGAAGAAGACGATGAAGCTAAAGACTCAAGAAGGAGTATACCCATGAAACAAATAAATATAAGTATTCAATTGTCATTTCATGATATTGTTTTGTTATACATTTGATTATATTCAGTTGATGTATTTTTTGCATTAATGATTGTATACTACTAATATACATGTGATGGGTAAGTAGCTCATGGTGCTATACAACTCTCCATTGCTACTTATCAAACCTCTTTGCTGACATATTGGATTAGTGCACAATCTAAATAATGTCATGGTGGAAATGGAAGGCATCTAGAAAGTTTATGTGAGATATGGATGAATGTTGTATTGACTAAACAGTTGCATGATGCATAATAATTTGTCGTTATGCATATATTTTATGAAATAGTTCTAACCATGCAACTGGTGCATTTGAATTGTAGGAAAGGTCATGAACAAACTCCTACAAGAAAAGAAGGATGAGACTTGTTCCGAAGAACAAGTGATGACAATTCAAGATCCACTCTAATAAACATGAATCTGAAGCTCCCAGGGTCAGAGACACCATGACAGAAGAAAGAGCTTCAGAGAGTGGTAGATCCACCTTGAAGGATGAAGACCACCATGGGTACAAGAGATAACTCAAGATGAAGAAAAGAATGCTATGAAAAAAGCTATGATCAAAGAATAACAGTTGATCATGGGGAATGATGTATACGATATGATGGAACAAGTGTACAAAGCAAGGTTCGTGATTCTCCCCAGAAAGAATAGACTATGAAATGACATACTCTATTGACCAGTATATATCAAGCATAGAACCACCTGTACAGAATGAAGAGGGAAGATGATACTCCACTTCAGGGGGAGTGACTACAGAAAATTATATCTGAGTTCGACGTGGTACGACATGATGGATAGCTTTGTGATGGATTGAGACTTTACCAAGAGTAAGGTGGGTTCCAACCTTCAAGGTTGAATGCAGAAGACTAGGATATGTTGATGACCTGAGAAGACAAACTCATAGAGATGTTGTGATACTAGAATGATGTTTGGGATATAGTACTCAAACCAGAAATCAAGAATGTGGTATCTTTCAAATGGATTTGCAAGATAATATATGTTGCTGATAGAAGTAAGGTAAGAGTTGTGGCTAGAGGTTTCTATCAGAAAGAGGGAATTAATTCTGAAGAGACACTTACTCCAGGAAGCAAGGTACATTTCCTTCAAAACAATCATAGTAGTTTCTTCCATGATGAAGTAAAGAAAATCCTTCCTTAATGGTATGATTGAAGAAGAGTTTTACATCAAAGAGTCACGAGGATTTGAAGTTGAAGACAGAAGGAATCAAGTATGCAAGTTGAAGAAGGCCCTCTATGGCCTGAAGCAAGTTCCCAGAGCTTGGTATGGAAGAATAGATAGTTTCTTGATGAGAATGGGCTTTTCCAAGAGTAAAGTCGATCCTAACCTTTCCTACAAGGTTGTAGAAGATGTACCTATCATTCTATTACTATATGTGGATGACTTATTCTTGACAGGGAATGAGAAACAGATCATGGAAAGCAAGAAGAAACTAGAAGAAGAATTTGAGATGAAAGACCTTGGGTTAATGCATTATTTCCTAGGGCTGGAAGTATGGCAAAGTTCAGAAGGAATATTTCTCAACCAGGGAAAGTATGTGGTAGAGATATTGAAGAGATTCAATATGTTGAAATGCAAATTCATGGCCACACCCATGGACTCCAACCTGAAGCTGTTAGCTGATGACTCATTAGAGTTAGTGGATGTGACTCACTACAGACAGATCATTAGGTCATTGATGTACTTAACAAATACCAGACCAGACATTTGTTTTGTTGTGAACACCTTAAGTCAATATCTTGTTCAACCAAGACGGGTTCACCTAGTAGCTGCAAAACATGTGATGAGATATCTGAAAGGGACTTTGGTCTATACTATGATGGTAGCCATGAGTATAGATTGTATGACTACACAGATGCAGATTGGGCTGGAAGTATCTCAGACAGGAAAAGCACATCAGGTATATGTTATAGCGGATTTCACTACTCCAAGTGAATCACACTTTGTATGGCCTTCCCTTGTCCCGCTGCAGACTCTTTAGACCCCATGGACCACCTTTTATCCTTTGATGTTACCTTGATCATCCCCCAAACTATATAAAAAATGATATACGCGGATTTTAACCCGATAACCGCGTACATACGTGGATCTATCCTCGATAACCGTGTACATCGGGATGTGTGCATAATCCAAATCCTTTTTGGAGTTTTCCTTGACTTGGATCCGACTCATTTGACTCCTGGACTTCCATATGCCTTGAGATCGCTCGGATTCGACCCTTCAGTATCCCTTGTGAAGCTATATAAGGAACCCCTTGGTACATTGAAGGCATATAGAGAGAATTGAAGCAAAGAAACTATAGTCCATTGTTGCCAGGATTTATACTTGAGTCTGCATCCCTTTGTCCCTTGGAGCACAGTTGTGTTCTTCCCAAGATTGCCTTGTACTAGTGAGCTTGCTATAGAGAGATGGAGGATTGAGGTGGTGGAGGCCCAAGTGGGGGATTCAGTTTCTCTGGTTCACAGACATGCCGTCAGAGGTTGTATCTATCTTGTAATCTCTGATTTATATTAGTAGAAACATCTTTTCTTGTCCAATGATGTGTATTTGATTGAATGTTGTATCCATTGGAATGTGTCAAATGATTTTACATTATTGATTATATATATATGCTAGAATAGATCTAACACCATGATATATAGTATGCTTGTATTGTTTACTTGTTGTTGAGGAAGTATTATATTAATTCAAGCTGAAGATTGGAAATCTCAACGAGGATCTACTTCAACCATCCGAAATAAGGTACGAGGTCTGATCCTTTAGTGTTAGATATTTTATTTCTATTGCATATTGGGAAAGATGGCTTTTTGGAGTCAAGTCTATCTGTTGTGGTACCCCAAGCCATAGGAATTTCTCTCCGTAACAAAATTGGCGACTCCGCTAGGGATGTTCCTTGTTTTTATTTGGGGGTTTGCGGGCACAATGGGCTTGATATTATTGACTTGCTCTTGGTTTCTCTTTGTTTCTGTGTCGCATTTTATAGTATGTTTGTCCATTGACACTCCCCTTTATTGGTTTGGCCTTGACCTGCTTTTTACCACTGCCTTTTCTGTATACGTGGGTTTTTGGCCAAAAGTCACATACATATGCGGATTTTTGGCCAAAAGTCACGTATATACGCAGCTGTTCTTTATACAGTAGCGTACATCCTCCCTTTTGGTGAGTTTGATGTTGTGGGAAGTTGCTGGGTGGGTTGTGAGTGTGGTTGGGTCTTCCTTGGGTCTGATGTTGTCTGTTGGATGCTTCTTTTGTGACCAAATACCGCTACGTCTACACTTTCATATAGGTTAGGTTCACCACCGTTTGCATTTTGCATGACCTTATGACCATGTCACTATGACCTTAGGTACGAACCCACTCTATTATGTCACGGAACCTTCTTGCTGCTATAGAAGTGGCATGATACGAGTGGTAGAGCTTCACCTTACATGGGTACCCTAGTTAGCGCCTTATTTGCATTTGGTGCCCATGCCGACAATTCCTCCTTTAGGGTGTGGGAGTCCGTTGTATAGTACCGCCATGACATTTTGCAAGAGCCTCATACTCCTCTTGATCTTATGCTGGCCTATTTCCCTCCGGACTCCCCTTATGTCAAGTTGTGAATGCATTATCATGAGCTTTTCCTGCCTTATTGAGCTTTATGCCGGCTCCCCTGACATTGCGTTTCAGCCATATATCCTGAGCTTGTATCATGTCTATCCATGCAGAGCCATCTTTTATATCCTTCGCAGCTTGATTTCCCTTTTACTGGGAGGGGATTTTCCCCCGAGTGTCGATATCCTACACATGTATCCTTGCATTGAGCATAGCTATGTTCCACTACTTGGAACTAGTTTGTTTTCCCTGATGACACTCGTCTCCTCCTAGTTTGTAACTATAAAGCTAGTTTATTCTTTTTTCAAGCTTTTCAAATAACTGAAAAAGTCCAAAAAAATCAAAAAACTAAAAAGCCAGACAAGGAAAGATGTTATCTTTGGCAGCTATCGAGTCGTGTCACCTTCAAATAGAGCACTGTATATCACATCCATTTGTTGGGTTATAGTTTGACTTTAGGAGCTGTACTCGTTTATCTGAGTTTATCTCCACCGACTGGTTAAGCTTCTAGTCCCTATGGAGCCTCTGTTGATGCCTCCTGTGTCGCAGAGATGTCCCAGTTTGCATATCAAGTCTATGCTGCCTTCATTCAATCAACATATGCCATTATGATCTTGTTCGAAGGAAGTTGAAACCTGTATCAGCCATTCCTCAGTTATATTGACTTTGCATGTCGGCCATTCCCGGTACAGTTACTGGTTCGTGCACCTTATGATCGAGTCCTTCCCCATTAGACAGCTTTGTTGATTACCTCATGTTGGATGATGGGGGATGCCTTAATGCCCTCCTTCCTGTGGATTTCATCCCATCGACTTCAGATCATCTATTATGGGATTGGAATCTAGAGTCCTTTTGAGTGCCTTGAGACTTACAGTCATCAGTAGTAGGTTCTCTCGCCATCGACAGTTTCTTGGGAATACATCAATGTCCCCTGATCGATGGATTCTCTCAAGTGTTCGATCTCAACACATCTATTCACACTTGTTAGTTTGCACTCTAGTACCTTGATTCTCATTTTCATTATCGGTGGGTAATCTCATGTCTGTTAACGGTATACATCAATGACCAGTAATTAGACGATGGACTACTATGTTCGACCTCGACACCTCTATTCGCATAGTAGGACATGTACTTGTGTCATGTCCCCGGTTTTGACCCCATTTGCATGATGTATATATTGTAATTAATCGTGGTGAGGAGATCAGGGCAAAAGCCCCACCATCGATTTGGCTGTGTATGTTTCGACAATGGGGTAATTGCCGATGGTATGTTGTGCTATCCGACACCTTATAATGTGGCATCATGTAAACCCGCACATCAATTAAAATAAACCACAACCAGCTACGGCAGTGCAACGTTGAATGAAAAGGGCATGGTTCCGAAGGATAAGGGGTGGGGGATGTCAAACCTTGGTTATGGGGGGAAAAACCCATGTTTTATTACCTTGTTGATTTGCCACCTTTTTGTCTCACCCAACCTTCTCAACCTCTTTAATGCTTCAGCTGGTGGTTGAGGAGTTATGGCTGAGGGCATTTATTGCTGAAGTGGTGGTGGTTGTGGGAGGCTGTCAGCCTTACCCAATTGCCCACTCCACCCACGTTGCCCATTATTCTCCCTCACGCACTCTTCCCTGATTAGTTTTACACTCTACCACGATTTTGGTTGTTTTCTCCTCAAGCACAGGTTTTTGGGGGCGTTTTTGGTCTCACGCAGATTTTTCTTCCTCTCTCCACGAATTGCTGAGCACCCACGACCTGCAAATTCGCGTCCTCCCTGTTAGTGGTGCATCCATGGGCAAAAACGGAGCTACTTTTCCTCACGCGGGGCCTCCATTGTCTGTTCCTTTCCTTTCTGGGTCGGATTGGTTACCCACGCACCAGTATTCTTCTGTTTGGGGCGCACATAGGGAGCTGAGAGCCATGCTCTTGCATCCACGACTGACTGTGAAGGGCCATTCACGTTTTTGGCTGTCTCACAGGTTAATTGGGTTGTTTTTTCCTTGTTGTGAGTCGTGCTCACTGTTTTTGTTTTGGGGCTGTTGTCTTCCCCACGTTTTTTGTTGGCAGCAGTGTCCAACTGCGTTTTGGGCCACTGGGTTTTTGTGGTGAGTCGTTTTTCTGCTGTGAGCTGTGTTTGAGTCTCCCATAGCTAAGCCGGAGTACTGTTTCTTATCCACTGGGGGATGTGGAATGTTACTACTGTTTTCATTGTGAAATTGGGTTGTTGTTGCTGAGTTGTTTTGGCCACGTTAGGGCCAAAACCAACTCCGTGTTTTCTTGTGGACTTGAGCTGTCCTCTTCTTCTGTTTGGGATTATCCCTGGTTGCCTTTGTTTCTTCACAGGGTTGTGAAGGGTGGTTTTGCTGCTGGTATGCAGTGGTTGTCCCCTTGGTATGTGCTGGCTTGGCTGCTGTTGATGGCCTGTTAAACCCAGCAGTGTTTGGGTTGGCTGACTATGTCCCCTTAGCTATGTGTAAGCCTGCAATTGACCCTTATCCTGAAGGAATCATGCCCAGCTCGGGGGTGGCAGCGTTGTTGAGAGATTGATGAGCAAGCTGGCCTATGGTTGGGTGGAACGTCGCAGCGACGTAGCTGGTTGCGGGTGAATTCTTCATCCACAGATAAGTGCTGCTATTCTATCTCTGCAATTATATTGATGTAAATGAATAACGATGAACATGATTAATGCTGGAATGTATGTTTGCTTCCGCTGTTTGATGAAAGAATTATGCATTGAGTAATTGTGCATGTAAAATGATGGACTATGCATCCTGTTATGCATGTTGTTTAAACTTGCAAATTTTCAGCATTATTGACTGTTGTTTATGTTCATGGGCTGTTTGCCCCTTTGATGTTTTGATTGGTCTGCTCGTCGCGTCCTCTTCGCCGGATTGAGGGATGGGGACGTGACAACTTGTAGGGGTTTGTGTAGAAGAATTTCCAGACTGGTGGCATCTCTTATATGCTACCCCCTTGATCATGCCAGTGTTCATGAGATTTCAGCTCTCGTGACTTGATACCAGTGTATGTCAGATATTTCCAGCCACTATGGAGATCTTGATCCATTGTATATCTTCAGCCATTTTGGAGATCATGATTCGTTGTATATTGTATATCTTCATCATGGAGATTCTGATCTATGTATATTGTACGTGGTGATGACCACATATGTGATATCATGTATTATGCCTATTCATGGCCATTGTACTCTTATGTATCCAGGACTGCTATATGTACTTGCATTTATATGCAGAGTTGTATTATGGTGCTATGTTGATTGGGTGGATGGTCTTCCATTTGGGTACCTTCATCACTCCACTTATGGGATGGACTTATAATGTATTTCGGCCATCGTATGACCCCTCTGACCTCACACATTAGGGGGCATCTGTTATAGCGGATTTCAACACTCCAGGTGAATCACACTTTGTATGGCCTTCCCCTATTCCGCTGTAGATTCTTTAGACCCCATGGACCACCTTTTATCCTTTGATGTTACCTTGATCATCCCCAAAACTATATAAAAAATGATATACGCGGCTTTTAACCCGATAACCGCGTACATACGCGGATCTGTCCCCGATAACTGCGTACATCGGGATGTGTGCATAATCCAAATCCTTTTTGGAGTTTTCCTTGACTTGGATCTGACTCATTCGACTCCTGGCCTTCCATATGCCTTGAGATCGCTCGGATTCGACCCTTCAGTATCCCTTGTGAAGCTATATAAGGAACCCCTTGGTACATTGAAGGCATATAGATAGAATTGAAGCAAACAAACTATAGTCCATTGTTGCCAGGATTTATACTTGAGTCTGCATCCCTTTGTCCCTTGGAGCACAGTTGTGTTCTTCCCAAGCTTGCCTTGTACTAGTGAGCTTGCTATCGAGAGATGGAGGATTGAGGTGGTGGAGGCCCAAGTGGGGGATTCAATTTCTTTGGTTCGCAGACGTGCTGTCAGAGGTTGTATCTATCTTGTAATCTTTGATTTATATTAATAGAAACATCTTTTCCTGTCCAATGATGTGTATTTGATTGAATGTTGTATCCATTGGAATATGTCAAATGCTTTTACATTATTGATGATATATATATGCTAGAATAGATATAACACCATGATATATAGTATGCTTGTATTGTTTACTTGTTGTTGAGGAAGTATTATGTCAATTCAAGTTGAAGATTGGAAAGCTCAACGGGGATCTACTTCAACCATCTAGAATAAGGTACGAGGTCTGATCCTTTAGTGTTAGACATTTTATTTCTATTGCATATTGGGAAAGATGGCTTTCTGGAGTCAAGTCTGTCTATTGTGGTACCCCAAGCCATAGGAATTTCTCTCCGTAACAGTATATTCTTTTGTTTATGAGTTCATGGTTTAGCAGGAAACAGTCCAGTGTTTCTCTTAGCATGGTTGAAGCAGAATACATAGCAGATTGCTCTACTAAGTTGTGAAGCCATATGGCTTCAGAAGCTGATATCAGGTCTCTTTGACCTGAAGGTGGACACAACAATGATTCTATATGATAACCACAGTTGTAATGACAAAGAACCCTGTCTTCCACATAACACGTAGAAATCCGATATATAAGATAAGATGAAGATAATGATACTGTAGATGTAGATGATGGTGATTTAGTATTTCTATACCGAATATAGAGATAATGATGTTTCAGTATTCCCATATTGAAGATATAGATGATGATGATTTCAATATTTCTATACTGAAGATATAGATGATGATGCTTTTAGTATTCACATATTGGAGATAGAGATGATGATAGATCAGTATTCAGATATTGAAGATGTAGATGATGATGGTTTGGATGATGATGTACTGACGAAGGATCTACCTCAAGTAGAGTTCGAACACTTTCGAGACAAGCTTGGTGTTGTTCAGAAAGACCTTCCTCGAAAGGGGGAGTAGTGATGTTGCAGTGGGACTGTATCATCTCTGGGCATTTGCCCTAAAGTGATCCAGAGGCCTCAGTCCTCGAGAATGAAGAGGGATTGTATCATCCCGGGACATCTGTCCACAATAGATCCGGTGACCTCAGTCCTCGAGAACGTGGTGGGATTGTATCATCCCTAGGCACTTGCCCTAAAGTGATCCAGATACCTCGATATTTGAGAATGAAGAGGGATTGTATCATCCTGGGACATCTATCCATAATAGATCCGGTGACCTCGGTCCTCGAGAATGTGGTAGGATTACATCATCCTTGGACATCATCCTAAAGTGATAGGGAGTGATTATCCCGTAATTGTATTTGGTGACTTCGGTCGTTGAGAATGTGGTAGGATTGCATCATCCTTGGACTCAAGTCCTAAAGTGATAGGGAGTGATTATCCCGTAATTTTATCCAGTGACTTCGATCATCGAGAATGTGGTAGGATTGCATCATCCTTGGACTCAAGTCCTAAAGTGATAGGGAGTGATTATCCCGTAATTGTATCTGATGACTTCGGTCGTCGAGAATGTGGTAGGATTGCATCATCCTTGGACTCAAGTCCTAAAGTGATAGGGAGTGATTATCTCGTAATTGTATCCGGTGACTTTGGTCATCGAGAATGTGGTAGGATTGCATCATCCTTGGACATAGTCCTAAAGTGATAGGGGTTGGTTCTCCCGTAATCAATCCAGTAACTTCAGTTGTCGAGAATGTGGTGGGATTGTATCATCCCTGGAATTTAAGTCCAAAAATGATCCAAAGACTTTTTGTCTTTGAGTTGTGGATTGCAGGTTGTTGCTGATGATGATGATCCCGTACTGATCGAAAGATCATAGTATGATGATGATGACGTAATGATCGAAATATCGGAGTATGATGACATACTGATCGAAAGATCAGAGTATGATGATGACATACTGATCGAAAGATCAGAGTATGATGATGATGACATACTGATTGAAAGATCAGAGTATGATGATGATGTTTGTGATCGAAAGATCAAATGTGATGATAATTATGACCGACAAATCAAAATATGATGATGATGATGTTGCTGCTGATCGAAAGGGAAAAATGTTGATGATGATATTGCTAATCAAGAGATCAAAGTACTGAAGATGTTGCTGCTGATCAAAAGGAAAAAATTCTGAAGATGTTGTTGCTGATCGAAAAATCAAAGTGCTGAAGATGTTGTTGATCGAAAGGTCAAAATGCTGAAGATGTTGTTGCTGATCGAACAGTCAAAGTGCTGAAGTTGTTGCTGATCGAAAGGTCCAAGTGCTGAAGATGTCGTTGCTAATTGAAAGATCAAAATGCTGAAGATGTTGCTGATGATGAAGACTGAGGA
>LPNX011203073.1:144183-175856 GCA_001517045.1 Pseudotsuga menziesii | reverse complement strand
ATTTATAGATGTGTTACCCTGCTGATGTTGATGATGTCCCCTATCTCTACTCTTGTTGTTGATGATGTTGTTGTAGAATACCCTTCTCGTTAAGGGGGAGTTTTGAAATATTGTAACTTCGAAGAATATTCTATATGTATCTTTTGTGGTCCCCGATGGTCCTACTGGGAGAACCACTTGTATTTCATTGTACCCCGATGCTCATAATCGGAAGAACTAATAAGAGTCATGAGGTAGTCCCCTCTAATTGTAAAGGTGGGTCATTAGCATCCCAGTGTGGTTACTTGAGCCTACATGTGTAACTCGAGCCTACATGATTTAAATCGAGCCTACATGTCAAACGAGTTAACTTAAGTGAACAGATGAATATAAATAGAGGTGTAGTGCTCCTCATTTGTGACACACACTCTCACTTGTATATCGCATTAGTGGAGAAGAGAAGTAGCTGGAGAAGGAGGAGGATCAATATTTGATCTCCTTGTTGGTTTTATATTTTATCCTTTTGGGGAATCTATATTGAGGAAGCTTTTGCTGGGTTTTTCCCTTTAGGGTTTTCCCAGGATAAATCTTTGTGTCCCCTTTTTATGGTTGTGCTTGTCTATCTTTCAGTGATCCTGTTTATATGCTTTTGTCATGAAAATGAAATGAAATACTGATGTCTTAGCTAAGCATATGAAAATTTAACATAATGCACTCTGTTCACATGGACAGAGTTCATGCACTCTATCCATGTGGAAAGAGTACATGAACTCTGTCCATGTGGACATAGTTCATGCACTCTGTCTACATTGACAGAGTTCATGCACTCTATCCATGTGGACATTAACTATCGAATGATACATGTGGGTAATAGTACATACCTTGAATAAGAAACAAGTAAAAGCATTACTACTTCTGCTTCCTCTAAATTTTATGTGTAGATATCAGCTGTGGAGTAATTGGAGTTATAGATTTGATCAATCATATCTATAAATCCAAATACTTTGCGACCCATATCTACAAATAAATATAAATGACCCTTATTTATATAAATGACTCTGTGGCCCATATCTACAAATAAACTTGAACAACAAAGACAACAAAACAAACTAACCACCAAAAAAACAAACAATGCCTGCCAACAATGTACAAAAAGCTATAGCATGAAAAGTGTAATCATCAGCATTTACATATTACTTCATATTAATACAGGTTGTAATCATCTCATCTTAGAGCTTAGGTGTAAGTAGTTTACCTTATATATATTATTTCTATGACCCTTTGTATATGTTAAAGCTTAACCACAAACATATTTTACTTTTATGAATGCAGAGTTGATCTATGGATATTTATGGGCTTAATACTCAGATCAATCAGTACAATGTCCTAATATAATGGTAAGTATAAACTGTAACTAACAAGCATTATACATGTTATTTATGGTTCTTTTATGACATAGATTAATGGGAATGATACTAGCCTCAGTGTACTAATAATTGTTATTTGTAATATTTGGTATTTTATATTAGAAATACATAGATCAAACAGATTGGTAATCATAATTACAGGTTAAATGCCCTTGTTATTTGTACTATAATAATACATTCCACTGTTTTAATGATTATGGCTATCATGTACTTGTGACATAACATGAAACATGTAAAACTATAAGTAGCTACATGCACATAAACCAAATTAAACTAAGTTGTAATTATTCCTAGAACGAGCCTCCAATGGAAGACTACTAAGCTCATACAGGGATAGAGTTCATGAACTATGTCCACATGGTCAGAGTTCATCAACTCTATCCATAGTGGACAGAGTTCATCAACTCTGTCCCTATGGACAGAGTTCATGAACTCTGTCCACGTGAACAAAATTCACGAACTCTGTCCACATAGACAGAGTTCATGAACTTTGTCCATGAGGAAGGTGACGATGTCACATATGTTTTATTTGTTACTCTAAGTGACTCTTCATTATGGAAAAAATATCAGAAGACCAAAAATGACATGAATATCTTTAAATGCACACCTATGCCTCCACTTTCCTTCATTCCAACTTGTACCTTATTAAATCCAAAGCCAAAATATAACTATAATTGTAACTTTGATATGCAAATACTAAAATATCATATTTTGACTTTAGCATCCAAATATTATAATATTATTAGGTCCATCAAATCTCAATACTTGGATTTTTTGTTTGTTTATGATTTATATAAAAACAACTTAAAATCCTTATGCTAAGTAAATCCAAAGCCAAAATATAACTATAATTGTAACTTTGATATGCAAATTTTGACTTTGATATGCAAATATTATAATATTATTAGGTCCATCAGATCCCAATACTTAGATTTTTTTTGTTTATGATTTATATAAAAAAAAACTTAAAACCCTTATGCTAAGTAAAGTGATCAGGGGTTCATGAACTCATAGACAAATTTCATGAATGAATATCTTCCTCATAATACCTGTGAACTAAAATTAAAATTAAACTAAAATTAAAAGAAATCTACACTACTAATTAACATGTGCAATAAACTTTAAGATAAAAAAAAAACCTATAAGATAAAAAAAAACTACAATGAATAGGAAATTTAAGCCATTGGCTACAACAAGCCATTAATATTTTTGTTGAACGTTCGGATTATAAAAAAAATTAACGGAATTAAATACCTGTCAAGAAGAGGATAGACCACGAATAGACCTCCATGAACATACCACGAACAGACCACAAATGGACTTCCATGCCAAAAAGATGCTAGAAAGGTGGCGGGGTGGTGAACGTACACGTCAACGCACAACAGGCGGGACTGCAGGCAGGGACGGGGATGACGGGAAACAAAGCAGGTGGTGGGACGGGGACGACGAGTGACTCGGTAGGTGGCGGGACAGGCACGATGGGAAACACTGTGGGTGGAGGAAGATAGGAGACAACCGCAAGCAGAAAACATGAAAATGGGGCCGCAACTGACCTTTTATGTAGAAAAATTATTCTGCCGAACAATTGTTTGGCCAAATAATTGTTCAGCTGAATAAACATAGAACCATCGGTTATGCGTTCCGTCAAATTAAATGGTTCACCATTAAACAATATTCGACCGAATAAAGGATCAATTATTCGGCCAAATAACTATAGTTATTCGGTTGAATAAAATCATTATTAGGCCAAATAAATATAGTTATTCAGCCGAATAACGTCCGCTATGTTTCTCGGGCACCCGATTCTCACGGAAGTGTTACCCAACTTCGTGTTTTCACCCAGTTTTGTATTATTATTGTTGTTGGATTTTAGTTAAGTTTGTGGGAATTCTATGTTAATTTTAATGGAAAAGAGTTTTATGCAGTTTATTTTAATGGTCACAGGATCGAACCCTGTGGCCTTAGTGATATGCTATGAAATTGGATGTCTTGGGATCTAGGGTTTCCAAAATGTTGTATGGATTTCTTGGGATCCAAGGTTTGCAAACTGTGTGATATTTTGTTTGGATTTTGTGGATTTCTATGATGTTAAGAAAGTTGTGAAATCATTGATGAATTTGGGTATCCCCTTATAGTTAGAGTGTCTATCTCCTTACTAGATACCCATATTTAATCTTTAAACCTATAGGGATTTCATTGTTCTAAGAGTTCTTTTATTTTTTTTTAGGGTTTGTCAAATGCCAATTTCATTTAAGTTTCTAATTTCTCCCTTCTATTTTTTTGCAGGTAGAGAGGGTTATGAAGGGAAACATCCCTTCATTAGATAATTTTGTTAAGGAAAAACATGTTTTCTCAAATGCAAATTTTACTTAACTTTCTAATTTCCTCTTCTTTTTTTTGTAGGTAGATATGGTTGTGGAGGGATGCATACCTTCACTACATAATTCGGTCAAGGAAGATAATTCGGTCTAGGAAGATTAGGGGGTTGGTTAATTCTTTAAAAAAGGTCTTTTCAGAGAGCAAGGGAATGACACAGTACACTAAAAAAATAGAGAGTACTATATTCCAAGCTTCTCGCACCTAGGGTTGTTGCTACATGATTTAATTTTAACAGTAAAGTCCAAACATAGATTTGTCTTATATTGTTTATTGATTTTTTTGTTTTGTTTCTTCGTGGGTAAAAAATCCAATTAATTTATTAATAGACATGTTTTTCTTTAAACAATAATGTAATACAGAGAGGGATTTGAATTCTAAACCCACATAAACCTTGGATGCAGGAATCTATCAACAAAAAATATACACATAACAATATATAAGAATGGGGAGAGTCACAAGATCGCTTGGAACCTAAAGGCCAACCAAGGTTTTAAAATGGTACTACTCTAATTTGTTTCTCATCACCAATTTATTCAATAAGAACATATTGATGGGTTAATTATTTGTCCATTTCAATTTGAAAGTAGGCGAATATAGAGGAAGATACATGCTAACCCTCATCTATTGAGAGAGGGATGATAGATCTTAAATGTTAATGGATTTATAGAAAAAATTTAGTCCTAGATTAGATTTGAGTTTCCAGGCATTCTACTAAACGGTTTTGGCCTACCATTGAACGTGGAAATTGATATTTCAAATCCCCGTGAATGTACATTTTGCTACATGGATATATGAATAGCCTCAATTTACTATGTGTGTACTTCTCCAGGGGTCTTGAGAGGCTATCCGGTAAGTAATTTGAACATTTTAAACTTGCACTCTACATGAACTAATATTAAATAAAAATAACATATAGCATGGTGGAAGACAAGGATAACAATATCAATAACAATACAATCTCTAGTGATGATCCAGACGAGCTCCCTCTTCCATGCACTAGGAGTAGCAACAATAGAATTGGCCCTTATGGTGTGTCTTCTAAGCCTTCTATGCATTCTTTGTGTCCTGTATTTCAAATTAAAAACCCACCATCACGTGTTTTCTTTTAGGGACTTGAATTCTCTCTAGTCCATTAGAATTATTCTGACCGTATCTATAGGAATGTATAGTCTGGAAGAGTTGTTGGGGATTTCTCTGTTGAGAAACAAAGGTTGGTTTTTTTCTTTAGTGGGGAACCAAACCCAAGAATACCTTTACAGAGTCTATATCGTAGTGTCACAGGGATTCATGGAGACATTCTTCAGCCAAGCCTAGAATATTGGGCATTTAGTTGGTAAATAAATGTTGTTGCTTCGAGATTATACTATGAAGACATATTTATTAGTATCCCTATGGCCAACCTTATTAAACCATGTAAAAATACAAAGCTTCTTTCTGTTAGCCTTAATTTTTGAATAAGAAGAATTTTCATCTTTAGGTGTAACTAGTATTAGTTAATTGTCTTTTTCTTTTTCAAGTGGTCCATGTCGTTCAATGTTTTTCTTACATTTTTCTTTGGATCTATCCTTGGATGGATTATTGTGAAAATAAAAAAGCCTCCAGAATATTTAAATGGCATAGTTATTACAAATTGTTGTGCAGGTAGGTGACTTAATTATGTTATGTTGTGTAGTTTTGAATATTTATAGAATAGTTGACTTTAAATGTAAAATTAGGAAAAGACAGAGGAGCAATAAAATGCATTTTTGTTGATATGACAACCAGGTTAAAGTTTAGCTGAAGGATGGAAGTATATTACATTTTAAAATTTTGCAATACTGATGGTTTAAACTAAGGGAACTACCTCAATAACATTGTGAAATCCTATTTATATATAGGAAACTTGGGAAATCTTCTTATCATTATTGTTTCTGCAATGTGTCAAGAGCAAGGAAGTCCCTTTGGAGAACCTAGTGCATGCAAAGTAAGGGGGACAACATATGCTTCACTTTCGATGGTTGTATGATTCGAATTAAATATTAATCCTATGAACTATAAACATAATATTGGCATTGTTTCTTTATAATTAGAAGCCTAGATGTGCTCAATTCCACACTTCAAAACTTTATTTGTATGAGTTATTTTCCTATTCCGTAGATGATAAATCCAAGCAGGGTGAATCCCTTTGTTTTTTTTTATGTGTTTCAAATTGGATTTCCAACTTAGTAGTATCTTCATATGCTCACATGCCTACAATCTCATAATATTAGTGGGAAAAATTCATGAAAAAGAGGAATTAGAAAATGGACTTCATGAGAAGATCCCAAATATTGATTATTTAAATGTTGGAGAAACATCTAAACTTTTGCACATAGTCCATATTATTCCAAAAGTGTCGAGTTCTCGAGGAGATTATCCTTCTGATGAGGAGAATGAAAACGAGATGGCAAGGATTTCATTTCCATTTAAGAATTTCAATTAAGAGGTTGGAATAATCAATCTCAACTTTTATGTCATGGTTTGGCATTATTCTAGCTTGTTGAATCCATCTTGATGCCTTTGCAGGATATTCAAAATGAAGTTGGGTTGTGTATCCATTGCAATCTTGCCTCATGTTCTTATTTAGAAATCCTTGATGAAACTTCACAAATTCCCACTGCGTACAAGATTTATACTCATGCCATTGTAGGTGTGCCATGGTTTGAAATATATGAATTTGAAATTGCCTATATCACTGAAGAAAATTTACTCAAGTGAGGATTTTTTGTTAAGTGTTGAAAAGTTTTCTCAAAAGTAGGAACACTTCTATCATAAAGCTTGGAAGCTTTGCTCAGGAACATAATTTTTAATGTAAAATTTTTTTGTAATAAGAATGTAAATATGGTATTCAGTGTTCACAGAGGATGATCTTCTTATGCATAATTTTCAATTTCATTGAATGCCCTTAAAGAGGTAAAAAATATGTTAACTTTGGTTAATCGAATTTATCTATTTACGAAAAAAGACAATTCAATAGGAATATATGATAATCATCTTTGTAGTTTCAACATTATGCTCTCAAGCACATGATTAATCGTTAATGTTTTTTGGATTAGACTCACTGAGATCTATTGTTCTTTGCTTGTAGTATCCTTCTTCCCCATTAATATTTAAGAGAAAAAAATTGAATGGAAAATACTTGAATAAGGAAACTTGAACAAGATTTCTAGGACACCACATGTAAGAATCCTCCACCAAAATCTTTCTGAAAAATTCCATCCCACCCAAATCCAAGAACCTAAACAACTCCACTAATGGGAATTAAAAAAATGGTATGAAAGAAGATAACATGACAGAAAACCATTTGTATGCATGATGACTATATATACCAACATAAAACCAACCAAGTGTAATTTCCCTTTTTTAATTTTTTTCCAAAATGCCCAATTTTCCAATTTTTTCACAATTTTGGCTCTTGACTAGTTTTAGTGTCTTGGTCTCCAAATCAGGCAAATTTATCCCAAATATTCATAGAAGGTGTATGAATGATACCATAACTTAATTATTAGGTTCAAGGATGTATTATGTCCCTCCAATTAGTTCTACAAGTCTGTACTAAATTCTGAACAAGATAGATGATTTTACTAGCAATTTTGGGTTCAAATCCCCTCAGGGTAAGTGATAGAAATGGCTTCCCAAATGTGCATCAACACACTCAAATTATTAAATTGAAGTATGGGATGTGTATAATACATTACCATAGACTCATACGCATAAAAAATATAATTCTCATGGCTTTTATCACTTCTTTCAATCATATATAAAAAGCTAGTTTTGGACACTTGGGGAAATGAGGTGTAGTTTGCCCCAAATGCTATGAAATTCGACCCAATGGCCACAAATTATCAATTAATGAACATGAAACCCATAAAATACTTTAATTACAGTCCATTCATTCATAAATTATTAATATTCCAGACATAAATTCGAATCCATCAAGATTACAAGAGTTTACAACAAGGTAATGGGGAATTGGCATTGTTTCTTCATTATTGAGAAATAATACATGATATTTCTTGGAATTTAGACATGATATATTTATTAAATTGAATATAAAATAATCTACATCAGAATACAAAACAATGAAGTAAGATAATCTCCCTCAAAAAGGCGAATAGCTCACCAAGTGCGCCTCACTCCATTGAGCTGAAATATGGTGAGAAAACTTGAGATGGAAGGAAGAACAAGCTGAAACTTGATGTGTCCATGATATTTTGTAGCTTGAAATTGTAACTTATGACTCCATTAAATATCCTTGAAATACCAAGGTGGCCTCTCCAAACACCAACTAGGATGGGAATCTTTCACCCTCGAAATTGGCTAAGGCATGAACTAGTCTTCCACTAGCTCTCTCTCTTCTCAATAGAAAATTTCACAAATGATAAAAATATTATTCTCATGGATGATAATTATATTTTATAAATATTACTGGTATTATAAGGTTCCAAATACATCGATAAATGAAATCCAAGTTGAATTGGTGTGGCTGCTCATGCTATGCCATGTGGCCTCTCTCTTCACCTTCCCTCTTCTCCCAAATTTGAGTAGGAGCCTATTGGCCTTCTATAACTCCCATGAGCACCCTATAAGATTATATATTCAGGATTGACATGTCATATATGTCAGTATTCACCTTCCCTCTTCTCCCAAATTTGAGTAGGATCCTATTGGCCTTCTATAACTCCCATGAGCACCCTCTAAGATTATATATTCAGGATTGACATGTCATATATGTCAGTATGTCAGCATTCATATACAACTTGTGTCATAAATTTCATAGAATCTCCATCATTGGTGTCATAGATGTCATAAATGTAAGGAGAATCTAGCCAAGTGTCCATGAAACTCCCATTTGGCTCTTCCTCTCCCATGTAAGTTACAATTCATCCCAAATTAGACCTATGAAGTATATGGACAAGTATATTAACCTCATAATCCATCCCAAAACATTATGAACCCCAATAGATTCAAAATTATAAAAGGAGGATGCCTTTTAACATATGAATTCTAGCTTGAGTGGGCCCCATAGTATCCACGTGTCTCCATTTTCCATAGCCATTTCATTTTTCACTTGAATTCGTTTAATTAAATCCATTAAATAAATAATTATTCCTTTTAATTTCTAAACACCATTTATTATCTCCCTTATTAACTTCCCAATGTCTCCACCCAACATAGGGAGCTAGTAGGATTGATGGAATTTTCCTGCTTATGCAATTATTTGAATGGGGACATTATAGTCCTCTCCACCAAATATTTCTTGTCCTCAGTCAATTTCAGATTTGGATGCTGAAAAATATTCTCTTCTTCCCATTTGCAATCTTCACTTGGTAGATCCTTCCATTGCACCAAGTATTCTTTGATTGTTCTGCTCCTCAATCTTCTCTCCCTTGTCTTCAATTTTTTTTCTGGAATAAGTGTGAGTTGTCCTTCATAATCCAAAGGAGGGAGTGTATCTAAAATGACAATTTTCTGACCAATATATTTCTCAATACAAGAAACATGAAATACATTATGAATTTTACCCCCTTATGGAAGTTCCAACTCATATGCTACTTCTCCAATTTTTCGGATTACCTTGTAGGGCCCATAGTATCTTGGCTTTAGCTTTTCTGCTTCATTCTTTTGAGAGATTTTTTTTGTATGGATGCAACCTAAAATACACTAAATAATCAACTTGAAAGTTCCTTTCCTCTCTATGTTTATCTGCATATTGTTTTTGCTGATTTTGGGCAACCTACAAATTGTCTTTTAAAAGATTTAAACTTTCTTGGATTTCTTCCACCCAATATTTAGTTTTTGGAGCTCTACTATCACCAAATATCATATCAAAAAATGTAAGTGCATCATAACCATATAATTTTCTTAAAGGAGACATCACTATTGACATGTGAAAGGTGGTGTTGTAGCAAAACTCACCAAAGTGTAGCCATTTTATCCAAGATTTTTACTATTCTCCCACATAGTTTTGGAGGTACCCTTCCAACCATTTATTCACCCTCTCTATTTTTCCATGAGTTTGGGGGTGGTATCTTGTACTTGTATTCAACTGAGTTCCCACCAACCTGAAAATTTCTTGCCAAAAAGCACTCATGAATCTACCATCTCTATCACTCACTATGCTCTTGGGAAGCCCATGCAATCTGAAGATTTATTTGAAAAATGCTAAGCCACTTGTGCAGCACTAAAATTTGATGTAACATAAATAAATGAGAAAACTTAGTCAACCTATCCACTACCACATATATGCAATCCTTTCCAAAATATTTGAGCAAACTGGTGATGAAATCCATCGATATATTGTCCCATTTTCGCTCTGAAATGGGAAATGGTTGTAATAAACTAGTGGGGTGTGTGAGTTCTGATTTGTTTTGTTGACATAACTTACATTCATTCACATACTTATGAACATATTCCTTCAGCCCCTTCTAATAGAACCTTTGCCTTAGTTTCCTATAGGTTTTGAAGATCCCCAGATGGCCTGCTAGTGGGGAATAATGTGCTTCCTGCAAAGCTTTGTACTTAATCTCTGAATATTGAACAAAATAAATTCTGCCCTTATAGCATATCATCCCATTCAAAATTATGTATTTATAATCTCCCGTGAGTCCATCTTATACATCACAAGAAAACTTATCTTTGGCATATTCAACTAGTAGCATGTCTTTCCAATTTTTAGAAATGTCCATAAGAGAAAAAGAAGGTCTTCAAGATAATGCATCTACTACAATGTTATTATTTCCTTTCACATATTCAATGTCAAAATCATAATCTTGGATCTTTCTTACCCACTTTTGTTTCCTTTCATTTAGATCCTTTTGGGTAAGGAAGTGTCGTAGACTATTTTGGTCCGTTTTCACCACAAACTTGTTGCCTACCAAGTATTGTTGGAATTTGTACAAGGCATGACTGATGGCCAACATCTCTTTGTCATATATGGATTAAATATTTTCATGAGGTTGCAAATTTCTTCTCTTAAAGGCTATAGGGTTTTTGCCTTGCTTTAGGACAATCCCTACTCCTTCACCTGAGGCATCACATTCAACAACAAAAGGCTTAGAAAAATAAGGTAATGCAAGTATGAGACAACTACTCATTACCTCTTTCCTTTTTTGGAAGGCCTTTTCAGCCTCTTAATTCCACTTTAAAGCATCCTTCTTAGTCAAATCAGTGAGTGGATAAGTCAACTTGGAGAACCCTTTCACAAACTTTCTGTAGTATGTACATATTCCAATGAAGCCTCTTAATTCTGTGATGTTTTTGGCAAATGGCCATTCTAAGATATCCCTGATATTTTCCATGTGCAATTTCACTCTATATTTCCCAATAATTTTCCCAATATATAATAGTTCTTTCATCCTAAATTCACATTTAGACATCTTAGCATACAAAGATTGTTCTTGCAAAGTTTTCAACACAATCTCTAAGTGTTGCAAGTGCTCTTCCTAAGTTTTACTGTAAATGAGAATATCATCAAAGAAGACTAAAAAATCCTTCTAATCTGCATGCAAAATTTTCTATTCATACATTTCGAAATGTATCTAGAGCATTAGTTAACCCAAATGGCATAACAAGAAACTCAAAGTGACCATAATGACATTGAAAAACAGTCTTTTTCACATCTTCCTCCATTCGAATTTGGTGATAACCAGATCTAAGGTCAATTTTGGAAAAGTACTTAGCTCCAAATAGCTCATGCTTGAGCTCATCAATCCTAGGAATAGAATATCTATTCTTGATGGTATTCTTGTTCAAAACTCTAAATTCTATACACATCCTTAAAGTTCCATCTTTTTTCTTTACCAACACTACTGAAGAAGCATAAGGGCTAGAAATTGGTCTAATGAGTCCCAACTCTAAGATTTATTGAATGGTATTCTAAATCTCATATATAAACTTATTGGGATGTATATAAGGTGGTATCTAAATGGGTGAAGTACCCTCCTCCAAAACAATGTTATGCTCAACCCCCCTATTAGGTGGTCTACCATGTGGAAGATCTCTGAATTTTTTTTCATATTTGTGCAAAAGTGTCTCTATCTATTTTAGGTGTTTAAAAAGTCTTATTTTTGGCTTGGGAGAGGTGACATAACATTCATCAGCCCATTATATATCCCCATTACTCAATATATATCTTGTACTATTGCAATTTACTACTTGTTTTGGGTAAGTGTGCTGCCCTCTCACAACCCTTAGTACCCCTGTTGAATCTTGAAATTTCATTTAAGGAATTTGATAATTTATTGAATTATCTCCTATAGAAAACACCCATTGCACTCCCAAGACTAAATTAGTATCATCAACATCAACCACATAAAAATTATCAACGAAAGTATAGTTACCTATGGTGACTTGCAGCTTTGAAACCCGTGCATTGCATTACATTGTGTTGTGACTTGGAATGACAACTGTGAATCCATCGAATATATCACTTGGTATATTTATTTTCTTCACCATATATTCATCAATGAAATTATGTGTATCTCCTCCATCTACCAAAACTTAAGCTCTGTATCCCAATACAACACCCTTGCGTCGAATAGTGTGATAGCGATGCAGTGTTGAAAGTACTTCCTTTTTTGCTTTGTCTAGTGAAGGCTGATTGTCTTCTTGTTTTTATTCTTCAGCAGTTGTCTCATATGCCTCATATTGATCTGAAGTTTTCTCCTCTTCATCCATACCCCCTTCATACCCATCATTATCATAAAATACTTCTATGCATTGAGCCTTTCCTTTAGCACATTTATGCCTCCGTGTCCATGGTTGGAAGCATGTGAAGCACAATCTTTTCCTTTGAAGTTCATCCATGTTTTGTATTTTTTTCTTATTATTTTAAAATCTATCCTTTTTCCAAAACTTCTTATCAGGTGCATCCATTTTCCAATGCTTTCTTTCAAATTTGAAGTTAGGCTTGGGAGGAAATCTTGTTCCAGGAAGCACATTTTGAAGATCTCTAGTCAAGCTCATTGCATCATTTAAGTTAGTAGGATTGTGGGATTTGAAAAAACCTTTGAAGGGATCTACCAAACCTTCACTGAAAAACAATACTAACCTTCCCATATATACATCAGCCACCTTCTTTGATAATCTTTGGAATTCCAACATATACTCAATAGGAGTCCCTACCTGCTTCAATTGTTCTAGTTCTTTGAAAGACAATTCTCGATCTTTTTACTCAAACCTTTCTAATACCCTGTCAATAAATTACCCATATGTTTTAACCTGATCATGACCCAAGGTTTTCATTCCATGGAACCACCATTCACTGGAATCTCCATCCAAGTGCAAAACAACCATTTTAAAGCATCTTCTTCCACCATTGGATTCAACTGAAAATACACATCCAATTTTTGCACCCAAGTGTTAGCAGAACTTTGAGGTGAACCATAAAAAGTAGGAAGTGGAACATTAACTATGGAAAATTCAATTCTTTGTTTTGATGAAGAGACTTATTTTCCTCCTTCCTTTTGATTTTGTTTTCCATGGTGAAGTACGGCTCAAATGTTATACTTCTCCTACACTCTTCATCCAATTTAGCCCATTCTTTTGTCATTGTATCAATTTCAAATTGAATGTTAGTATCTTCTATGGGAATAAGAAATTTAGGTGCAGTAGGAATTGGTGTGCTCTGAAATTCATGGGGTCTATTATGGGGTCATGTTCTTTATAATATATTCTCACCCATTATCTTCTTTTCTTCTGGGTGTAAACCACTGTTGTCTTCTATTACTCCTAATTTACTTCCAAATTGGCTAACAACCAACAATTTGAATCCTCTCATAAGATTATGTTTCATGTTCTTGGCTATGTCATAAAATAGAGGTTGTATGAGTTTAATATATTCAAGCTTTTCATGATCAGTGGTCCCTTCCTTGCGCTAGTCATAGTTTCAGCAAAATGTACCTCTTCTTCTACTACTTCTTCTCCTTCAACAAAAACACCTTCAACTTCAGGATCTAAGGGTGGTGGTTTATTGATTTGAATCCTTGTTAATACCATCAAGTGCCAATACCATTCTCTGATACCACTTGTAATTTCCCTTTTAATTTTTTTTTTCCAAAATGCCCAATTTTCTAATTTTTTCACAATTTTGGCTCTTGACTAGTTTTAGTGTCTTGGTCTCCAAATCAGCCCAATTTCTACCAAATATTCAGAGAAGGTGTATGAGTGATATAATAACTTAATTATTAGGTTCATGGAGTTATTATGGCCCCCCAATCATTTCTGCAAGTATGTACTAAATTTTGAATAACATAGATGATTTTACTAGCAATTTGGGTTCAAATCCCCCTGGGGTAAGTGATAGAAATGACTTCCCAAATGTGAAAAAACCCACTGGAATTATTAAATTGAAGAAGAGAATATGTAGAATACATTATAATAGACTCATGGAATAACCAATCAAATTCTCATGTCTGTTATCACTTTTATCAATCAGATATAAAAAAATAGTTTTGGACCCTTGGGGAAATGAGGTGTAGTTTGCCCCAAATGCTATGAAATTCGAACCAATGGCCACAAATTCTCAGTTAATGAAAAAAAAAACCCATAATATAATTTAATGGCATTCCATTCATTCATAAATAATCAATATTTCATACATCCATTCGAATACATCAAGATTACAAGAGTTTACAACAAAGTAGTGGGGAAATGGCATTGTCTTTTTATTATTGAGAAATAATACATGAGATTTACTGGCCTTTCGACCTGATATATTTCTGAAATTGAATATTAGAGAATATACATCAAAATACAAAATACTAAAGAAATATAAGGTCCCTCAAAGAGGTGAATATCTCACCAAGTGTGCCCCACTCCATAGAGCTGAAATATGGTGAGAAAATTTGAGATGGAAGGAAGAAAAAGCTGAAATTTGATGTGTCCACAAGCTGTTGTATCTTGCACCTATAACTTATGACTCCATTGAATCTCCTTGAAAGACCAAGGTGGCCTCTCCAAACACCAACTAGGATGGGAATCTTTTACCTTTGAAATTGGCTAAGGCATGAACTACTCTTCCACTAGCTCTCTCTCTTCTTAATAACAAATTTCACAAATGATCGAAAAGCTTCTTCTCATGGCTGATCCATTTATTTTATAAAAAATAGTAGTATTCTAAGTTTCCAAATCCATCCATAAACCAAATCCAAGTCTAATTGGTGTGGCTGCTCATGCTATGCCACGTGGCCTCTCTCTTCACCTTCCCTCTTCTCCCAAATTCGAGTAGGAGCCTCTTGGCCTTCTCTAACTCCCATGAGATCCATCTAAGACGCTGTATTCAGGCATGAAATGTCATATATGTCAGTATGTCAGAATTCATATCCGACTTGTGTCAGAACTATCATAGAATCTCCATCATTGGTGTCATAGATGTCATAAATGTAAGGGGAATCTAGCCAAGTGTCCATGAAACTCCCATTTGTATCTTCCTCTCCCATGTAAGTTACAATTCATCCCAAATTCTACCTATGAAGTATATGTACAAGTATGTTAACCTCATAATCCATCCCAAAACATTTGTGGGCAGTGTTGCATCCATGAGATGGCCAAGGGAAAAACTGCAATGTGGTAAAGTATCTTGTTATTATCAACAAGTTTGATTTAAACATCAAGAAATTATTTCCCACAGCCAATATAACACAAGATATTACTCGTATGGAATGTATGGATTATAGTACAACTGTTCTGCATGGGAAAATTTTTATACTTATTTATTCTATCTTCCAAAAAAATATTTTATGAATTATTGTGGTAAAACATTTGGAGTTTCTTTGTATAGATGTTGAGATTTGATCCATCTCCTAAATATAGATATAGCATTCACTTGAAACTTTAGTTGAGTGGATCCATTCTAAACATCTAGAAAGTAAAACCCCTCAAATGTTAACACAATGATCAACACTGTAAAAAGATCAATGTTCAAACAATATTCTATGAACTTCTCTCTTTTCTACAAATTAGTAAATCAACAGTTATACTTTGTAAGAATAATGAGCTTATATATATTATATTGTATGAAATATCTGTAGCAATGCATATTATCTGAACTTGACTTACAACAAACGAGAGTGGGAACTCATATTTGGTGGAATATCAAAGTTAACTTTTCTCCTTCCTTCTTTCCATAATTTCTGAATATGGTCTATCATGTGAGTGGGGATCACAACATACACGGCATGGTACATGGTCATTGCTGTCCTTCTTCACGACTAGGTTAAATCCTGTTCCTCGAAATGAAAAAAATATTGTGAATTGACGCAATACAGTAGCATAGTTAAATATAACAAATCTAGTTTTGGTAATTCTCATGAAACAATACTCAATGTGATATTTTCTCAAAATTTATGCAGACAACAAAAGTGAAACGTTCTGCTCGTGCATCTATGGAGTCGTTTTTCACTAGGACTACCAACATATTGTTTGCATTTGGAGCCACGCAATTACTATGTATGTCATAAAGTTTTGTTGAAGGGAATTTATGTTTTAAGTTTGACACAGTTTTATTCCAATAGAAAATATAAATGAAAGGGAAATTCTGAATTTCTGCTGATGTTATCAGAGATATTATGCATGCTATGTGGACCCCAAGAGCATTCAAATACGTATACCTTGCAACAGTGTGCTATGTGATGAAAATTAGTATGTTGCACTGTGTTATACTCTATTGGGATTTTGGAGACGAGCTTCTTACCCATTCCAATGCCCTCTCAGTGTTGCCTGCTTCTAATTTCATAAGCATAGGTTTGGGCTTCATGATTGCTCACCAGGTGAGTAAATATAATGTGTAAATTGGAAATTAGAGTTAGCTTTTTATCCAATCAATAGAATAAATTAGAAGAATTTTACTGCATATATGATATCATAATGATGTTTTAGGATTACAGTCTTCTTCCATTGATCATGTTATCCCTTATCACCAGTATTTTTTTAGTTAAATGGGTTGTGTGTATGAATTGTTTGTTATCTATGCATCAGCTATGAGTTATCTATGCATAGTTACTTCCATTGATCATGTTATCTCTTATCACACTTTGTTTTAATTAAATCAATTGTGTGTATGAACGATTTGTTATCTATGCATCAACTATGAGTTATCCATGCATAGCTGCTAGTTTTCCATGTATAGATACATGTTATCTATGCATTAGCTATAAGTAATCCATGTATAGCTTCTAGTTATCCATGCATCACCTATGGATTGTTTTTGATATTTCTATATTGGAAGGAGGCCCATAAACCCACTACAACTGTATTATCGTCTTGAAATATAAAAAAAACATATTTGCTACTCACCTTAAATTCTGAAATACAAACACCTATTAGTATAATAAAACAATGTTTAATACTGATATTTTTACTTGTAGGCGATTGCCTTTAAACTGTTTGTGATGCCACTGAACTTCATGTGGTAAAAATTGTTGAATGTACATCAATGTCATTATATGATTATATTCATAGCGAGGCTCCCAGTGGAAATTCTTCTCTAGTTCTTGGCATTGTTGTTTCCCTTCTTCGGTCCACTAAACAACATAATAGGTTCTATTATCATGAGTTTCTCAACGTATATAATCCCATGCGTTTCTTATTTCATTGTGTTCAGGAAAAAAACTGCAATAATAGGTTCTATTATCATGAGTTTCTCAACGTATATAATCCCATGCGTTTCTTATTTCATTGTGTTCAGGAAAAAAACTGCAAGACAGGTATCATATTGAAATCATATTAAACTCAATTCTCCAGGCTAAGTCACCATTTATCCTGTTAATGTTCAATAATATTAATTGGTTAATGTTCAATAATATTAATTGGATTTGATATGTGCTACCCCATGTGCAAGACTCGGCAAAGAACGAAGGGAAATGGATGCCAAAAGGGTGAAGGATTTTGACAATAAAATGGGGCATCGTAGTCCTCGTTGGAGTGCAGAGATTCGGTTTCGGGAGTTGGGAAAGCCTTTCCAACCTGATTAAACAATTCAATACATTTGGAGTTTTTGACAAGTGTTATCAATGCCCGCCAAAGTAAATCAAATCACATCAAGAGAATTTAAAATTTGCATATCACCTGTAATATTGTCATAGTTTGTATTGTTCTACATCAAGAACTGATTGCCCACAGCCAATATAACGCAAGATATTACTCGTATGGATTGTCTTAGTATGGAATGTATGGATCCGATGTACCATCAATGAGCATTGTATGATTATTTGAATGTCATGGGTCATCTACTTTACCTTGTCTTACCACATGTACCTCTTATGCTCCTGGATCCTTTGTGTTTCATGCTTAACTGTGAGCCAATACACATACAATTGATTGCACTAGTTTCTTTAGAGTAAAACAAACGTTGTTTCACTCCTCCATTCCTTGAGTTTTTTCAACAAGCTATTTCTCGATGCTTCTTGTGGTCATTGCTTAAAACAAACTCTAAAAAATACTAATATTCTTGTTGTATAAGAAGTGTGAGGGTTCTAGATCAAAGGTAGAGCAGCTGCATTATATAATGCAGAATATTGGTGGTTCGATTCCACTGTGCCCTATTTTAAATAGTTGCATCCTATCACTTTTACATAGAGGGAGCCTTATAACAATATTTGAGTCAATATTTTTGTAAATTGTTTCAACTTAAGACAAAAAAATGTTTTTGTATTGTATTTAAGAGGGAGTCTTAAACTCTTATCTTAAATTATTGTATTAAACTATTTCCAGTTTGCATTGAGAATTTGCTAGTACATGGACCAAAGAGATATGAACATCAATCAGACCAAACAAAACTGTAAGACATATCTTTAACATTGAGCTTTACAAAAAATTTATATTTAAGAAATACAGATTTTATATTTAAGAAATAGAGTTGAAGATGGCGCGACATAACATTAAACAGCGCCGATTTTGCAGATTGTATCGTAGCTGCAGATAGGCGACGTAAACCCGGCACGGGCTCTCGGTTTCAAATTTCATGCCATGATCTAGAGCGTTACAACTTCCTAGAGTCTTTTGTCAACTCCAACCACTCTAAATAAACATAATTATTTCACAACAAATTAAAAAATATATATATAGATACCCACTCATATTAGAACAAAGTAAAAAAATAAAAATATAAAGTAAATAGCTTTAAATAAGCACTTGGCAGTAGCTCTATTGTAGGGACATTAAAACAGGTGTTATCTAATATCAAAGTAACCTATGTACAAACAAATATGAAAAAATCACAGTTTATTATAGATTGATCCAGACATAAAACCTTAATCTGTCAATCCTGGATAATTCAGAGGACATTGGACGTGTTGTCACTAATTCAGAGGACATTCTATGTGTTTCTAGTAATTCATAGGACAATGAGAGGTGGCGAAGATGGAGTGGGGAAGTTTGAGAGGGTGTTCAATATGTACTATGTATCAGTTAATGTTGATATGAACCGTTGAATTTGATACGACAATTAATTTAATTGTTCATAATCTTTGCAACATTAATGTATTGATGTATTAAGTTAATGTGGATATGAACACTTGAATTTGATACAACAATTAATTTAATTGTTCATAATCTTGCAACATTAATGTATTGATGCAGGGTACATATTGAAAAGCCTTTAATAACTAGATTTGATACAACAATTTATTCGATTGTTCATAATATTACAACATTCAAGGTACATATTGAAAAAACAAAATCACACTTACTTTTTTCTCTCACAACTATTTAGTTTTTAGTTTGTGGGCAATGCTAGAAGAAGTTAGAGAAAAAACTCTTAGGTGGGAGTGTTAAGAATACTTTTTTGTGTTTTATATGACGTTGAACCATTATAAGTGAAGATTGTTAAATATGTTAGCCATGTTGAATAATCCTTGGGGATTTCATTGTAAATAATATTTCAGTTATTAGTTAGTAAATTCTTGTTAATAATCTCGTTATCTAACTGAAGATAATGGTTTTGATTTCATTTATATGTAATACTCTTCTATGAAGTAATACATTGATTGTTGAGGTTCTTCACGACCTCTATTAGTGGTAAGCAAAGGCAACGAAGCACTGGTGAGAGAGAAGGATCCCGTGAAGGAGGATCCCACAAAGAAGCTATCACCAAGAAAGTGTAATGTCCCCATTTTAAATCATTGCATAGAAAGAAAATTCCATCAATACTACTAGTTCCTTAGGTTGGGTGGAAACATGGGAAAGTTAATAAGGGAGCTAATAAATGGTGTTTACACATTAGAAGGAATAAATATTTATTTAATGGATTTAATTAAATGAATTCAAGTGAAAAATGAAATTTCTATAGAGAATGGAGACACATGGAGACTATGGGGCCCACTCAAGCTAGAATTCCTATGTTAAATGGCATTCTCCTCTTGAAATCTTGAATCTATGGGAAGCCTAATGTTTTTGGATGGATTATAAGGTTAATATACTTTTCCATATACTTCATAGGTCGAATTTGGGATGAATTGTAACTTACACAGGGAGAGGAAGATCCAAATGAGAGTTTCATGGACACTTGGCTAGATTCCCCTTACAATTATGACATCTATGACACCAATGATGGAGATTCTATGATAGTTATGACACAAATCAGCTCTGACGGCTGAAATCTAATATATCTGACATGTCACTCCTTAATAAAGCATCTTAGAGGGTTCCCATGGGATTTGGAGAAGGCCAAGAGGATCCTACTCGAATTTGGGAGAAGAGGGATGGTGAAGAGAGAGGCCACATGGCATAGCATGAGCAGCCACACCAATTCAACTTGGCTTTGGTTTATGGATGGATTTGGAACCTTAGAAGACCAATAATGGTTATAAAATTCAAGGATCAGTCATGAGAAGGGCCTTTTGATCATTTGTGAAAATTTTTATTGTGAATAGAAAGAGCTAGTGGATGACTAGTTCATGCCTTAGCCAATTTTGAGAGTGAAAGATTCCCATCCTAGTTGGTGTTTAGAGAGGACACTCAAGTATTTCAAGGAGATTCAATGGAGTCATAAGTTATAGGTGCAAGATACATCAGCTCTTGGACATATCAAGTTCAACTTGTTCTTCCTTTCATCTGAAGTTTTCTCACCATATTTCAGCTCTATGGAGTGAGGCACACTTGGTGAGCCATTCATCTCTTTGAGGGAGCTTCTATTTCTCTAGTATTTTGTATTCTAATGTAAATGATCTGCTATTTAATTTCAGAAATCTCTCAGGTTGAAAGGCCAAAAAATCTAATGTATTATTTCTCAATAATGAAGAAACAGTGCCATTTCCCCACTACCTTGTTGTAAACTCTTGTAATCTTGATGGATTCGAATGGAGGTATAAAATATTGATGATTTATGAATGAATGGATTGCAATTAAAGTATATTATGGGTTTCATGTTCAGTAAATAAGAATTTGTGGCCATTGGATCGAATTTCATAGCAATTGGAGCAAACTACACCTCATTTCCCCAAGAGTCCAAAACTAGTTTTTTATATCTAATTGAAATAACTGATAACAACCATGGGAGGTGGATTGGTTATGAATATAAGTATCTTATAATTTATTATACACATACCCTTCTTAAATTTAATAATTAGAGTGGTTTTATGCACATTTGGGAAGCCATTTTACCACTTACCCCGTGGGGGATTTGAGCACAAAATTGTCAATAAAATCCTCTATCTTGTTCAGAATTTAGTATAGACTTGCAGAAGTGATTGGAGGGCCAGAATACATCCTTGACCATAATAATTAAGTTATTATATCAATCATACACCTTCTCTGAATATTTTGGAGCAATTGGGTTGATTTGGAGACCAAGACACTAAAACTAGTCAAGAGCCAAAATTGTGAAAAAATTGGAAAATTGGGCATTTCGGTAAAAAATTAAAAAAAAGACATTACAAGTAGTATCAGAGCAGGCCATTCATGGATCTTCAAAACCTATAGGAAACTAAGGCAAAGGTTCTATTGGAAGGGGCTGAAGGAATATGTTCAAAAGTATGTGAATGAATATAATTTATGTCAGCAAAACAAATCAGAACTCTCATACCCAGCTGGTGTATTACAACCATTTCCCATTCCAGAGAAAAAATGGGACAGTATATCGATGGATTTCATCACCGGTTTGCCCAAATATTTGGGCAAGGATTGCATATATGTGGTAGTAGATAGATTGACTAAGTTTGGTCATTTCTTTGATGTTACATCCTCTTTTAGTGCTTCACAAGTGGCGGACCTTTTTTTCAAAGAAATCTTCAGATTGCATGGGCTCCCCAAGAGCATTGTGAGTGATAGAGATGGTAGATTCATGAGTGATTTTTGGCAAGAAATTTTTAGATGGGTGGGAACTCAGTTGACTACAAGTACAAGATACCATCCCCAAACTGATGGCCAAACAAAGAGGGTGAATAAATGGTTAGAAGGGTACCTCCGAAACTATGTGGGGGAACAACAAAAAGCTTGGACAAAATGGCTACACTTGGGTGAGTTTTGCTACAACACCACCTTTCACATGTCAATATGGATGTCTCCTTTTAGAGCATTATATGGTTATGACACACTTACATTTTCTTATATGATATTTGGTGAGAGTAGAGCTCCAAAAGCTAAATATTGTGTGGAAGAAAGCCAAGAAATTTTAAATCTTTTAAAAGACAATTTGCAGGTTTCCCAAAATTTAAAAAAAAAATATGTAGATAAACATAGAGAGGAAATGACCTTTGAGGTTGATGATTTAGTGTATTTGAGCTTGCAGCCATAAAAACAAATATCTCTCAACAGGAATGGAGCAGAAAAGCTAAAGCCAAGATACTATGGGCCCTACAAGGTAATCCAGAAGATTGGAGAAGTAGAATATGAGTTGGAACTTCTGGAAGGGAGTAAAATTCATAATGTATTTCATGTCTTGTCTAAATAAAGCTATTGGTCAGCAAATTTTTGTTTCAGATACACTCCCTCCTTTGGATGATGAAGGAAAGCTCACACTTATTCTGGAAAAGGTTTTGAAGATAAGGGAGAGAAGATTGTGGAGCAGAACAATCAAAGAATATTTGGTGCAGTGGAGGGATCTGTTAGGATTATTAATATTCCCTTGTTCATAATTTCTATTAAATTAATTAGCCTAACTTAGGAATCACAATTAATTAATTGGGTCCACTAGTACAATTGGGTCCACTTGGCCCAATTGGGACACATGTGCCAATCATTAAAGTGTGGGGAACACTACTAGAGGATAACTGCCACTTAATGCATGTGCATGCATTAGTTAGGCTGCCTCCTATACCAATCCCTACATTTTAGGAGCCATTAGGAGTCCTGGCACAAACCTTGTTATCTCCTAAATAAATTAGTTTTCACTCAGTCAAACTCGGAATTTTTTTTTTCTCAATGATGAATATTTCAAGATGCATTATGAGATTTTATTTGTGATTAAAAAATTCTGAATAGATGGTGCTTTGTTTTTCAATAAAATTTGAAATTTTAGCTTTCGGTGGCTTAGGCGTACTTTTCGACAGTTCGTTAGCCACCGAAAAGCCAACTTTCGGCAGCTAACAGCTTCAGCTCAGGACCATGTTAACCACCGAAAGCCTGTTGATCAGGTTTTTTTGAAAAGGGACTTTCAGTGGCTTAGAAGAACATACCAACGATTCATTAGCCACCAAAATCCTTGATTTCGGCAGTTAAGACCAAAATTTTTGGGCGCTCCAAGCCATTGAAAGTGGCATTTTACTATGAAAAGGCATTGTTTTTAAACGGTGATTCTGAGTGACTAGAGAATCATTTTGTAACACGCTCAGAGGTGTTTGTTCCTAACAGGTCAGAGAACAATAACCTCTCTCAGGTTCCCTACAAGTGTTGCAGATTGGGAGAATCAAATCCATCTTTGAGACCTAATTTTTAGATCTCAAAATTTCCTGTTTGACACATGTTTTTGAAATCCAGATCCCGGGCAAATTAAAATGAATTCCAAAAAATTGAGAGAGGTTTTTTCTCAAAAAAAAACAATCTACAAAAAAATATTTTGATTTATATACAAGTGTCACAGATTTGAAGGACCAAATCCATCCCTGAGCCCCAGTTTTCATCATTTTGGCCAAAGTTTTAGGGCAAAAGATGACCTGTCAGTCCTCCAGGTGGCATTTTCGACCTCATCTATCAGTCCATGAATTCTTTGATGCAGATGTTGAAGAGTTCAAAGATCAAACCTAGGTCCCAGATAATCAACCAGCTATTAGGGCAAATACATGAACTAGAGGTCTCAGAAGGAAAATCCAAACCCTAACCCTAAAACACATCTTGCGCTGGAAACCCTAGCAGAGGCAGCAACAAGCTTGCAGGATCCAAAGGCATCCCATGATGTTGTTGTTATACAGGTTGAAGAAATATGAGATTGATGAAGGATAACACCAGGCTCTACAGGATGATAAGAAGGTCAAGGTTGTAGAAGAAATATTCAAACCCTAGAACACACCTTACGCTGGAAACCCTAGTAGAGGCAACTATTAGCCTTCAGAATCCAGAGGTAGCCCATGATATTGCTGATACTCCAAATCTTATGCAGGTTGAGAAAGTACTAGAAGGACTGGAGTAAAGTGTAAAAGTCTTATTTAAAGGATAAATAAAATTTTGCAGAAAACAGAGCTTTAGGTGGCTTAGGTGAACGCAACAGCTGTTCATTAGCCACCGAAAGTAGAGCTTTCAGCAGCTAACAGACCCAGGATTCTGCCTCCTTAACCACCGAAGGCAGAAAAGGTGCAAAAAGATGTTTTGGCATGTAGAACTAGTTTTGGCGAGTACAACTACCTCAAGGATGAAATATAAAGCTGAAATTTGTTGGAAAACACCATCGAGAGAGGTTTGTTCCAGTTTTGAGGATACAACCATGGAGAAAAGGGTCACAAACCCTACCTAATTTTATCTATTTTTAGTAAAACAAATCCAATTTTTCAGGATCTGAATATTTTTGTAAAGGCTATAAAGCCTAAGACTTATTTTGAAGAAAGGGTTCAACTTCGAGGACTTGTAGACCATCACTATTGTCAAGCTTCTCATATTGCTCATGACCTAATATAAGCTCTTTTGCTATCATATGTTCATCTTCCATTTTTTGTCTATTATGTGCTTATGCTTGAATGTGTTATTTAGGTTTATTCAGGTTAATTGATGTCTGATAGCTATCATCCTATTGGCAGATTGAGGATTTGAATTATAAGTACTTTCCTTGTTCTGATTAGCCATTTATATATATCTGTTTTATGTATGAATCTATCAGCATGATAAGTTCTCCATCTCTGCACCATATTATCAAACCTATGAACAGTGGTAGTTAGAAGCCTTATACTTGATTGAGTTTCATGCATGTCTTGAGAGTGTGAGGTCATGTAGGTCACCTGACTTGATCCACTTAGAAAACCATAAAATTTTTTAAGTTACTAGGCATCCTCGAGCTGCAACCTAGAGGAGTTTCCTGGAGTGATAATAAATTGGCGCCATTGCCAGGGAGAGGAGACTAAAGCTCAGCTTCCCTGGGAGACGACATAGATCATGCTTTGATTATAGGCAAGGTTTGGACACTATTCTGGTTGTAATCATCTATCTGGAAACTACATTGGAATAAGGTGGCTTTAAGAAGACCAAGTACCAGAGAAAACCCTAAAGGGCCACCAGTAACACCTGTTTCAGATCCATAAGAGATTCTAAGAAGAGCTAGGGCTTCAATAAGATAGACCTATAGAGCTGCAAGGGGAGATACATTAAATATTTCTAGAGGTATTTCTGTTGTTATATCAAATAGACCTCCATTTGAATCTTCTTCTGCTGAAACATCTAGTTCTCAGAAGTTTATAAGTAAAATAGAAAATTTTAGGCTTGAGGAATCTTCAATCACTGTTTCTTGTGAATATCTCATCCCTGGCGACTCCATGAAGGACAAATTCAGTGGAGACTCCACAATATTGAGATGTCAAAATCATTTGCTGTTGTTTTGGCTCGGAGGTTTGCACCTCTTGAGTTCTCTTTCGTTCCTAGTTTCCCACATCCAGTACTTGATATGTCTGAATGGGGAGATTTTTTACCTGTCTTCAATGAGGAGAAAGAAGACAACCCCGTAGAACACCTCCTCAAGTTTCATGAATGCATGGATATATTAAATCAACAACATGAAGATGTTCATGTATCCATTATATGGTGATGCACGTAAGTGGTATTTTTCTTTACCTCCTTCCATCATTTCATCATTGAAATATTTTCACCGAGCATTCACTAAGCACTATAAAAGGTACTATTCAGATGAGTTTGCATTTGATAATTGTTGTGAAGAATACAAGTTGCATTCTCAGGATGAAAAGGTAAATAGAGAAGAATATCTCCCTTAAGAGCTACCTCTTCTCTCTTATGATCTTCACGATGAGTTATTTTCCCATAAACATAAATTAGAAAGGAGTAATGAAGAAGCTGAAGGTTCTCCGAATACTATTATTTCAGATTTCCATAAATCTGAAGAGTTAATCTCTTTAATTATGAACCATGAGGATCAATTTTCTGTTGGTCAAAAGCCAATAGAAATCAGTAAGAGTTATCCACAGTTTTCAGTTTTACAGACGAGGGGAAATAACAGTAGACAGGAGGAGATAAATTTACAGAGGTTATCAAGTAATAAAGAAGAACAACAAGAAAATTGTTTTTCTCCTTATGTACCTTCATTTTAAATTTTGATGGAAAGGCTGTTGATGATGAAGAAGAAGATTTTAAGTTTTGTGAGTATTTGTCCACATCTGGAATTTATTTTAGTTCTACTTTTCAGCAAAGAGATGATCAAATACATATGCATGCTGTGGTTAATGATAGCTATGAAGAGTATGCTGTAATAGGGGACACCTCTCATTGTGATCGAGATATTAATGATCTTCAGAATGTTAACCATAATATAGATTCTTTTGACTTTGTACCAAATGCATCTGTTGACTTAGTGTTTCAAGAAGATTAGTTTGTCCCATTTGGAAACCCGAAAGATAATGAGCATATTGAAGGAACAACATGTAACAAATTTGGATATGTAGTAAATACTAAAGGCAACCCTCAGTTTTCTGATTTGCAGAAAAAGGAAGAATGCAATAGATATGAAGAGGAAGATAATGATCTGAAAAGTCCAGAACAACAGGGAATAACTCATCCTTCCCAACCAGAGGTTGAGAAATCTACAGTTAACGTGGAGATCACTGAAAGCAGCCAACAACAACATTAGATTTAGTTGGAACAACAACATAGAGAGGTATTCCTTTATAGTTTTTATGACCTTGTTGTTGACTATCTGGAACTTATAAACATCATAGATATCAAAATATTTTTTTTAGATGATAGTTGGTTCTGTCACCCTTTTAAACTGCATTGATGCATGCTAGGGTTTCATTTATTTTTGGGGTCAAGATCAAGGATAAATTCAGCAGAGCAACTTCTAACATGGATTCATTGGAAGAATGAAGTCACGTGACAAGAAGCCTCTATATATTAGAATTAGGAGTAGGAATAGGTAGAAAAATAATCTCTTAATATTTGCAGCTAGATCATTTTCAGTTGTTTTCATGAATAAGCAAAGCGGGCTATAGGCAGATTGCAGGGTATTAGTTATAAAGGACAAATGACTCCATGCCCAGTGGTACACTAGAAGATAGGTTCAATTCTTATTTTTCAGGAAAGGCATTTTGGTCTCGGGTTCTTGGGACCTCACAAGGAGGTTCCCATCCCCAAGTAGGAGCCAAATGTTATCTCCTAAATAAATTAGTTTTCACTCAGTCAAACTCAAAAAGTTTTTTTTTTTGCTCAATGATGAGGATTTCAAGATGCATTATGAGATTTTATATGTTATTAACAAAGTTTGAATAGCTGGTGCTCTATTTTTCAAGAAAATTTGAAAGTTTAGCTTTCAGTGGCTTAGGCATACTTTTCGATAGTTCATTAGCCACCGAAAAGCCAACTTTCGACAGCTAATAGCTTCGGCTCAAGACCACGTTAACCACCAAAATCCTGTTGATCACATTTTATTAAAAGGGAATTTTGGTAGTTTAGGAGAACATACCAACGGTTCATTAGCCACCAAAATCCCTGCTTTCGGTAGCTAAGACCGAAATTTCAGGGCGCTCCAAGCCACCGAAAGTGGTGTTTTACTATGAAAAGGAATTGTTTTTAAAAGGTGATTCTGAGCGACTGGAGAATCATTTTGCAAAGTGCTTGAAGTTTTTTGTTCCTAACAGGTCAAAGAATAATAACCTCTCTTAGTTTTCCTACAAGTGTTTCATTTTGGGAGAATCAAATCCATCTCTAAGACCTAATTTTGGGATCTCAAAATTTCTTATTTGACAAATGTTTTTGAAATCCAGATCCCGGGAAAATTAAAACGAATTCCAAAAACCTCAGAGAGGTTTTTTCTCACAACAAAGCAATATACAAAAACCTCTTTCTATTTATATATAGGTGTCACATATTTGAAGGACTAAATCCATCTATGAGCCCCATGTGTTAGCAGTTTGGCCAAAGTTTTAGGGAAAAAGATGACCTATCAGTCCTTCAGGTGGGATTTTCGACCTCATCTATCAGTCCATGAAGATTTGCTGCAGATGTTGAGGAGTTCAAAGATCAAACCTAGGTCCCAGAGAATCAACCAGCTATTAGGGAAAATACATGAACTAGAGGTCTTAGAAGGAAAATCCAAACCCTAACCCTAAAACACATCTTGCGCTGGAAACCCTAGCAGAGGCAGCAACAAGCTTGCAGGATCCAGAGGCAACCCATGATGCTGTTGTTATACAAGTTGAAGAAATCTAAGATTGATGAAGGATAAATCCAGGCTCTACAGGATCATAAGAAGGTCAAGGCTGCAGAAGAAAGATTCAAACCCTAGAACACACCTTGTGTTGGAAACCCTAGCAGAGGTAGCTATTAGCCTTCAGAATTCTGAGGTAGCCCATGATATTGCTGATATTCCAAATATTATGCAGGTTGAGAAAGTATTAGAAGGATAGGAGTAAAGTGTAAAAGTATGATTTAAAGGCTAAATAAAATTTTGCAGAGAACAAATCTTTCAGTGGTTTAGGAAAACACAGCAACTGTTCATTAGCGACCGAAAGCAGAGCTTTCGGCAGCTAACATACCCATGATTCTGCCTCGTTAACCACCGAAAGAAGAAAAGGGTGCAAAAAGATGTTTTGGCATGCAGAACCAGTTTTGGCGAGTACAACTACCTCAAGGATGAAATAAAAAGCTAAAATTTGTTGGAAAACACTATCGGGAGAGGTCTGTTCCAGTTTTGAGGATAGAACCATGGAGAAAAGGGTCACAAACCCTACCTGTTTTTTACCAATAGTGGCTTATCGATTAGATGACATGTTAAAGCTATACCTCAGTGTTCGCTGCAGTCATAAAAAATTTCAGTGAGTAAACAAGAGTTAGCATTAGACAGACTAGTAGTTAAATTAGGGTTTCTGACCTAATTTTGCAAAAGACATTAATTTTATCTATTTTTAGTAAAACAGATCCAATTTTTTAGGATATGAATATTTTTGTAAAGGATATAAATCCTAAGAATTATTTTGAAGAAAGGGTTCGACTTCGAGGACTTGTAGACCATCACTATTGTCAAGTTTCTCATATTGCTCATGACCTAATATAAGCTCTTTTGCTATCATATGTTCATCTTCCATTTCTTGTTGATTCTGTGCCTATGCTTGAATGTGTTATTTATTTTTATTCAGGTTAATTGATGCATGATAGCTGTCATCCTATTGGCATATTGATGATTTGAATTATAAGTACTTTCCTTGTTATGATTAGCCATTTATATATATCTGTTTTATGTATGAATCTGCCAGCATGATAAGTTCTCCATCTCTACACCATATTATCAAACCTCTGAACAGTGGTAGTTAGAAGCCTTATCCCTAATTGAGTTTCATGCATGTCTTGAGAGTGTGAAGTCCTATAGGTCACCTAATTTGATACACTTATAAAACCATAAAAATATTTAAGTTACCAGGAATCCTCGAGCTACAACCTAGAGGAGTTTCCTGGAGTGATAACACATTAGAGGAATTTTGGGGTCTAAAATGGGCCTCCTAAGAAAAATAATAAAATAATAGTTATTAATTTTGGAGGAAGAAAGAAAAAAACTACCTTTTGTGTTCATATTTTCGACATATCTCCCTGTGTGTTTACTCAAATTTTGATTGGGAGAGCTCGTTGGATCCAAAATTTGATTCTGCATCCAACAAGTACCTACATTGCATACATTTGATAGACCTCACTACCTCAAAAAAAGAAATACTTGAAAAAGTGTGATGATGATGTCATCATCATT
This sequence comes from Pseudotsuga menziesii, assembly GCA_001517045.1. NCBI lineage: Eukaryota > Viridiplantae > Streptophyta > Pinopsida > Pinales > Pinaceae > Pseudotsuga > Pseudotsuga menziesii. The sequence continues at coordinate 145,733 of LPNX011203073.1, read as the reverse complement.
CTTTTTCAGGTATTTCTTGTTTTTGGGGTAGCAGAGTTCATCAAAAGTATGTAGTGTGGGCACTCATTGGATGCAGAATCAAATTCCGCATCCAACGAGCTCTCCTGATCCAAATTTGAGTAAAAACACAAGGAGATATGTCAAAAATACAAACAAAAAAAAGTAGTTTTTTTTATGACAAATATGTCAATTCAACCATTATGGTTGACTCATTTTATTGAAATTCTATTGGTTATTGAATTCCAGCTCACAAGAACTTATTTTGGCACGTTTTCTTATAAGGCCCATTTTAGACCCCAAATTTCTTCTAATGAACCTACTTCAGATAATTGGTGTTAGTATTAGTTAGTCTTAGTTAGCCCCCAATTACAATCAGTTACTTATCTGTAATTTAAGCTAGCACTACCAATGCATGGATAATGCATGGTTGCATGGGGAGGAGCGCTTTTCCTACCTACCACACTCAGTTGCACTGAGTTAACTAGTTGTTACTGCTTGTTGGAGTTATTGGTCATCTAGGAGTTGTCTATTTGGACTCTGATATTGATTGTGAGACCTTGAGTTAGAGATTCAGTTAGATACAATCATATACACTTGGAGGATTCAAATTCATTTCCCATGCATTATAATTTTACCTATCTAAACTATTGTAACACTGGATATTATTATGATGAATATACTGTAAATTCCTAAGCAATACTTGTCTGTTTCCTATGTGTCTTGTTTTGCTTAGTTTGTATTTTCATTCTCCATTCAATCACTACAAACATTATCAAAACTCTCTACTTGAAGATCTAAATGGAAATCAAATTCTAATCTAGTATCAGAGCCTTCTAAGGTAGGTTTCATGCTTGTTTCTCCCCATCGAAAATTAGAAGCAGTTGGGTTTCCATAGAAGTCCCCTATGAAAATTCGATAGCTCTGGATTCATTCAGAGTAGCGGAGAAGGCGTGACGGACCCTGAAAACATGTTCATGATGGGAGGAAAATCATGATTCTAACAGTTCAGATGTTATAGTGTGTTATTGTAGTGAAATTGGCAGGTGCTACGTAGATTGAGAGAAGTATTTGCCGTCTTCCAGCTGGAGCAATTATGAGTTCTCAAACTCCTAAACCATGGATCCTCAAAACTTCCAATTACCTTGATTGGAGCATTAGAGGAAATTTGGGGTCTAAAATTGGCCTTATAAGAAAACGTGCCAAAATAAGTTTTTGTGAGTTGGAATTCAAGAACCAATATAATTTCAATAAAATAAGTCAACCATAATGGTTGAATTGACATATTTGTCATTAAAAAAAACTATTTTTTTGTTCGTATTTTCGACATATCTCATTGTGTTTTTACTCAAATTTTGATTGGGAGAGCTCGTTGGATGTGGAATTTGATTCCGCTTCCAACGAGTACCCACACTGCATACTTTTGATAGACCCCGCTACCCCAAAAACAAGAAATACCTGAAAAAATGTGATGATGATTTCATCATCACGTTTTTTCAGGTATTTCTTGTTTTTAGGGTAGCGAGGTCCATCAAAAGTATGCAGTGTGGGTA
>LPNX011203073.1:69242-144019 GCA_001517045.1 Pseudotsuga menziesii | reverse complement strand
TTATTTTATTATTTTAACTATTATTTTATTATTTTAACTATTATTTTATTATTTTCCTTAGGAGGCCCATTTTAGACCCCAAAATTCCTCTAATGGATTGATATGCAGCTGGCCTTGCGCAAGCATGGCTACCACAAGATCATACATGGATGGGAGGCTGAGCCTCATCATTCGGTAGAGTGGAACAAGTTCCTAAACCATTGTGATGAAACCTTTGGGTACTTATTTACTTATATTTCCAGAGATCTCCTCTTTCATCTAGAATGATTCAAGACTCCCAGAGAATCCTGGGAGAATATTGATAGCTTGTTTAACAAACAAGATGAGCTTCAGGGACACATTCTGGAGAATGAGTTGGTATATTTACAGCCCAACAGTTTTGATACCATTGAACAATTCTTCTCCAAATTCAAGTCTCTAGTGCTCCAATGCAGACAATGCGAAATAGAGAGAAAGGATGAGTACAACATCCTTTCCATACTCAGCAAACTAGGTCCTAAGTACTCTATATATGTCTCTATGTTTCATTCCAAGAGGGAAAGCTTTATTGATTGGAAACTTCCTTCTTTAGATTCATTTTCTGAGTCCTTAATCAAGGAACAAGACAAATTGATTCAGATGGAAGCCATCTAGACTTCCAAAGATCAAGCTCTCTTGGTTACTAACTCTTCCAAAGCACAAGCAATGGGAAAATCAAAGAAGAAGGAGACAAAGGCTGCTAATTCGAAGCCTAAACAAAATCAACAAGATTTTGAAAGCGCCTCCGACTCTAAGAAGAATAAATTTTGGAAAACATTATGTACCTATTGTGAAAAATGTTATCACCTTGAAGATCATTGTATGAGGAAGGAACTTGATGAAATCTCTGCTCTTTTCAAGCAGCATAACATTCAAAGAGAAAAACAGTTTGATAATGGACCTAAAAGATATCATGCTTTGAAAGAAGGACCACCTCGGTCTACAACCTATTTAATTGATTCTAGAGCCTCCAACCACATGGTTACCTCCAAGGATCTATTCTCCTCTCTCAGTGTCAAAGAAGGGCCCACTATTCACATGGGAGATGATTCCAAAATCCCAGCAGCAGAAAAGGGAACCATTAGAGCGAAGCATGGTGTGTTTAGAGATGTCTTATATGTCCCCTCACTTGCAGCTAATCTATTATCTGGTTATCAGATGACCCATACTGTCTCACCAAAGCAAGTATTGTTTGGACCTGACTTAGTAGAGATCACCAATATCTCAACTGGAGAGATTGTAGCAAAAGGAATTGTTGATCATGCCTCCAAGGAATACTATTTCTCTCACTTCATGCCATTCTCAGTTCTATCATCATCACAGCTTCTATTCGAAGCTAATGAAGGTATAAACATTTCTTCACTTCCTATTGCAGTTTCAGTTTCATATCCTAACATTTCTAATTTAGATTCAAAAGAGGAGTCATCCCAGTATGATCCAGGCATTGAGCTTAGAAATCAAAGGGATCTAGATCCAGATCCAGCATCTACCTCATTCGAGTAGCCTAAATGGGCTAAGCAGCTCATAGAAGCAACTGGAGATGGTGTTGAATATCCGGATGACAAAAGAATAACGAGGTCCCAGTATCAAAACGAGAGTGAAACATTGTCTCACATAGATATTCTTCTTCCTAAGATGTGTTTTATGATGTTTGGGTCAGATACTCAATTCTTTAGGGAATATTTCCATGACCCTAGATGGCAGGCAGCCATGGATGAAGAGTTTGATTCACTACATGACAACCATACCTAGTAACTTGTCTTCTTACCTCTAGGAAGGAAGATGGTACATTGAAAATGGATCTACAAAGCAAAAATAGTTTCTGATGGGACCACAACCAAGTACAAGGCTCGGTTGGTGGAAAAAGGGTATTCTTAGGTCCAAGGCTTGGACTACAATGAGACATGCCCTCCAGTAGCTAGAATGGACTCCATTAGGCTAGTATTGGCCATTAATGCTTCCAAGAGATGGGAAGTACACCACATGGATGTGAAGAGTTCCTTCCTCCATGGTGATTTGGAGGAGGAGATCTATATGAAACAACCTGAGTGGTTTATTGACGATCCTTCCTTAGTCTGCAGACTGAGAAAATCACTGTATGGACTCAAACAAGCCCCAAGGGCATGGTACTCCAAGATGGATACCTTCCTCATCTCTCAAAAGTTTGAAAGGTGAAAATCTAATTGCAATGTCTACATGAAGAAGAAGTAGGGGTTCTTGCTTCTAGTTGTATTGTATGTGGATGACTTGTTCATTACTAGCAGCTCTACTGCTCGATTGAGCAACATTAAGTTTGCTCTTAATAAAAGAATTCACTATGATTGAATTAGGACTGTTAAGATAGTTCATTGGTCTCAAAGTAAGTCAAAATACTTTGGGAATCATGATCTCATAGTCCAAGTATTCATCAGACATGCTTAAGAGGTTCCACATGGAGGATTGCAAGGCAGCCCCCTACCCTTTCTTATCAGGCATCAGGCTTGAAGAAGGTGGTTCCACACCTTTGGTGGAAAACATTCTCTACAGACATCTCATTGGAATCCTTCTATATCTCACTCATTTGAGACCAAACATATCCTATGTTGTGGGTGCTGCTGCCAGATACATGTAGGAGCCACCCAAGTTGCACTAGAAGGAAGCAAAGAGGATATTGCACTATGTACAGGGTAATATTGATTATGGGATCCACTATGTTGCTGGAGCACAACTAGATCTCATAGGATTTACAGACTCAGACTAGGCAGGAGATGGAAATGATAGGAAATCAACCTCAAGTTTTGTATTCACGATTGGATATGGGCTAATTTTTGTTGGTCCAGCAAGATGCAAGTAGCCCTTGCACTTTCTTCAGCAGAATAAGAGTATTGGGGAGCTGTGAATGTATCTATTCAGACATTTTGGATGCATGGCATCATGATAGAGTTCAGTATTTAGAATTCACCTACAATAGATCTTTATTGTGACAACCAGCGTACAATCAAGATCTCCAGTGATCTTGTTCAAAAGCAGAGGACAAAGAACATAGAATTTCACATGCACTACTTTCAGGAACTGGTGCATGACAGAGTGATCACACTGCACTACTGTCTGACAGAGGATAAGATTGTAGATATTTTTACTAATTCTTTTACTAAAAATAGATTTTCCTTATTAGGTCTCTTTTGGGCATTAAGGCTTGATTCTCAGTTCCTGTCTAGAGGGGGGTTTTCCCAAGAGGTTTTCCTACCTCATTTGTATTATGTCTCTTAGATTTTATATTGGGTGACCTATGGTCTTGTTACTAGGGCCCATAGTTTTCCAAGTTAGGATTCAAGGGGGGTGTTAGGATTATTAATCCTCCCTTGTTCATACTTTCTATTAGATTAATTAGCCTAACTTAGGAATATCAATTAATTAATTGGGTCCACTAGTACAATTGGGTCCCCTTGGCCTAATTGGGACACGTGTACCAGTCATTGAAGTGTGGGGAACACCACTAGAGGCTAACTGCCACTTATTTCATGTGCATGCATTAGTTAGGTCACCTCCTAGACCAATCCCTACATTTTAGGAGCCACTGGGAGTCCCAACACCAACCTACTTTAGTTAATTGGTGTTAGAACTAGTTAGTCTTAGTTAGACCCCAGTTACAATCAATTACTTCTCTATTAGTTAAGCTAGCACTACCAATGCATGGATAATGTATGGTTGCATGGGGAGGATTGCTTTTCCAACCTACCACACTCAGTTGCACCGAGTTAACTAGTTTTTGCTTCTTGTTGGAGTTATTGGTCATCTAGGAGTTGTATATTTGGACTCTGATTTTTATTGTGAGACCTTGATTTAGAGATTCAGTTAGATATAGTCATATCCACTTGGAGGATTTGAATTCATTTCCCATGCATTAAAATTCTACCTATGTAAAATATTGTAACACTGGATATTATTATGATGAATATACTTTAAAATATTGAACAATACTTGTCTATTTCCTATCTGGTTTTTTTTTCTTAGTTTGTATTTTCATTCTCCATTCAATTGTTGTAAACATTATCAGAACTCTCTTGTTGAAGATATAAATTACACTCAAATTCTAATAGGATGTACCAAGTGAAGATGCCACATGGGAAGAGGAGAATAGTTTGCATCATCCAAATCTGAAATTGCTTAAGGACAAGCAATATTGGGTGGGGAGGACTGTAATGTCCCCATTTTAAATAATTGCATAGCATGAAAGTTCCATCAATCCTACTAGGTCCCTAGATTGGGTGGAAACATGGGAAAGTTAATAAGGGAGATAATAAATGGTGTTTAGACATTAGAAGGAATAAATATTTATTGAATGGATTTAATTAAATGAATTCAAGTGAAAAATGAAATGGCTATGGAGAATGGAGACACATGGAGACTATGGGACCCACTCAAGCTAGAATTCCTATGTTAAATGGCATCCTCCTCTTGCAATCTCGAATATATGGGAAGCATAATGTTTTGGATGGATTATAAGGTTAATATACTTTTCATATACTTCATAGGTCGAATTAGGGATTAATTGTAACTTACATGGGGAGAGGAAGAGCCAAATGGGAGTTTCATGGACACTTGGCTAGATTCCCCTTACATTTATGATATCTATGTCACCAATGATGGAGATTCTATGAAAGTTATGACACAATTCAGATATAAAGGCTGACATATTACATATCTGACATGTCAGGCCTAAATAGATCATCTTAGAGGGTGCTCATGGGAGTTGGAGAAGGACAATACGCTCCTACTCGAATTTGGGAGAAGAGAGTAGGTGAAGAGAGAGGCCACATGGCATCGCCTGAGCAACAACACCAATTTGACTTGGATTTGGTTTATGGATGGAATTGGAACCTTAGAATACCAATATTTCTTATAAAATGCAGGGATCATCCATGATAAGGGCCTTTTTATCATTTGTGAAAGTTGTTATTGTGAAGAGAGACAACTAGTGGATGACTAGTTCATGGCTTAGCCAATTTCAAGGGTGAAATATTCCCATGCTAGTTGGTGTTTGGAGAGGCCACTCAAGTATTTCAAGGAGATTCAATAGATTCATAAGTTATAGGTTCAATATACAACAGCTCATGGAAAAATCAATTTCAGCTTTTTCTTCCTTTCATCTCAAGTTTTCTCACAATATTTCATCTCTATGAAGTGAGGCGCACTTGGTGAGATATTCATCTCTTTGAGGGAGATTATATTGCTCCAATATTTTGTATTCTGATGTAAATGATATGATATTTAAGTTCAGAAAAATATCAGGTCAAAAGGCCAATAAATCTCATGTATTATTTCCCAAGAATGAAGAAACAGTGCCATTTCCCCACTACCTTGTTGTAAACTCTTGTAATCTTGATGGATTCGAATGGATGTATAAAATATTGATGATTTATGAATGAGTGGAATGTAATTAAATTATATTATGGGTTTAATGTTCAGTAACTGAGAATTTGTGGCCATTGGGTCGAATTTCATAGCAATTGGAGCAAACTACACCTCATTTCCCCAAGGGTCCAAAACTAGTTTTTTATATTTGATTAAAATAAGTGACAACAACCATGGGAGGTCGATTGGTTATGAATATGAGTTTATGATAATGTATTATACACATAACCTTCTTAAATTTAATAATTTGAGTGGGTTTCTGCACATTTGGGAAGCCATTTCTACCACTTACCCTGGGCGATTTGAGCCCAAAATTGCCAATAAAATCCTCTATCTTGTTCATAATTTAGTACAGACTTGCAGAAGTGATTGGAGGGACATAATACATACCTGAACATAATAATTAAGTTATTATATCATTCATACACATTCTCTGAAGATTTGGGAGCAATTGGGATGATTTGGAGACCAAGACACTAAAACTAGTCAAGAGCCAAAATTGTGAAAAAATTGGAAAATTGGGCATTTTGGTAAAAATTTAAAAAATGTACAATACAGAAAGGAGAGCGTATTAGTAAATATTGTGGGAGAAAGACTACACATAAAGGGGAGAATGCACTTAAATTTTTTCTGTAATTTCTTAGAAGAATTATTTACTTATTTTTTGAGGAAAAAAGAAGAAGAGAGCAGCCATTTATATTAGCATGCAATGGTTTCTTTAAATTAATTATCAAATATTTGGGGAGTTATTTTTAGGAAATAAAAGTTATTAAACATCCATTTATATTTGAGTGCAAGGTTTTTTAAATTGAATTATTAAACCTTTGCTAATCTTTTTAGAAGATAATTTTTTTTAAAGAACATGTGAGAGGAAAAGAACTACAAAGTAAATTTTAATGAATTCTTTAATTTCAATTGTTGGAGTAATTTTGTCTGGAAAAGAAATTGTAGCTGCGTTTTTACCATGACTGCATGCAAAAGCACCTCCCTTTTTAAAAAAAAAGACAAAAGGGTAGAGTTTGAAATGGAGGATCTAGTTGCAAAACAAACTATTAGTAATAAAATAAACAAACAATACCGATTATGCTAAAAACTTAAAACAAAAGACAAAAGATTATAATCTTGGTTTGAAGTGAGCCACCATGCCCTGATTTATGGATATGGGTCTCCTCTCCATGGGCTATATGGTACGGAGGAGATCTCAATGTACGATATGGGGAATGGCATGGCTATCAAATGGTGATTGGATGGTGTGAGTATCTTCTCAATGTATTCACTAATTTGAATAATGGAAAAAAGGGAATGGGAATATTGGTGATGGGGACCTCCACCTTCTTTTTATAATGATTTCTTGGCCTTATTTCTCTTTTAGGGTTTTGGAACCCTATTTAGGGGTTTTAGCCCCTTTTCAAGTTTTAGATATTTTTTGGGTTTTTAAGCCCTTTTATGGGTTTTTAATCTCTCTTTGGGGGTTTTAAGCCCTTTTTTGGGTTTTCAACCTCTTTTTAATGTCTTTTTAGATTTTTGAGAAAAACTAGGGGTAAACCATAGGTGTTGAGCTTAAAAATGAGGGTAAAATGATAGGGAAATTGTGTTTGTATATAGTTTATGCTAGTTGACCAATTTTTTGCATTAACAGATTGCCCCTTGATGTGTAAGGGCAGGAGCTCAACATATTACCGACAGACATCATAGGATCATAGGGAAAGTGGAGAGACTTGCGAATAAGCGATGCTTCCTCAATCGAGATACAGTGACTTTTGGTTTTGTATTAATATTGGTTGCCAACATTAGGTGAGATACAAAGAATACATGACATGTATATGGATGAGGTGGGCATACCGATGCTCGTAACAATGTCAAAAACTATATATAACAGGATCAAAACTCTGGAATACAGGAGCCGATCATATACAACTTGTTGTTACATAATGGTGGCATCAATGAGAGGCTGAAGATAATACTGATCTGAAGAACTGATACATCGGAACCATGGCATTATCATGGAATGCTATATCTTCACAACTAATGTTCTACTGGATTTGGAAGTTGACATGACTGTAGGGACTCACTGAATGGGAGTCAGAGTCTCTATGGTACATATGCTGCATCAATTATGAATCTATATAGAAGCACTGTTCTAGGAGCTTCTGAACACTTTTTCCAACGCAACCCAAAAATCACAAGGGACATGAACCTATCTGGGTCCCTTAATAGACTCGCCAATTTGCTAGATTTAGGTAAAAACCGAAGTATTCAACCAAATAATGTATGGAACAATACCCTGCACGAATGTCAATGGTGCGATGATGTAGTTGACATTGAGCAGGTGAGACAAAGCTATGCCAAGAGGCACTAAGGACTCCTCTCAAGTGATCCAAGGAAATCATCAATGAGGTGGATGAAACCAAGATATAGGGACCTTTGGGTCTATCCTCAGAAATAGATGTGTTGTTGTCGACAGAGGGATACCTACAACTAACCAAGGCAATGATGGATCCTTGATAAGAAGCACGATGGGGATAACTAAAGTTATGGGACAATCGCAGGAATGACACACTGAATGCGGGAACAGGGGCAGGGGAAGCATGGAGGACTCAAACTTCCTTTGTTCAGAGTATGATGGCAGGGCTAACCTGGAAACAAATGACACTGACTCGTGGGAGAGGGATCATAGTTGTAATACCTAGAATGTAACTGCAAATGTGAAATATTGTGGGAGATAACTAGACTAGAGACATCCAGGGGATCAAAGGAAGACTCATCGTAGAATACTATGAACAAAGGAAACCAAAATGGGGGAATGTTGCCAAAATGTAACATATGGGGTGGAATTAAAAGACATCGTTATGGCATGATATCGTGGATTTTTAGCGAGCTTGAGAAAGTAAATGCTCGATCGTGTTTTAAATTTTAGATATTATGAAAAAATGAAGAAGACTCCAGTGGGGTCTCCTTGTCATTGATAGTCTCCTGTGTTCCAAAAAGGATAAAAGTATATATAGGAGAGCTCCCCCACCCTTTTTATGGAATATGAGACTTCTTTACGGTTGGTAGTCCAATCAGGTCAAAAAGGTTAAACTTACACTATCTAGACAGTCATTCAAATACTTTTACGAGCATGAATGAAACCAAGTTTTCTCGACAATATTTTCTTGATGAGAAGGCTGGAAAAGAGCTTACAAACAACCCATGATGAGATTTGTAAAGTTCAGTCCCAATGCCCGAGAAAGCATAAAAGGATGCAAAGGGGAACGTTCTTGTCTTGAGTGTGCCAAGGTGGTCCTTTTCTTATGATAGTCTATATAGTCTGAAAAAGGAGATCAACGAGGCTACATAAACTCCCTTTCAAATACTTTAATGAGAATGAAAGGAAGCAAGCATGCTTGGTGATATTTTCATTTGTTTAAGAGTAAAAAAATAACTTAACTGAAATTCTATAATGGTGATTCACGTAGTGGCACACAAATCGAGGTGGATCTCAGGAATTGGACCAAAACCTCATGGTGAAGGAATGAGAGAAGGGTCTCATGAAAATATAGAGGACACAAAACTGAATATGATGGTGCAAACAACATCCCAAACAGACTCCAGATGACTTGGTGGTAGACGAAAGAAAACTAGACCCAATGGAGGCCTATAAACAAGGGGGGACCACATGCCATGAGTCATTGTTACTGTTTAGTGTTGAGTTGGACTGGAGGACCCCGGACTTTTTTTGTTGATTTCTTCTGTTCCAACTGGTGGTTTTCTGATCCATGACTTGTAGGTAAGAGTACATGCAAAAACCATCCTTTTTCAGTGGTTTACTGTCATCATTTTCTCACCAAAGGGCTAAAGCCACACTGAAAGGGTTTTTTCGAGCTGAGTCGCACCTTTCGAGGGAAAAGTCGTGCCCTAGTCATGATTTTCATCCATGAAGCAGCGACTCAATCACACCTGTCGAGGAGACAGGTGTGATCTTAATTCATGCTTGTTCAGCCGAAAGTAGCGACTAAGTCGCACTTGTTTGACTAAAAGTAGTGACTGGGTCGCTCTAACTGGCTAAAAAGATGTGACTTATACTATGGGGAATTTTTTTTTGTATGTGATTCTACCTGACAAGGATTTGGTTACTATGTAGGATGGATTGACCTATGTAGTGGGAGCGAGACTATAAAGACTTGCAGAGTGACGCTCTTCAGACCACAGGTGCATGGGATATGCTAGCCCGATGTGGATTGCTCAAGTACATGCAGGTTTTGCTGATGAAGACCTTGCGACTACTACTTGAGACTTTGGTGAGTTTTTGGGATGTTGGGGGAGAGTTCTTCATTATGCATGGGCAGCGCCTTGAGATTACGCTACGGAATGTGTACTTTCTGAATGGGCTCCCGATGCTGTGAGTGATTGGTGAAATGACGCCAAATCTCTCTCACGGGGAGAATTTGGATGACCTATGTGAGAGGCATTGTTTTTCCTTTGCATATGTGTGTGGATCATATATCATGGTGTGTGATATTGAGAGTCTTTCAACTCAAGAAATTGCAGCGATGGTGCTGTGAATCTTGGGTTCATCTAGGAACCACAAGATATTCGAGGGAGCAACTCCAGACGGTGGAGAGTGCGATGACGGGAACATATTATGGATGGGACCATATGTACTTGACCGTGGTTTGGCATGCGCTAAACCATGCCCAGACGATTGGATGGGACTTTTGCTTTGCTTCCTTTCTGTGCACTTTCTTCTTTGAGAGATTTTAGACCCTTCGATTGCATTTAGCAGTGTGAGATGGTGGTCCTCGAGAGCCTCGGATGTGGAGATGGTGCAAGATGATGTTGCGTGAGGGGGGGCGTTGTGGTGGACCAATACTTTACTCAGGATCTGCTATATCAGTGGAGGAATCTCCCAATAGTCGTTGAGGACTACCCATACCATGAGATGGACTTTCGAGGAGACCCAAATATGCCCCAGTCGTTAGGCCAGGCCTAGGGACCAGATGGTACATATACATGATTTTATATGTGTTTACATTCATATATAGAGTACTTAGATTATTGGTTGCTATTTGATATGCATAGACCGATGACATACTTGTGTGCATGTGCATATGTTGGTCCTTACCCGCTAGTAGGGTACCAGTGCCGGATGGGCAAGGTGGAGGCACTAGATCCACTTGCACAGGGACGCAGGAGGGAGCGACATACTTTGGAAAAGCTTCGACTGCATGTGGATCTCATACTAGAGGGAGTTAAATATGATGGTTGGTAGCATATAGATGATGATATTTTTGTTGCTTGTTACCATGCTCCCCACGAGTGGATTCCTCTGATGAAGAGGATTCTTGTTGCTGCTGAGTATGTGCAAGCAATGACATGGGGAGACGTGCCCGTGGATTATGACGGTGACTCCACTAAGGAGGAGGAGGAGGAAGACGAGGAGATGGATTTGGAGGTCCAAGAGGAGGGCTTTGAATATGAATAGTAGTCAGTGGTGTTGCCCCTAGTGCGATGGGTCCACAATATTGAGGTTAGCCATTTGGTATGCCACAGTATTGAGGTTTTTGGGAACATGTGTGAATGTAATTGATTCAAATGTTTTGACCAATTGTTTATTGTGCAAGAAATTTCTAAAGAGAGAAGGATCACATACCCGATAGCAGTTATTCAACTGGGAGACAAGCAGCTCGGAGGCTAAGAAGACATCAAGGTGATGAATACCTAACTGGAGGGCAGTGGCCAAGAGACCTATGACACCATCATACTCATCCTGGTTGTTGGTATAAATTCCAATACACATGCCATCGATATGGATCAACTCATGTGATGGGGAACAGATAACCCACACAACTAAGGCAAGATTAGGAGACCCTTTGCTCACTTCGTTAGTGAATCTGATGTAGCGATGTGAGGTAGGATCCATCTAGAGCAATCAAGGAAACTTATTGTGAGACTCACTTCAAAAATGGAGTAAAAAAAAAGTAAAACCTATTCTACAAGTGACTCATGATGGTGATATTATGCATAGAATCTCTTGAGGTAGAGCCCGTTGTAGGGACTCTTTAAGAGTTGTCTTTCAAAGTCAACCAGAATGTATGCCCCCTTGCTGAGGTAGTGAAGAACGATGTATGGGCCATACCACATGGATTTGAACTTTCCTTTACCCAAATTATCATTGGCTTGGTCATAAATAAGGACCATATCACATTCACTAAAGGTGCGAGGGTGGTCATGGGAGTCAAAATGTGACTTCGACCTTGTCTTAGCTACTTCAATTGCTTGGAGAGAAGTGCAACAGTCCTCATTGGTTTGTTCAAGCAAAGTAAGGATCCTCTAATGGAGAGGTGTCGGGAAGGAGTTCGAAGGCAAGGCAGAGTGATGGAATTTGGAACTCAATGGGGAGTACTAACTCAATACCTTGGAACAAGTGGAATGGGGTGAAGATAGTGGCGGTCTTGGTGGATGTGTGTTAGGCCTAGAGGGAAGAAATCAACATGTGGTGCCAGTTGGTTTTGTGGTTTCCAACCATCCGCTAAAGCATGGTCTTGATAATTTTGTTGATTGCTTCAACTTGCCCACTTCCCTAAGGATAGTAGGAAGATGAGTACTGGTTCTCGAAATTCAACATGGTTGAAAGCTATATCCAAACAACGTCTTAAAAATGTTTACCATGGTTGGAGACGATCTGTTGGGGAACACCGAATTATGAAATGACATGGTTAAAGAAAAATCGTGTTTCCATGTCAGCTTTGCAATTGAACATAAAATAATTGACAAGAATAATAATGTATTTGTGGTCGCCGGCCAAGGTAGGACTGATCGCCCTGAAGTCGATCACCCACTTGCAGAAGGGACTGACTGTGACTACCAGATGTAGTGGCGCGGGGGGAGTCCTTGCTTTTGGGGCAAAGAGTTGGAAACTGTGGTAGTGTTTGATTGACTCAATGCAATTAGAGAAAATGGAAGGCCAAAAATATCCATCCCACATAATCTTTTGGGAAGTGCCCGAACCGGATAGGTGGTCATCGCATTATCCGTTGTGGCAGTCGTTATGAACTTGCTTGGCCTCATCATGAGTGAGGCAACGTCATATTATGGTGTCAACACCCCGATGGTAAAAAAAATCTCCAATGAGGAGATGACGAGCATCTTGGTGTTTGATGTGTCGTCTCTTTTTGTGGCTCAGGTGGTCCTCAAAGTTTTGGGTGTGGAGGTACAGGAGGATGCCCCCATACAATGGGTCTTCAATGGAGATAACAAACAAGTGTTCGTCCAGTAGGTCTATTGACATAGGTGGTGACGCGAATGAGGGAGGTATATCTATCATAAGTGTAGATAATGTCAATGATTTAGTTCTCTTCAGTGCAATGAATTCCAAGTAGAACTCCTGGAGGACAACTATCCACTTAGGAGAATGACCTTGGAGGAGGAAACAACTCAAGAGGCATCGCATAGGGTTGGAATCAGCTACAACTTGAGTATGGATAAAAATGATGTAGTAGCACAGACTTTGGTCGGAGAAGATGACATCGAGGGCCATATTTTCTTCATGGAAATAATTCCAAGGGGGACCAGTCCGTTTCTGGATAATGTAATATATTACATGCTCTTGACGAGAACCGTCCTCTTGGACCGAAACTCCAACGATGGCATTTTTGGATGTCAACACATAGAGAATGAAATCCTTGTTGAAGTCGGGTGGAGACAACAATGGGGTAGAGGCCAAATCTTGTTTTAATGCATTAAACGCATCTTCTTCCTACTGATACCAAAAAAAATGGATGTTGGTACGAAGCAGTCGTAAGAAACTGTGGACTTTCGTTGGATAATCTTAGATGAAATGGAAAAGGAAATTGGCCTTGCCTTGAATAATCTGCAACTATCACAGAGTGCATGGTGATGGGAGGGCTAGAATGGTTTGGAATTTGAGAGGGTCCGTCGTGATCCCTTTGTGGGAAACGATGACCCCAAGTAACTGACCAACTGGGACACAAAATACGTAATTGAGAGGGTTCAAGCAGACTTTGTACTTGAGACACCTTAAGAAAACTCAACGTAACTCATATATGTGATGTGCACTCTTCTGTGAGCGAGCAATAAGGTCGTCCAGGGAGAATAAGATAATGTGGATAAGGCTGTGAAAGAAAAAAGTCATTTCCCCCTGGAAAGTGGCTCCGAAATGTTTTAGGCTGAACGACATGACTCGGTACGTGAATGTGCCCTAAGAAATTGTGAACGAGGTCTTGTAGCAATCTTCCTTCTGAATATGAATTTGGTTGTATCTGGAGAGATCGTCCATGAATGAAAAGACTTCATGTCTGACGCAGGCGTCGATGATTTGATCAATAAAAGGGGTTGTTAAGTTGTCTTTGGGACAAGCCAAATTCAAATCATGAAAATTGGTACAAACATGGATGGTACCTTGTTTTTTGTTTATGGGAACATGATTTGAAACCCAAGCGGTGTATGCGATGGGGTAAATGAAACCGGCTGTGCATAGTTTCTCGATTTTAGCTTTGATTGCAACATCTTTAGTAGGATGGATGGGATGTTTTTTTTGGAGAATTGACACCACGTCAGGCCAGGTGTCGATTTGGTGTTCGATGATGGATGGATCTAATCCAGGAATATCGGTATAATAATACCAATAAAAGATGTCATGAAACTCCTGAAAAATTGCTTTCTAGGAAGAGACTTCTTCAAAGGAGCATGATGCTCCAAGGGTGATCTCTTCAACGATGTCAGGGTTGTTTGAGATGTTAACCTTAATGGTAGGTGAGATATTGGCCATGTTCCCCTCTTCAAAGGTGTCAGGTGCCAGAATAGGGTTTTTAAACCAGTCAACCTTCCCATGGATGGAATCCTTGGCTTCTACTGAAAACTAGTCTAATGACAACAACGGTTCTTCGGGGATGAAGAATGAGTGGTGTTACATATCATCCCAAGCATATTTAGGATATGATAGAGCTTCCAAGATCTCCTCGTCATTACTAAAACAACGGGCGGATAAATATGTCAGATCATCTATGGGTACATAGACAGATGGACTGGCAAAGTTGGAAATCATGTATATGGTGGTGGTGTTTGAGGAGGAAGTTGATGGGTGAATCTCCTCGATAAAAGTGACTTCAGATTCATTAGAGTTTTTTCTAAGGGTATTGAGGATGGATCAATATTAGGCCAAGTTTGGACAATGGTGAGAATAGTGTTTGTATAATTGACAGATGGTGCATGCATGGTTTGTCCTCAAGGACTTGTTTTTGGCTGCTGGTGGAGCTGACACATTGAATACCGGAAGGCCGTTGGTTATATCCATGGCATCCATGTGCATGTGCAGGATTAGTATCTCTGGGAATTTTAGGGTTGTATGACCATGGACATCACACAATGCACAAGGTGGAGTCGAACGAGGTTCAACTATTGCTTTGGAAGTTTTGCCCCGAGCCCTCTTTGGAAGAGGTGGGGCTGATGTAGGAATGGAAGGTGGTTTTTGTGGGCCAGGAGGAGGGCATGAATCAACCACAATAGGTTGAACAAGAGCCAACATGACCTAGGGAATCCAATGTGGGCAAGGTTGCTCAAGGTGCCACACAGGGATCCCTAGTGTAAAATTGGGTAAGTTCAAAGAAGCCATAACAGGCTTACTCACGATGTCGGATGGTGGGAAAAGAAAGGGAATTGTATGGACTAGAAGTGAGCCCCAATAATTCCTTGGTGATTTCATTTGAGGTTGCAGCTGTGGTTGGGGTTTGGGTGCAACAGTGCTCGATGAGAGAATGCACAAATCCTCAATGTCACTTGACTCTTATGGAGGAGGTAATGAAGGAAAGGAATCCGTCATAGATGTGTCAGCGAGCAATCCCAGGGCTATCACTGACAAGGATGGGATGGATACACTGTTGATGGTGGTGTCAATGGTAGGGATGACATGGTCTGGTGTGGCCAACCCCTGTGGATCGTAGTAAGTTAATTGTTCTACCGTTACAATCTTCCCATTATGTGGAAACATCATAAGGAGAAAGACGGTGGATTCCATGGATATCATGGAATACATGTAACTGCGTCCGAGCAGAAGGTTGTAATCAATATGAGCATTGACAACCTTGATGTCAATCATAACCATTTTACTAGACAATGATATGGGGACATTCAAAAGAATTCCTTGGGCTTTTATGGAGCGACTGTCATAGGTGCGGAGTGTAGTGGTGGATGGTTGGATGGTAGGAGACCCAATTTTCTTCTAGACAAACATCGACATGGCACAAGTGGATGCCCCTTCATCGACGATAAATCGATGTATGACCAAGTTCCAAATTGATACCGGAATATGGAAGGCAATGGTTGATGTATTTTTGGGCTCTTCATTATCCAAACCAAATGTGATCAATATGGATTTGGAGGGGCCCACGACACCGAGTGCAGATAATAATGATTTCCATTGTGGTGGGCATGCTTTCCACACTTATAGAGCAGAAATGTCCATAGGTGATTGGGCCAATTCGTCGAAGATGTTATAGTTCAAAGCAGCTCTATCAGTGGTGTTATTAGCAATACGTCGCATGGGGAATCGTGGACCTCTAGCTGCCCCATCCATGGGGGTTGTAGGTTGGTGAAGTGGTATGTTAGTTGTGTTGGAAGAGGATGATGTTGATGGGTCAATAGTTTTGGTGGTGGGCTCATATTGGTTGTGCTTTGTCTAGAGGTTCACCTCCTCAGTTGACAGATTCATCAGGTGATGGATACTTGTCTCTCTAGGTGGATCTGCGGAGGGATCTACGGGGGATGTGGGAGCAGGTGGGGGTAAAGGTGTGGTTTCTACCAATACTTAGAGTGGTAATGAGTTTTGGAGCACCATGGGTGGAGGGCCTGGTGGTGCTGGATTGGGTTGAGCCCGAGCTTCCTTGTTGGTACTTTGTTGAGTGCCATTCTGGAGAGCTTGTTTGGCGCAACCCATGTGGGGGAATTTGTGAGTGTAGTGATCATAGATGTATTACAGTTTACATGGATGGTTGGTTCGTAACGAAGTTCTCATCTCGGTGGATTACGCTATTAGAAGTTTTGATCCGGCGGCTTAGCACCATTGTTGTTAGGAGGATTTGGGTGTTGGTCACCTCCTTGTGGTTTGTTGTTACCTCGGTTCCTTCTGCAGTTTTTCTTACCTTTCCCTTGTTGGTTATTGGGGGTCGATTGGTTGGGAAGATTTTGCTGAGAAAAAACTTGTCTTGTGGACGTCGAAGGAGCCGGGGAAGGGGGTGGAGTGGCTTGCATTGGTGGCACATAATAGGCTATAGGAGATAGAGGGGATACAAAGCTGGTCATTGGTCTCAAATATAGTTGTGCTAGCCAAGTTGGCACATGGGCATGCTGGTGTGGCATGGGATGTGCATAAGAGGTTGTGGCTCCGGACTGAGCCATCATCCTTGTGCAATCCAGACCTGGTTTGCTTGTGCAACACTAGGGGTATTGCTTGGGTGTGGTGGCATCACAGGTTGTGTCGCATAGTACTGTGGGTGTTGGGAAATAGAACCGGTGACACCATCCATAGCATGGCATGCTCCTGACGTATTGCGGTGGGAGGTTCTAGCATGGGGAGTGTCTGGTATGATGGTGTATAGGTATCTAGACTGGGCATAAATAAAATCAAACTCTTGGGCCTTCAATATGGTCTCTTCCTTGGATTGGGGACGTTTGGAGGTGACATCCTTGGCTATGGGTGGTATCAAGGTTTTTAAGAACAAAATGGAAAAGATCCTATCATCAAGCATAATATTGCACAGGCTACAGCATCACCGCCACTCGTAGACGTGGTCGGTTATGTGGGTTGTGGTGTTTGGCGGCAAGAAAACAAGATCTCAATGCCCTCTTCGCATCTGATAAGGAGTTGGAAGTATTGTAAGAACATGAAGTCTAGGGAATTGAAGTCACTGTAAGAGGGTTATGGTAGCTCAATATATCATTTGGATGCAGTGCCTGTGAGGGTGCACTCGAACAGCCTTTAAATCATCTACAATGTTATTTGACGAGTGCCATAGATGAAATGACATTATGTGGTTTTGGGGGCACTCACCTTCCTTCCCTTCAAACTTTGGAATGTCTAATAGGATTTTGGTTGGCATGGGAGGCCAATGGGATTGATGGCTAATTGAGTCATTGGTTAACCTGGATAAATTAGGTAAGTTGAGGTGAGCCATGAATGGGAGGTTAGACCCAAGGTTGGTACAGGAGGGACCGACAATGGGGTCAGAGTTTGCAAGAGTGTGATGTCTATGCACGACTGGGGGCACCTGAGTTTGACTTCCCATAATGTGGATAGTCAAGATTGTCATGGAAGGGCTGCTACCCCCAAGTATGAAAGGCGGAACCATGGGAATGATAGGAGTTGGTGTGGGACCACCACTAATGGGTAGCAGACTCAGAACCGCATGCACAGTGGTATCGGGACCGCTGATAGGGATGTTGGTAACAATGTGAGGCAGGGACATGGATCTATTTACAACCACCCCTCCAAAGAAAGGATCGGGATTTATGCCAGCCATGGGGATAGACGGTGCAGTGAATAGGTTTGGCTCAAATTGATAGGAATATGAGTCAAATTTAGAGGATGAGTGGCCTTCTGAAGGTGAGTATGGTTGTCAAGGACGACCTTGACGGTGATGATCTAAAGACCCAAACTGAGGGGGATCCCCCTAAGGAGAAAGGAAGACTGTGGTGGATCAATGGTGGCTTATGGTAGTAACTGGTAATGAATTTTGGATCCCAGTTTAAATGACTTCCTATTGGTTCACAGGTGGTCACTCAGCCACCAAGACTGCCAGAAGACGACACTTGGTTTTTTCCTCACAAAGGTTTTTCTAGTCAATGAAAAGGGGTCGTTTCTTGTTTCGTGTATTAATTCCTGTCATTGGCTAATGAATTTGGGGTTCTTATGGTACTCCTCACAATGCATTTTAGGGAAAATCCCAAGCACTTCCCATAGTTATGGCAGTTGAGACTTATGTCCTCAAACCGCAATATTTTATTAAGTAAATTGGTTACTTTTATGGTTTGCTCGAGGTCATAAACCAAGTTTTGTTTGGTTATATGGTGTGAATGTGTGCACTTTGTGTACGAGATTGTTATTTTTACTTTTTCAATTATGCAATGAGCAAATAACACTAGTTTCTCTGCTACAGATCAAGCAAAGGGATTAGATCATAATTAAGTTGAAAAAATAATACTAAAATCAAGGTGCAAGACAAACTGGAATGGTGGAAAAATAACTGTAACTTGTTGTGAATCAGTACTGTGAATATCTCACTTATGTATCCCTCAAATCCAAGAAAGAGTGCTAGGATCTCATCAAAGTGGAAACAATTCCACCCGTAGATCCACAGGTCACTCTCAAATGCCCGGTGCTCAACAGGGAGGATGCGAACATCGTGAAAACCCCAATAGTTTCCACTCCCTCTAGCTTCCAAGGTCACTTGTTTTTTATGGACAATAAAAATGAAAAAATGAATTCCTATTATTAAATTATTAAGCTTACTCAACCCCCCATCTTATCTCAGAAGACCCCGGTGAGTGATGACCGAGTAGAGGAGGAGGGGCTAAATAAGAATGTTAATTTCCAATGTTTTAATAACGAAAAACAATATATAACTTTCAGAAACTAATATAAAAAAAAAACAATATTGCATGTGACAGTCAATCAGTGGCGGATGGGTCGTTCAGACAAGAAAAAAAATGTAAAAACTATTAACAAATAGGCAGGTTGCTTCTGACTGCTGGGCAGTGGCAACTAGGTCACACAAACATACCACATAGTAGCGACTGGGTCACCTCTGAGACAAAAAACAATAGCAACAGTGCCCTGGGAGGAAATTCGTGCCTTTCGGGGCTAAAGCAGCGACTCAATCACGCCTTTTGAGGCTGAAGTAGTGTCTGGGTCACTCTTTTTAGCCCGAAGCCACTGACTGGGCCTGAAAACAAAAAAAATTAAAAAACATGGTCGGTAGTGGCTAAAAGGGACAGGTACTAGAGTCGTACAGACTCGGATTGACCTCATGAAAGCCTGATCAAGGATGACTATGAAGGAAAACCTGCAAAATGTTTGTGAAACTAGGGATCCAGTGGGATCGACCCAGTATGGTTTCCAGCACTGTGTTCGGGTACACACGGTACTCCCAAAATACTGAACACCTTCAGCAACCACTTCACACAAATAGATCATAGATCAACACACCAATGTTTGTCACGTGGTTAAAACCCTCAAGAGGGAAACAGTACACGACCCCAGCCAAATAGCTACTTGGAGCAATTTATTATGCAGAAGAAAGAAAGTTACATATGAGCTTCTCATAATCGATCAACTAGCCAAAGACCCTCTATGCTCTTTAAATAGAGATCATAGACCAATCGGGTGTTAAGCCATGGATCAATGGTAGGTATGATCTAAGAGAAGTTGAACTGTCGAATCACTCTATGTCTAGAACATATCGTGACCGTCGGATTAGAATATTTACAAACGCATACTAATGCATACTAAAGAAACACACTTTTACCTAACGGATATATTACACAAGTTGATCTTAACTAAATCCTAAGTCTCTAAATATCCTAACATCCCCCCTTAAGAAAAACTTGGGATAGGATTGAAGGATTTACAAAAGTGACACTATTAGGAGAAGGAAGGAGGCGATAGAGCCTATCCCCCCTTAAGGACACATTCTTGAACTCCTAACATAGATCGAAGTTTAGAAAACTTCACTTCTATAAGATACTTGGTGAAGATGTCTACAACTTGATCATCTGTAGGGAAATAGAGAACTTCAATAACACTATCATGAACAAGATGAAGTGCATGTGTATCTCAATGTGTTTGCTGCACTGATGTAGAACTAGATCTTTGGCAAGCTTGATGGCACTTTGATTGTCGCACCAAAGTGGAGTAGGTTGTTGCTACTCGAATCCAAACTCTAAAAGGATATGTCGAAGCCATAAAGCTTCCTGACTAAAATTAACTGCGGCTCGATATTCTGCTTCTACTGAAGAAAGAGAAAGATCTTGTTGTTTCTTACAAGCCCAAGTAACAGGTCTAGATCCCAGACTGAAAACATAACCTGCAGTAGAATTTCAATCATCAGGATCGTCGACCCAATCTGAATCAGTGAAACCAACCAGCAAAGGTTTCCCCATATATTGTAATGAATCCCAAACTGAATTGTACCTCGAATATATCGAAGTATTCTTTTTGCTGCTTTCTAGTGACTTTCATGAGGAGTTTGCATATAACGAGCAACATGACCAACGGCAAAGGAAATATCAAGACGAGAATGAGTCAAGTATAAAAGACTATCAACAAACTGACGATACAAGGTGGCATCTACTTCAGGGGAAGTACAAGTGGTAGAAAGTTTGACTCCAGACTGGAAGGGAGAAGGGGCTGGTTTACAATCTTCCATGTGGAAGTGACAAAGAAGGTCACAAGCATACTTAGACTGGGAAAGAAAGATTCCTTCTTTGGCTTGCAAGACTTGAAGACCAAGAAAATAATGCAAATGTCCTAAGTCTGGCATTTCAAAATTTTGCTTAAGACTGGATTTCATATGGGTTATAAGTTTAGGGTCACTACCAGTAAGGATAAGATCATCAACATAAAGAACAAGTATGATGAGATGGTTTCCTACTTTCTTGGTATAAACATTGGGGTCAGAATGGCATCTAGAAAAACCGGTGTCAAGGAGAAAGCTATCCATTTTGGCATACCAAGCTCTAGTATCTTTCTTAAGGCCATATAAGGATTTCTTAAGGAGACAAACAAGGCTAGAGTTATTTTGAACATATCTAGGAGGTTGTTCCATTTAAATTTTCTCATGTAAATCACCATGTAAGAAGGCAGACTTGACATCCATTTGATGGACTTCCTAGTTATGTAAGGCTGGAAGGGAAAGAAAAAGGCGATGGAGTTCATTTTTGCTACAGGGGAAAAGGTTTCATTGTAGTCAATCCGTTCAACTTGGGAAAAACCTTTGGCAACTAACCTTGCCTTAAGTCTTTCAACACTTCCATCTGATGCATACTTAGTTCTATAGACCCATTTACATCTGACAAGTTTTCTTCCTTTTGGAAGAGGAACAAGATCCCAAGTATTCTTCGCCATTAATGAACGATATTCTTCATCCATAGCTGCATCCCAATCTAGATTTCCTAAAGCTTCTGCAAAAGTTTCTGGATCATGATTCTCGGAAACTTGAGCCAAAAGAGAAGAAGCTCGCTAAAACTGAGAATGTGTTCGACTTTGATCTCTAGGATCACCGACAAGATCACCAGTTGCTTCACATGTTGAACGGACCCATCGAGGAAGTATTGGTGCTGGTGCAATTAGAGGAACATGAGCAGGTGGAGGTGGATTTTCATCCTCACTGTCATCATCAGAAACTGGAGTTGGAAACCTATCAAGGAAGCTGGAAGAAGAAGAAGAAGAAGGCACAATCGCCGAATCAGGCTCGCAAGCCAAAGATGGCACACCCACCAAGTTAGGCTCGCAGGCCAAGATATTTTCATCAAATTTAACATCTCTTCTAATGATTATATCATGAGAATGTGGCTGAAGAAGTCTATAACCTTTTACATCTTCAGAATATCCAACAAATATGCACTTTTCACTTTTAGGCTGCAATGCTTTCCATTTTTCATCTGGATTGTGAGCCCATGCTTCACAACCAAACAAACGAAAGTGACTTACATCTGGTTTAATTTGACTCCATGATTCTTTCGGTGTTATACCCAGTAAAACTTTAGTGGGTGTATGATTAACTATGTAATTTGCACAATTTATGGCCTCAGCCCAATATTGAAGACTTGGTCCCTTAGATTGGATCATACAATTAGCCATTTATTTTAAAGTGCAATTCTTCCGTTCAACTACACCATTTTGTTGTGGTGTATATCAAAAAGTGTGCTGTTGTTGGATTCCTTGTTCAGTGTAAAAAGTACTGAACTTGTTGTTAACATATTCTCCTCCATTGTCAGATCTTAACTTAATAATTTGATGACCAGATTTTTTTTCAACAAGGACCTTGTAGGCCAAGAACATGTTAAATACTTCGCTCTTAAGTTTTAGGAAGTAAACCCAAGTGCATCTGGAGTAGTCATCAATGAAAGTTAAGAAATATTTGAAACCAGAAAAGGAAGAAGATGGAAGAGGGCCACACAAGTCACTATGCACAAGCTCCAAGGGAACGGAAGCATGCCAAGAGGCACGTTTGTCAAAACTATCTCAATGATGTTTTCCGAGTACACAACCGGAACAAACACCATCCTTGCAAGATACCAACGAAATACCAGTCACCATATTGTCTTTACATAGTTGTTGCAATGAGCGATAACTTTAGTGACCAAATCGCTCATGCCAAAGTTTGCTCAAGTTATCACTATGAGAAACAAAAACTGAAGGAAAAGGTGATGACCAAAAGTTGTTAAATTTGTACAACCTGGTAATATCATCAACAGTTCCAGTAGCAAGGATATTTTGAGGATTTTTAAAATCCTTGATTACAACTTGGTGAGGTGTAAACGTCACAGTTTTACCTTCACCTGAATGAGTAATTTGATAGACTGATAAGAAATTGCACGAAATTTTTGGAACACATAGTACATCACTGAAATGACCATTTTCTACTGGAACTATTCTAGATCCTACAACACTTAGAGATCTATCATCACCAACAAATATTTGTTTGGTGTTACATTCATGCATAGTAGAAAAGATGGATTTATCCTTAGCCATATGATAAGATGATCTAGAATCAATGAGCCATTCAATTGAAGTAGAAGAAGAAGATGCAGTATAAGAGTAACCAGAAGCACAAAGTGCATGTCCATGAGAGGTAGATTCTGAAGACGAATCTAGGTTGATGTGGTGCTTCTTCATTGCTACTTCCAAGGCCGCCATCTTCTTAAAACACTTAGATTCATCATGATTATCTTTCCCACAAAAATTGCAATGACGCTCAATCTTCTTTCCTTTTTGCTTGGATCCTTTGTCATTTTTTAAAGAAGGAGCTAACTGAGAGGGTTTGGGACCCTTGTTGTTTTTCTTATTATTGCGAAAATTTTGTTTCTTGGGAGGCTTGGAATTTTCTTTCTGTTGGGACAATAAGGCTTTCCCAAATGTATCTGCATTGTTAATTATTCCAAGATGAAGGAGCTTATTTTTGGGGCTCCGACCCTTAGGGTCCTTAGTTTGGGTAACTCCGCAAGTTTTGCATGTAAGTGGAGTTACACATCAAAATAGTCTTAGGGGTGTTGGGGTTGGGTCGAAGCCCCCATTTTGTATTTAACCCATGGTTTAAGTCCAGGGTTAGGGTTTTGGGTGCCCATGGTTTAAGTCCAGGGTTTTGTAACAGTGCGCTGTATAAATAGGCACTTATGTAATGAAGTAGGGTTAGGTATTTAACGATTATCATATGATACTATTGTACTGTGAAGCTAAGAGACTGTACAAGGGTTTGGAAAGGAAAGGTTAAGTCCCAGCTGTGTGCGTGGATGACCTCTGCAGCTGTGTGCACAGATGGTTTTGTAAGTGATTAGAAGATCTGCAGCTGTGTGCACAGAGGCCTGCTGCTATGTGCACGGCTTTGAGGACTTGAAGAGATTTGCAGCTGAGTGCGCAGATCATAACTGTGGTTCTGTAAAGAGTTAAATAAACACAGTTCTGTGGACGTAACCCCTACACTGGGGGTGAACCACGTTACATCTGGTGTCGTGGTTCTTGTGTTATTGTGATATTTCTATTATGTTATTTTATGCATTAATAACTATAAATCTGATAAGTAAGACCGCTGCTAATAAATAGCTTCGCTGTGAATTCCCAGTACAGGGTTAAGCAAGTCATAGTTTGTTTATCTATCTGTGAAGATTATATATATGAATGTCGGAGCTCTGTGTTAGTTGATTATAATTTATTAAAGGCTAAAGGCACAGTAATATCCCTCTTCTGCTTGCAGAAACCTGATTCTGTGGCACCCCATAGCTGTTTCGGGTGAGACTATAGCCTATTCGCAGGTTGCTGCTGAAAGGGCCAACACTGTGGGTCTTTTGTTGGTGCGAAGTTATTGGTAAAACCCGGGTCTGCCCTATAGCCCAACAAATTGGTTTCGTTGCCGGTTGAACTCAGTATCTGTTGAAGAGGGATCTACGTTGTACCTCGAGGGCTATGTTCTGGAGACCCTCTGTAAAAGAAATTGGTGACTGGATCGAAGAGACCTATTTGAACTTTGCAGAGCAAGAAAATAAGGATCCTCTTTTCTGATGTTTATGAAATTTTCTTTGGTAGTATACACATAGAATTGCACCAGTGGCTATCCAGGTTAACAGAGAGAAGGATGAACTTCCAAGAAAATCAGTTTCTTCCCTAGACCCCTGCAAGAATCACTATCTTGAAAAGGGTGAACAACGCGATCTCACGAGCTTTCGATTTCTGGACGGTGCGAACCCTTGAAGCATTTGTGATGGAGTTCACCATCGACACAAATACCTCCTTTAGCGAAGCTGAACGACAGTTCTTCAAAGGACCACGTGGTAAGTACTTGAACTTATTGAGCTTGAATATTAAAATGCTATTGGCTGAAAAATGAATTTTGCTGATAGAATCCGATTGTTAGATCTAGTACTACTAACCTATGGTTGGAAGTGACCGGGACTTCGACGAGCAAAGTGGTTTGCTGTGAAACGGTAAGAGATATAAGAGAGACCTTGGCTCCTCTACTGAGTACACCCCTTTAAATTCAAAAGACTCTGAGTCCGCTGAAACCCCCTCTGTTAGAAACCCTCCCATAACCCCGCAGCAAAGACCTGTTATCCCCAAAAATCTTTCGCAGTCTGGAAGTAACCCTAGCCCGACTATCCCTGTCATAGGTCAGCCTACCCCAGCAAGTTCTCCTACAACTCCCGCTTCCTCCACCCCCTAGATACCCGATGGCCCATGTTCACCATGACATCAAGCTACCATTTTTTAAGGGAACTGGATCGGAGGATCTAAAACAGTTCTGGTTTCTATGCGAAGCTATTTGGACCGCGAAGAACATTACAAACCAAGATGTGCGAAGAGCGCAGCTGATTACTTCCTTCAGAGACCGAGCCTTGACTTGGTTTATGAATTTTTCTAGCACTCAGAATCCTGTATTGGCTGATATTAAAACAACGCTGATAAGAGAATTTAAGAATCCTAAATCTGAGTTGCAGTGCATCACTGAGTTAAAAGAGATTCAGCAGTGACGAGGTGAATCTGTGTGGGACTTTGATCAGAGATTCAAAGTTCTGCTAGATCAAGTTAGCTTCACGATTGGAGTAGCTCAACATAAGGAATGGTTTATTTTGGCATTACTACCTCATATCAGAACTCCACTCATGCAACAGAAGGTTATTGATCAGCAAGAAGCTTTAGAGATTGCCATGAAGCTCGAAACAGCACCTGTCGAAGACAATTCTGGCATAGCACAAATTCAAGCGCTGCTAGAAAAAATGGCTTTAGAGCTTCGTGATATGAATAAGGGGAAATCAAACCGTGAAGAGGTGTGGTGTACGCGATGTTGAACAGAAGGCCACGACAAGGATCAGTGTCCAGCGTTGAGAAACTACCTAAATACTGGCGCATCGAACCCGCGGGATCCTACTGTTTTGTACTGTGAACTCTGTCGAACTACTGGCCAGCATCGACCGAAAGGTTGCTATCTATTACAGAAGTATGTTCAAGTCCCGAAGAATCCTTATTGCAAGTTCTATAAATCCCTAGGCCACAATGAAGAGGAATGTCGCAGCTTCAACCTCATGAGGGAGCGTACCTACGACACTTATTGGGTTCACCCGGATGCACAAGGGAATGATGGATATGGCTATTGGGGTGGCCGAGGTAGTTTCAGAGGCCATGGTCATGGTATGCCTGGAGGAGGTCGAGGCCAGGTTATTTGCTATAACTGCAATCAGGCAGGACATTTAGCGCGTGACTGTCAGACTCCAACCACGACATGTCGATATTGCAGAGCAGTTAATCATGTGATCGAGCAGTGCCCCCAGCTGATAGCTAAGATTCAGGAAAGAAATAGTGGTCATACCCAGAATATTCAGTTGATTTCCATTGATCAAAGACCTGCCCCATCCATCAATGTTGTTACGCAGAGTGGAGCTATGACACACAGATAGGATACGAAGACACAGCCTACCGAGGCGTGGGTCCGTAAGGCCCCCAAGAAAATACCAGCATTTGCCAGTGAAAGAGAACAAGAGACAGTCATGGCGGCCAAGCGCGATATTGTTGATCCTACCATAGTCGTAGCACCTGTGCAGCAACATCAGCAGGATTCGCAGCCGCAAGATGCTGCGAAGGATAAAGTAAGTACACTGTCCTCCTTTTTACAGAGCTGTATGAAACTCTTAAGGAATCAGAATGCTTTAAAGGAGTTGCAAAAATTTCTTGCTTTTTGTGAACCTCAGAGAAGAGTTGATAAGGAGAAAGCTGTTAATCGTGTCCGAAGAACTGGTAGGGAAATGAGATTGAATGTCCAGATAGGGGAATATGATATGACTGATGTCATTCTGGATCTATGACCAGAAGTCAATATTTTAACTAAACAGACATGGGAACAAATGGGGAAACCTACCCTTGATTGGTCACCTATACAGTTGAGACTAGCCAATCAGCAGAGGATTGTTCCCTTAGGAAGATTCCCTCGGGTACCAGTAGACATAGATGGAGTACGTACTATAGCAGACTTCGAAGTCATTGAGATGATTGATGATAGCAACCCCTATCCATCCTTGCTAGGAATTGAGTGGGAAATAGACAATGATGCAGTTATCAATCTTAAAAAGAGACAGATGTCCTTTGAAGGGAAGGGTTTGAGAGCCATCCTACCATTATATCCGTCTCAGGGAGAAAGATATATAGAGCCAGTCAGAGAAGGAGATCAGGATATTCTGGATCACATCTATAATATCATAGCTAAGGAAGCAGATTATGTCGAACCTTCTGCTAAAGGCATAATGGATTGGAAGTGTGATAGCTCCTGCATGTCTGACTCAGATGATGGTCTAGAGAATTGGTAGAACCGACTATATGAGCTGAATGGACATCGATGTGCACGAATTACCAAATCTCTCAGATGCCTTAGCGCAGAGACAAGAGATTTTCCTACCTATGAGGGGTTGACAGACCCAAGGGAATTTATTGCGCTGTTTGCAGAACAAGCACCAGAGTTACAAAGAATACAGGCTCCGGAAGTAGCACTAAGAGCTACAGTAGCTGGATGGTGGAATGGCCACAAGAGCTATATTCACAGTTGGGATTGTCAGAAACCCCTTCGCCCAAGATTCACCGATCAACCTCAAGAGGTGCGACGCAAGTTTAATGTGCAGAATAGTTCTCAGGAACACTTGAAGCGATGTTATGCAGCATGGGAGCATGTACCTTGCCAAGAATGGGTGCATAGGTTCATGCACACTTTGGAACCAATAGCAAAGAACTGGTATATGGAGGTCGAAATTCAACATGATACAGCTGTCCAGTTGATCCATAATAAGGAACTTGATGATCAAGACAGGGATGAGTATCAAACTGATGCGCATAACCAAGGTGATAGTGCACCAAACCTAACAGCCCTGTCGCAGGTATTACTAGGATGCGCCAAAGGTCAATACTGTTCCAAGGATGTCTATTGTGATGAAGCTAAGACAGTGATGTTGCAGAAGCAAAAAAATACAATGAAGCTTAAAACCTGGCCGTTGAAAACCGGCTGAACTGGCGGTGTTATCACTTTAATAGCCTTAATTGTCAGTACGTATGAGATTTTGGGAAATCCAGGGTCATGCAGACAGCATCTCTATCGGATTTGGTGCCTTCAATGCACAGTTATGACATATTTGATCACTGGAGTGTATAAGAAGACACTCAGGTCGGGGTAAATCACATTACATATTTCTTTGCATTTTATAAGTAAACCCATGACTAACGAGCGAGAGATTCAAAAGTTAGTGAGAAAAATTGAACAGGGGGGTCGGCCGGATCTTTTCCACTCCCCACCTACCTCTGCAGCTCATGAAGAAGCTCACCCAGCCCCGCCTTGGCCGATGCAGACACGGTCCGCCAGAAGAAAATTTAAGCCTGAAGTTCGTTCTAAGCGAAGCGAAGACTGACACAAGCAATCAGGGCAAACATCAGAGGATCTCGGAATGGATCCACCGGGTTCAACAGAAATCCCAAGTGAAGGAGAGGAGAATATTGCACCGCAATGACCACCATATGTTTCGCCTCTTCGACCAGGAGTTAAACCACCTTGATGGAATAAACAGTTCACAATACGCACCCCTTCAATGCCCTCGAGTGTGCAGTTGGTTGGGATCATGACAGGAAAGATAGACCGACTTAAGTATGCCGACCATGATACAATCGATCGTGGAAAGTTTCCACAGTTCACCCCAAGAAAGTATTTGCACTTGGTGAAGTACGATGAGTCCGGGGCGACATTGTTAGAAGTCAAACAGTGGGATACCGGCTTGGATCAAGCTAGTCTTCTGAAGATGCTCAACGTTCCCCATTTTGGTCGAGGCACACAGGTGACCATGGTGGTCAAACAGCTATTAGCCCTAGTTCATGACGGCCACCTATGGATAGGAGACAAGAAAATTCCTATCAATGGTGAGCTAATTCAGAGGATCATCGGCTTACCAATAGCAGGGCCTAATCCAGGGACTGAATTTCCCTCAAAGCATGAGGATACGAAGCTTGTACAAACTATGAAGGAACGCTTCGGCCTGATGAAGGGAAAACGAAGGGAAAACGTGGATATCACACTTCCACGATTCAGGAACATCACATTTGCTTTGCAGATGAATTCCTAGCATGCAAAGTCATATGGAAGTGCAGACCAACTGAAGTTCCTGCCTCAGTTATCCAAATGTCTATGAACTGTGCTGAAGGGTACAACTACAACTGGGCATCGTATCTTGCGAAAGAATTCCTGGAAGACGCTTGCGACGCGCAGGAGAAAGGTAGGCCCTTCCATTATTCATGGTTGCTCGTCCTCATCGCACTGATAGGATGGCAAGAATCGACTAAGGCACAGTTTCCTGATGCACCAGAGCACATGTCTGGTGCAGCAAGGTACGCGTCGTTGTGGGTTTCACAGGATAAAAAACACCAACAGATGACAAATTATGTATTTTCCTTTTACATCATGGATATCCAGTATGAGATCGCCAAAACCCCACGGCTCAGTAATGAGTTAATCTCTCAATATGATGGCACAGCCACCTTTAGCGCCAACATGCACTATACTTTTATCCAGGCTCATGCATATCCAAAGCATCAATGGTTCAAGCTACCATATGTAGTCACTGAGGGTGATATCCAGGCAGTAGTTTAGTACTGGCTGGCTGAATGGTTAAAAGATGTAGGAAAAAAACCACGGGGGATTCACTTGTTGACCAATATCATAGCACGTTAGTTCATATTGTGGTTTTTAAAATTATAAAAAAATCAACCAATATATTGCAATTATTGCAGGGGGTGAGGGGTTTAAGGTGCGGGGATAGGGTGGTTTATAAGGATTTGGGTATAAAAAGGGCTAGGGGGAAGGTTTTAAGTATTGGTAGGGGGTTTCAACAAAAATATTTTGGGTCAATATTTATTGAAATTAAGGGTATTCTTTAATATCCCACGATTGCACGTGCTATGTGAGAGGTGCACCAAGTGAAGTCCCCATGAAAAAAAACCACCATTCCAATACCCCCAGTTATCAATTTGGGCGCAGGCACCAGTCAGACGCCGCGGCAAGACCCAATAGAGGACAGCAAAGATCTGAGTGAGTCGCAGCAAAACGAAGGAGACCAGGGTGGAGATGGCGGCGATGAAGAAGAGGATGAGGAGTCAAGCAAAAATATATCAGATCTGAACCAATCAGCTAAGCGCAAGACATCATAGGGAGAGGAGGTAACCAAGTCCCAGCCCCACAAGAAAACAAAGGCGTCGAAGGACAAAAATATTGACGAAGAAGTCACTGTGTCAATTGACGAGCTTGATCAGGCTCTGGCAAAGTCTACCCAAGCATTAACTAACAAGTGGACACAGTTCGCAGATGTGCAGCTTGCTGCACTCAAGGGGGTCGCCAACAGGGTCTCAGAACTGCAAGAGTTAGCAACAAAATCAGCAATCAGTACCGCGACAAGTAGTACCCCAGTAAGTGCTCAGCCCAACCTAAGGCAATGGCCAGCTCGTGAAAACAAGGGCCAAGTATCCACCGCTGCCCTCATCATAACTGATGCAACATCCCAAGCAAAGATGAGCATGACAGTTGGAATTGATTATACCAAAATGTCTATGATGGAACTACACCTTTTCCAGTCAGCTATCGCAAAGGAAATCCAGGCCCGAGACCACTATTCATAAAAACAGTTGGCTAATACCAGGAAGCAGAATGATAGCCTCGCTGCACAGCTAGAAGCAGCAGAACAACGCAAGAGGGATGTAGAACGTAGGCGGATTACACTGGTCCGAGTTTTGGATGAAGCATGTCGAAGTCTTCCTGACTTCGACGTATAGTTGGTAGAGGAGCCAGAACAAAGACTAGTCCGGTTAAAAGACTACGCACAACAGTCCCGTAGTGAAATTGAGAAGCTAAAGGAAGATCATGAGACTCAGATCACGGAGCTCCAACTTCGCATCCCTCTGGAGATTCCACCAGAGGTCTGAGAACAGCGCCACAGAGACATTCAGGCTTCAGCAGCTAAGATATCAAATAATGTGGGCAGTGCAGTGAAGCTGCTAGAAGACAGCATCGAAGCATGGGAGAACCTATAGGAACACCCAGACATAGAAAAAGTACAAGAAACCATTAAGCAGCGGTAGGTAGAATTAGATACGGTCAAAGGGGAAATTAAGATGCTGCCTCCCATGGGGAAGATGGCTAAGGTAAAGCGAAGCAAGGAACTCCAGTAGGAAATTGAGTCTTACAGGGCAAAGGTAACACTGCTGGAAAACATGCTGTAGCCGCTTGTCGAGGAAGCATTGGACTTGAGCAATACTGTGGAAAGTCAGCTCAAAGTTTTGAAGTCCTACGATACCTTCGCGCAGGAGAAAGCTAATGAAGGATCATCCACAGCATTGCAGGAGCTGGTGGAAAAAGAGAAAGCAGCCGACGACATTATACATGACCTCAATAGCCAGTTCAAGACCCTTGTAATGAAGATTCTCCCACCAGACGAGTAGCAGAGTGCCCCAGGACGGGTCACAAGTGAGTCTTAGGGGCCTGTTGGGGCTCCGACCCTTAGGGTCCTTAGTTTGGGTAAATCTGCGAGTTTTGCATGTAAGTGGAGTTATGCATCAAAATAGTCTTAGGGGTGTCAGGGTTGGGTCGAAGCCCCCCTTTTGTATTTAACCCATGGTTTAAGTCCAGGGCTAGGGTTTTGGGCGCCCATGGTTTAAGTCCAGGGTTTTGTAACAGTGCGCTGTATAAATAGGCACTTATGTAATGAAGTAGGGTTAGGTATTTAACGATTATCATATGATACTATTGTACTGCAAAGCTAAGAGATTGTACAAAGGTTTTGGAAGGAAAGGTTAAGTCCCAGCTGTGTGTGTGGACGACCTCTGCAGCTGTGTGCGTAGAGGGTTTTGTAAGTGATTAGAAGATCTGCAGCTGTGTGCGCAGAGGGTTTTGTAAGTGATTAGAAGATCTGCAGCTGTGTGCGCAAAGGCCTGCTGCTGTGTGCGCGGCTTTGAGGACTTGAAGAGATCTGCAGTTGAGTGCGCAGATCAGAACTGTGGTTCTGTAAAGAGTTAAATAAACACAGTTCTATGGACGTAACCCCTACACTGGGGGTGAACCACGTTACATCTGGTGTCATGGTTCTTGTGTTATTGTGATATTTCTATTATTTTCTTTTATGCATTAATAACTATAAATCTAATAAGTAAGATCGCTGCTAATAAATAGCTTCGCTGTGAATTCCCAGTACAGGGTTAAGCAAGTCATAGTTTGATTATCTATCTGTGAAGATTATATATATGAATGTCAGAGCTCTGTGTTAATTGATTATAATTTATTAAAGGCTAAAGGTACAGTAATATCCCTCTTCTGCTTGCAGAAACTTGATTCTGCGGCACCCCATAGCTGTTTCGGGTGAGACTGTAGCCTGTTTGCAGGCTGGTGCCGAAAGGGCCAACACTGTGGGTATTTTGTTGGTGCGAAGTTATTGGTAAAACCTGGGTCTGCCCTATAGCCCAACACTTATCTTGCTCTCTAATTAAGGAATCACAAAATAATTCAAGGCTAGGCTCTTGATAGCTAGCTGCAGTCAAGGATTATTTCATGGAGTAGAATGTAGATACAAAAATAGAATATGTAGGTCCAAGTTTTGAAAGAATATGATAAATACATTGTTTGTCTTCTTTCTTAATATTGCATTATGCACATAATAGTCTAAGAGTTTTATACTTAGATAAATAGTCTTGAATGCATTAAAAATCATTTAGATTCAAGGAAAGTAACTCATTCTCAAGTTTATGACCCTGAATTTCATTGTGGTTACCAAACACAGATTCCAACTTTTTCCAAGCGAGATTAGGTTCATCAATTCCAGATATGTGGAATCGCAAATCAGTAGAGATTGACATCACAATCAATCCACGAGCTTCATCACATCTATTTTCCCATTTAATTTTCTTATCATCATCAGTGGGTTCTGTTTCTTTCCCTGAGGTTATCCTAAAAAGTCCCCTACTTTGCAGAACATCCTCCATACGAGATTTCCATAAGAAATAGTTAGAAATTGTAAGTATAATATCACAAGGGGTGGCCATACTATAAAAAAATGGCTGAAAGAATAGAAACTAACAATTTGGATGCAAAGAGCTCAAAAAAATATGCGGTATTAAAAAAAAACGGCACTTAAAACGGATTCTGGATGATGAAGTTATGCTTGATCAAAGAAAATGTTGAAGATGTCCCCAATAGTGACGTGGTAGATATTAACTTGACCAACTAAAAAAAAGAAGCCCCCTCTTTCCAAGATCAACCTTTGAAAATCACTTTTACAATAAATTTGCTTTGAATTGAATCACTTTTGTAGAATAAGTGATGTTCACTTTTACACTAATGTGACTTTTAAATAGTGCGTCAATAAATTAAAAGACTTAAGTGGCTCACTTTTATTTTATTTTATTTATGTGAGATGCACTTTTACAATAAAATAACTTGAAAATAGAAATTGCATGCACTAAAAAGTAGCTTAATAAGACTTAAACTCAAGACCTATTAGGTAGTAAAGCAACTTTGGACCAAGTGAGCTAAGTTTAAAAGATACGTAAAATAATGGAAAGAGGAAAATGTTTTTTTTTTTACTCTTCTCTCTCGTTTTCTATGCTTGCTTTCTTTTCCTGCAAATCACAAAAAAAAATGAAAAACAAAAAAAAAAAATTCCACACAATGGGGTTAAATCTTGGTTAGCTTACCTGGAAAGTCTACGTTTTCAAGTTTTCTCACTGTTTCTGATTTTCCGTGATCGCACAAGGTGCACGACAAAGAGCATACGTAGCCGAGAAGACAAGAAAAAAAACTTTCCCTTACTGTTTCTAATTCACCGTGATCACGCAAGGTGCATGGAAAAGAGCATACGTATTCAAGGAAGGCAGTAGTCCCAAACTAAAACAGCAAATATCTAATAATAAACTGATAAAGTATGAGATATTTAAAAAAAATCCGTCATTGTAACATTATACCTTCAAATTTGCTGAAATGGGTGTTTCTGGAGCAAACGAAAATGATTTTTGGTGAAATGAAAACTATTTCCCAATGGAAACAATGCTCCAGACGCAATGGAATAGCTCCCACAAGCAAAAAAAGCACAAAAAATCTAGAAACAAAATCCCTTTCAAACTTTCAGCAACACCAGTTCCAGATCTTGATCAAAACCGAAAGCGACTCGTCATAAAAGCTCTGATACCATGTTTGGGTACACACGTTACTCCCAAAAGACCGAACAACTTCAACAAACGCTTCACACAAATAGATCACAGATCAACACACCGATGTTTGTCACGTGGTTAAAACCCTCGAGAGGGAAACAGTCCACGGCCCTAGACAAATAGCTACTTGGAGCAATTTATTATGCAAAATAAAGAAAGTTACATGTGAGCTTCTCATAATCGATCAACTAGCCAAGGACCCTCTATGCTTTTTAAATAAAGATCATATACCAATCAGGCTTTAAGCCATGGATCAATGGTAGGTGTGATCTAAGAGAAGTTGAAGCATCGGATCACTCTATGTCTAGAACATATCATGACCATCGGATTAGAATATTTACAAATGCATACTAATGCATACTAAAGAAACACACTTTTACCTAACAGATATATTACACAAGTTGATCTTAACTAACTCCTAAGTGTCTAAAAATCCTAATAGACTGTAGCTAGGTTTTTACCCCGACTACATGCAAAAACACCTCCCTTTTGTCAAAGGGATAAAAGTGTAGAGTTTGAAATGGAGGAGCTAGCTGCAAAACAAACTATTAGTAATAAAATAAACAAACAATAACAATTATGCTAAAAACTTAAAACAAAAGATAAAATATTATACCCTTGGTTTAAAATGGGCCATCGTGCCCTGATCTATGGATATGGGTTGCCTATCCACTGGCTATATGGTACGGAGGAGATCTCAACGGTACGGGATGGGGAATGGCATGGCTATCAAATGGTGATTGGATGGTGTGAGTATCTTGAAAAGAGTGGGTTCTCAATGTACTCACTGATTTGAATAATGGAAAAAGGGCATGGGAATCTTGGCGATGGGGACCTCCACCTTCTTTTTTTAATGATTTCTTGGCCTTATTTCTCTTTTAGGGTTTTTGAACCCTATTTAGGGGTTTTAGCTCCTTTTTTGGGTTTTAGCTCCTTTTTTGGGTTTTTAAGCCTTTTTTGGGGTTTTTAAGCCCTTTTTAGGGATTTTAACATGTTTTTAATGTTTTATGAGATTTT
Organism: Pseudotsuga menziesii; assembly: GCA_001517045.1. NCBI lineage: Eukaryota > Viridiplantae > Streptophyta > Pinopsida > Pinales > Pinaceae > Pseudotsuga > Pseudotsuga menziesii. The sequence goes on along the minus strand of LPNX011203073.1, from coordinate 108,615 downwards.
TGAGAGAAACTAAAGGTAAACCATAGGTGTTGAGGTAAAAAACGAGGAGAGAATGATAGGGAAATGGTGTTTGTATATAGTTTAGGCTAGTTGAGCAATTTTTTGTGTTAACATAAATTATCATGAATGGTTTCTTAAAGTTAAAAATACCGTTATTTTTAATGACATGTGGGATGGAATTTATGAAAATGAGAATTTTGAAGATAAGAAATATGGATATGCAATAGATGAAGTGGATAAAAGTGCACCAATACCACCTACTAATACCAAAGAGTTAGTATTATGAAAAAGCATGGACAAGAAGGATTATGCATTGATCATTGCCTCTGTAAGTGAAGAAGTAAGTAGACATTTAGTTTCTAGAAAAAAGTACTCGGGAAGCATTAAATAAACTAAAAGATTTGTGTGATTCACATTCTAATATTGAAAACATATAATTGTTAATGAAGTTATTTAACTTAGAGTTAAAAGATAATGATCCAATGAAACTTGCTTCTGAAATTAGAGCTATTTTCCATGATATTGATGCAACTGGTGTAAAAGTTGACATTCAACTTACTGCATTTATTAAAGCTCTATATCCTACCTATACTCACTATTTAGAATCACTTCAAGCTAATGTCTAGATGAAAGCTATCACCTTTGAAACACTTGTTGAGAAAATTGTAGAAAGAGAGAAAGCATTTGGGAAGGAGTCTAATCCCAATGAAGAAACTTTGTGTCTTGCATAGAAATGACACAAATCAAAAGAAGAATTTGCAAAGGATGAAAATAGAACCATAGGTCAACGATTTAATCAAGGAGAGAAACAATGTTATAGATGTGGAAAAACTGGTCATACTGCTAGTTACTATAGAACTTCTTGGGAGAAAATTGTTAACAAGAAAGAGAAAGTACAAGATAAAGGAAACGATAAAGGTAACCCTCTTGAATATGCACAATATATTGTTGCACATTGTAATCTTGGAATTGAAGAAGCTTTTAGTACATTTTCTTTGAATGAAATTTGGTTATTAGATACTGGAGCCACATGCCATGTGACATTTAGAAAAGACTTCTTTGAGACATTTAGTGATCAAATTGATGGGGTAGTACATTTGGTAGATAAGTCTCAGTTAAAACCTGCAGGAATTGGCTCTGTTAGACTGAAAATATCAGGACTTTCCGATTACATACTTTTCGATGTTCTTTATGTTCCAGAATTGAAGAGAAATCTGATATCTCTTGTGAAAATTAGACAACAATATCACTCAATACATATGTTTAATGGTATCATTGAGATTAGAAGAACTTATGGTAATGTGATTGTAATGACTAGACTGGAAGATAACAAACTTTTAAATTTGAATGGTACCTCATCCAATTCACAAAATTATGCAAATTTGGCTAATAATAATAGTAATTTATCTTCTAGCTTGTTATGGCATGATATCTTTGGTCATATTAATTATGATACTCTAAGAATTATGAAAAAAAGACTTCAAGGGATTCCTACTATTCCAAGACAACTTTCCCATTGCGATGCTTGTATTTTCAGCAAGCAGAGTAAACAATCTTTTCATGATTCTATGTTTCAAGCTTCAAGAAATCTTGGTCTTATTCACTCAGATTAATGTGGGCCCATGCCTATTCCATAAGCAAATTGTAACAAATATATAATGAATTTCATTGATGACTTTACAAGGATGTGTTTGGTTGATTTATTAAAAGAAAAATATCAACTTTTGATACATTCAAAAATTTTCATTTGTGGATTAAAATTGAAGCTTAGCTCAATATTGGAAACCTTCGAACTAATAAAGTTAGGTGAATATACATCCCAATATTTTGAAAACTATTTGAAGGAGAATGGTATTAAACATCAAAATTTTGTTTCTTATAATCCACAACAAAATGGTGTGGCAGAATGTAAGAATAGGACACTGTTGAATATGGTAAGATCAATGATGGTTTTTAAGAATGTTAAGTTAATGTTTTGGGGAGAAGCAGTTCTTTGTGCTATCTATATTAAGAATATATGTCCTTCTAGTGAACTACAAAATAGAACACCTTATGAAATGTGGCATTTCCATCTTTGAGCTGTCAAGCATTTTAGAATTTTTGGTTCCACATGTTATGCTTTGATTCTTGAGCAACAAAGACATAAATTGGGAGCAAGAAGTCAAAAGTGTATTTTTTGGGGATATTCTAATACTTCTAAAGCTTATAGATTCTATGATGAAGATAAGAGGAAGTTTATTGTTTCTAGAGATATTATATTTTTTGAATTTGAGAAAGATGCACTCACTATTGATAAACAACTTTCTCAACTTGATAGATTTCATTCTAAAAAAATCTATCATGGAATGGATAATGAACTTCCAAATCTTCGAAGGGGGGATTCCTATTCTAAGTCAGTTTTTGGAATTTCCTTCTATAGCAATAATTTCTTCTAATGCACAAATTGATGATTCTAATGCACAAGTTGATGAAACAAAGGGTGAGATAGTTGATGATATTTTTAATGGAATGGATAAATTAAGTCTAATAGATAATGCAGAACATGCTCTTACAGAAGAAACAGAGAAAACACCACAGCAGCAAGTTCGTAGATTGATACAAACTAAGATATTGCCAAAAAGGTATGATGATTTTGTCACATTATATTGTGAATTATACTTTTATGTGTTTGATGAACCTGCATCTTTTCAAGAAGTAGTAACTAGTGATGTATGGAAAAGGTCAATGCAAAAAGAGTATGACGCTCTCATAAAAAAAGGAACTTGGAGATTGGTGGATCCTCCAATTGGAACCAAACCTACTGAATGCAAGTGGATATATAAGAACAAGTATAAAGAATATGTCTCACTTGAAAAACACAAAGCTATACTTGTAGCAAAAGGGTATGCACAGAAAAAAGGTGTTGATTACACGGAAAAATTTTCTCGTACATCTAAATGGGGCACTATTCGAACTTTGTTTTCATTAGCAACACAAAAAGGATGGAAAATACATCATATGGATGTTAAAACCACCTTCTTGATTCGAGACTTAAAAGAAGATGTTTATATCGATCAGTCCGAAGGCTTTGTTATCAAAGGTCAAGAACATAAGGTATGCAAATTGATGAAATCTTTATATGGTTTGAAGCAAGCACCTCGAGCATGGTATGAAAATTTAACTGAACATCTTCTCAAATTGAATTATAAGCATTTCAATCTAGATGATGCAACTTTATTTGTCAAGAAATTTGGAAGATCGGTTGTATATCTAGTTGTCTATGTGGATGATTTGCTCATCACAGGAAATAATGATGATTATATAGCCTCTATTAAAAGAGAGTTGAAAAAGGTTTTTGATATGACCGATTTGGGATTATTACATTATTATTTAGGAATTAAAGTAGATAAAAAACCAAAGCACATTTTTATTTCTTAGAAAAAATATGTTGGAGAGTTACTAAAAAAATTTGGTATGCAAGATTGTAATCCTGTTTCTACACCAATGCAGCATAATCTAAAGCTTACTTCAAATGAAGGTAGCACATTTGAAGATACAAAAAGTACAAATAAGTGGTTGGAAGTTTAATTTTTCTTACTACTACTCATCCCGACATAACTTTTGTTGTATGAATATTTTCTGGGTTTACGCATCATCCCTGTGAAGGTCATTGGAATCCAGCAAAGCGAGTGCTCAAATATTTAAAAGGAAATCAATCTTATGGCATAACTGGTTATTCAAACTCTGATTTTGATGGAGATAAAGAGCATGTGATCTCTACTTTCGGTTATTTGATGAACCTTGGATAGCAACTATCACATGGAGATCATGACAACAATATGTTTATATTGATTCTACAATTAAAGTTGATTATGTTGTGGCAACTCAAGACACAAAAGAATTCAAAGGAATTCAACACCTCTCTTTGTTGACATCTCTTTTGCAATTCATTTGGCTAAGAATCCAAAATTCCATGATCGAACCAAACATATCAACATCAAATATCACTTGATTCGACATCATGTTGAGGCCAAAACCATTCATGTGACACATTGTCTACTTTAGAGCAAATTGCAGATGTCTTTATTAAAGTAAGTTTGAAAAATTTAGAATGCATCTTGGCATGTCAGATGTCCCTTCGGATTAAGTGGGAATGTTGAATAATACTTCTAGATTTCATTGTAAATAGTATTTCAGTTATTAGTTAGTAAATTCTAGTTAATAATCTAGTTATCTAAATGAAGATAACGGTTGTATACTCTTCTACTAAGTAATACCTTGATTGCTGAGGTTATTCATGCCCTGTGTCAAGCAAAATTTGACAAATTTTTTTAATGATGTGAGTATTCAAAATAATATAAAAACAACGACGATTGAATTGTTTTATGGTGCAATTCATTGAAGTTGGTAAAATATTTTGAATTAATAATGTGTGAAGCTTTTCCTTTGAAACATATATGAAGTTGGTTGCAGCATAGTTATGGTATTTATAAGAGTTTTAAGGTGGAAAATTTTTTATTTATTCATAATTCATATAAATAATAGCTCATTTACATAGTTTGTGAATGGATCATATTGATAACCATTAAATGGCTGAGAGATAACCATAGAATGGAAAGATGGAAAATAGTTTTTATCAAATACATTGTTCCTATATATATATCATCTGCATGAACTTTTGGTTATCCATTCATAGTTTTAATGCATTGCTACAAGTTATGAATTACTATCATATAATCAATTTTATAGTATACTTATGACGTCCTTGTTGGTAATGAAAAAGCATAGTTAATAATCCACCCAAGTTTAAGTTCCACATCTGATAGCAATCTTCTTTATTATTAAAACGGTGGGCTGTGAAGAATTTCTACTGTCAAAATTAAATGCAATTCATAAATATTAGAGAGAATTTCCATAGAGGAAACAGAATTACATATTTTGAAAAGTTTAAAATAGAAGAAACATATAATCAAGATTCCAGAGTCCATGAACCTTTCCGTTTCTCTGTTCAGCATTTTTAAGACCACCGTTAAAGCAAACCTTCGGTACCATACACACTTGCAATAATAATTGTAAGACCTTTCTATTTTGTAAATTTCCAAATGACAAAACATCCAATCAGTATCCCAAAGCCTGCAGGATCTGGAATTTTGTTAGGAGACTCTAACATCTTGATTCTTCGTCTTTTCTGATTGATCCAAAAATATGCAATTTGCAATATTGATTGAATGTCTTGTCTTTTATGTTTGGAACTTTATAAAACACCAAAATACAAATTTCTGATTGATCCAGAAACCTGCAATCTGCAATCTTGATTGGATGTCTTGTCTCTTATGTTTGGAACTTTATAAAACATCAAAATAAAAAATTCCACCATTTAGGTTTGGCAATTAGTAGTTCCAATTGTCAAACCATATTATTAGTCCCTACCATAGGCATGCAGGGACTCTATGAGTCGGCATGCCATCGTTTCTAATAAACTACACAAAAACCAAGATATTTTTTACTATTTATCCTATCTTCTACACAAATACCAAGAAAAACTACGTATAATTTTTCATCATCTATATTATGTTTGCAGTGTTTGATGTTTATTTGACCAATGAGAAATTTTGAGACCTTATTTGGCCTCATATCGAGACCAATTTAATTTTCTCCGGTTAAAAATACTCACTGAGATATATGCTTTAGATAACATCATTTTCATTTAAATTAATGTTATCTCCAAGATAGCATTAATTTATAAACATAAAATGTTAGTGTTCATATTTCCTTCAGCTTCTTTGATGGTGCATTTCAGGCTGCATGTATCACATCTGTTGATGTGTGGATCCTTCCATGTTTTCCATCTATTCCTTTGTAACTGTTGACGTCTGGATCCTCCCATGTTTTCCATCTATTCCTTTGTAACTGTGTTCATGGTCATCTACTATAGCTATAATTCCACTATTCTCTTCTACCATGAAGATGGGTAGATCTCCCTAGTGTGAAAAGGCTCATACCAACAAAGGATCCTGGACTAAGAAGAACACCACTGAATCATACCTCACAGTCCAGTCGGCCTGTTCTAAAGAAGAACACCACCTCCTCTTATCTTACATTCAAGTCGCCATGACAGCTAGCGTTCTCTTTCCAAGGACACAGGGATACAGGTTTCTTACCAAAGATTTGTTTCAGGTTTCTTGCCAAAGCTTTGCTTCAGGTATTATATATAATTTTGCTCAATTGTTCTATTACAGAGCTACTGAGATGCAGAAAGAGCTGCAAGCTCTCAATCCTGGAAGCTTCATAAAAAAAAGACGATTATGATCACTTTTCTTGCTCCCAATCCATTGTTGAAAATCTCGATTTTGAATTTTATTATAAACCATTTTTAATAGCACATGAATTCAATACATGATATAAGAATACATACTGGGAGAAATATATCCATAGGATCTACCTACATTCCAGTTTATGCAGCATTCCATTTTATGCTTTGGCACTCCACTTTTGGCTGTCTAATTCCCAATAAAGAAAATCCACCCAGCAAATTGTGATCACAACATCTGCAACATCACGTCCAAGATATGATTTTGTTGTCGTCTGAACATGAGAATCATTCTCTAAGATGAAATCATGCGATGAAATATATCAAGATTTGTTTCTTTCTTAGTACTCACTTGAAGAGGAAGATGCATTCAAACAATTATATCCACAAAATATATAAGGGCTTGCTGCAAAAGGCCATAGCATTTGAATGGGAAGAGGGTTCGTTAGTGCCCACCAGTTTCCATGCCCCATTCCCGATAGGTTGGTGTTCCATAGCATTTGAATGGGAGGAGGAACAAATACAATTATATCCACAAATTATTAAAATAGGCCCTAGATTTGGTTTTTTATGCTTAAAGTCAATAAAACCTAGTGAATATTATTATTTTTATGCCATTATTGCCTCCATTTTATTAGCAGACACCCACATAGTTGAAAATCGATTTTTCCAGGTGTTAATGCAGGAAGGAACTATTGATGTGTGGAATAACAAGAATATCTACAAAAAAAACTTGAGCAAATAATTTAATTTTCTCTATAGACTCCACGGCTGCACACAAAATGAACACTCTCCAAACAGTTGTGGATTACCTACCATTCCCCACATACCCAACCGTAACTTTAGTGATAAGGTCCCGCTACACACAAAACAACTTCAAACTTTTTACCAAAACAGAACGAATGCTAACTCCTTTTTGTGATTTAAATAGAAAAAATATGCTTTCTTCTTTCTCAGGATGATTTAACTTTTTGGTATGACAGCAAAATTGTTTTCTTTATTGACAATGCTAACTCCTTTTTGTGATTTAAACACAAAAAATGGAAGAGACAACATGCTTCCTGCATTAGTTTAGTCTTTATCTTATTTTCTGTGATCAATTCTTGCACCAAATCTTTGTTCCATGAGCATATGCAGATCATAGAATAATGAAAAAGCACCATTTCCATAAGAATCTACATCACCATCAGGACCTATGAACCGATATCAAATCCTGACATCTTCAAAGTTACCAACTCATACTCATCCTCATAATCATTTTATACGGTCTCACAGCTTTAAACCCGAACAAATGTATATTCAAAAATAAGATCTTCATCTTTTTCATAATAGATAAAACAATCCCTCATGCATCCATGCTGAACCAATTCTTGAACAACAGAATCCGTATCATCATTTTGGGAAGCAAGCTATATAAGAATCTACCATCTGAATAGTGATTCAACAGCTCCCTTACTCATCGCGCTTTTGTAAGATCTCTTCAGTGTTCAGTCTAAAATTGCCTGCTCAGATATTCTCTTTCAAAATCTGTTAGCCAAAAGCGAGCTGACTAAACTTGAGTTTACCTCTCAGTTAATATTTAAATTAAATATTTTCACACTGACCTCTTTTTCTTTTTTTCACTTGTCGGGTGAAACTTGTCTAACTCTCGACTAGACAAGTTTGTAAATTTTGGTCAGTATTTCGACTCGACTAATTTAATTCGACTTACTTGTCATTTCTACTGATTGATTTTACCTCGAACACTTGTCACCTCTAATTCGGCTCACCTCTTTGACCTCTAAGTCAGCTGACCTCTTCGACATATCAAGTCGGCTGACTCAACTGACCTTGTCGGTTCACTTGGTTTGGTCGAAATCTATAGAGAATTTTCTTAGTTTAAAAGACTTTAGAAATTACAAATGCTTTTCACCTATGAGTAAGATGAAGTAAAAATTAACACATTAACAATTCCAAAGAACTTATAAAAACATATGCCCAAATATGTAGGAAGACTTGAGTTGACCAATGTGTCATAAAACCTGGAACTTTCATGGAGTGAGAAATTTACGGGTTCTTGTTCTTTCACTCAACCATAATTGTGAAAGACACTTACACAATTAAATCTGGAAATATTGTGCGGCCAAATAAACACACCTTCAACCATAAACAATTTCATATATATAACTATGCGAAAATAACAAAGGTATTACAAACTTGTCTATCCAGACTTGTTGGCTCACTAAATGATCCTTTTACAGATCTTCAACTCTTCAATTGAATCACATACACAGAAGCTTGAGCTTCAATTACTCTTTCTCTCTTTTTCTCACCCCTCGAGTTCTCTCTATTGTCTAACTTGTGTCTAGTGACTAACTTGATTTACAATTTCCTTCTTATATTTATAGAAAAACCTGAAAATTGCTTCTACGTGAGTCGACTAACTCTTCATTAAAGACTATAATAACTATCTACCTAACAACTTAGATTCAGAAATAAATTTGATTGGTTTACATTTTCGAATCGTGTACTCTTCCCTCTTGTCAGACTAACTGGTAAGATCTTGACAGATACAGACCCTGACAGAGTCGACTGAGAGTCAGGTACAGATCTGTGAGTGATTAATATTTCCAAAACTCCCCTCAATTATGAGCAGATGATGATTTGTAAAACAAAATTTACAAAATGTTTCAGAGCTTAAACATGCTCTGTTTATGACAAAGTTCACTATGGAGAACTTGTCATTCCAAGATAACTACAGAAATAATGGAAAGTATCCTTTGCCAATGGTTTTGTAAAGATGTCTACAAGTTGATCTTTAGACCTGCAAAATTCCAAACAAATTTCTTTGTTGTTCACCAACTTTCTTATAAAATGAAACCTTGTGTCGATGTGCTTGGTTTTTTTGTGAAACACACGATTCTTTGATAATGGTATGGCTGAATTGTTGTCGTAGAAGATGGTTTTCAGTTCTTGATGGTTTTGAGACAAGTCTTTTAACACTCTCCTCATCCATACAACTTGACATGCAGCACTTGTCGCTGCAACATACTCTGCTTCAGCTAAAGACAGAGTTACTATGGGTTGTTTCTTTGAAGCCCATGAAAAAACACCTGTACCAAAATGAAATGTGTACCTAGATGTTCTTTTCCTATCATCTATGCTGCCTCCATTGTCACTATCAGTATAACCAATGAGTTTAAAATTTTCTGAGGTTGAATACATAATGCCAAGGTCTTTTGTGCCGCTTACATACCTCATAATTCTTTTACCTGCTTGCCAATGTGAGTCTTTTGGCGACTCCATCAACCTTGAGATCAGACTTACTCCATACATAATGTATAGTCTTGTCGCTATCAAATACATAAGGCTTCCAACAAGTCTTTTGAACAGTGTAGGATCGACAGTGGATCTTTCATCATCCTTTCTCAATTTTAAACCTGTTATTACTAGTGTTGGAGATGTCTTGCAATTATACATGTTAAATATTTTTAAAAATTCACTTGCATATTTAGACTGTGATATAAAAATAGCACTTTCAGACTGCTGAACTTCAATGCCTAGAAAAAACTTCATAAACCCCAGATCAGTCATTTCAAATTCACTTTCCCTGACTGCTTTAAAATCTACTATGCCAAAATCACTAGCAAATATTAAATCATCTACATACAAGCATACAATTAACATCTTACCTTGCTCATCAAATTTGGTGTACAATGTCAATTCACTTTCACTTCCATGAAATCCATTTTTAGTGAGATAGGAATCAATCCGACTGCACCAAGCTCTAGGAGCTTTCTTCAAACCATATAGTTCCTTTTTCATCCTGTACACTTTATGCTCTTGACCTAGAAATTCATACCCTTGTGGTTTTTCCACATATACTTCCTCTTCTAGATATCCATTTAAGAATGTCAACTTGACATCCATTTGATAAACATGCCATTTGTTTTGTGCAGCAATGGCCAAAACTGTTCTGACTGTATCCATGCATGCAATAGGTGCAAACATTTCATTGAAGTCTATGCTAGGTTGTTGTGTGAAACCTCTTGCTACCATTCTTGCTTTTTGCTTTTGCACATTCCCATCAGCATCTTTCTTGNCATCTTTGTCTTTTGGTACATCAACCAGTTCCCATGTCTGGTTCTTCTCAATGCATTCTATTTCTTCATCCATGGCTTGTGCCCATACTTCTTCTTCAACAACTTTCTCAAATTTTAGTGGATCATATATAGGAGAAAATAATGCAAAAAGAGAGAATAAATTTGGTGTACCAACTTCATATATTTCACGCAGAATTCTTGTCTTCATCAGTTTTGTCAATGTCAACCTCGACGAAATGCTTGATGGAGTCTGTTGTCCTCTTGGTGGGCTTGTTGGTGTAGATTGAGCTGCTACTTGTGTCGATGGTCCTTGTGCTGAACCATGTCATGGTGTCATGGGAGTTGACGGTGCTACGACCGGTTGACTTACATGTGGTGTTTGGACCACTTCCTCTTCCATATCATGATTGTCAACATTCAACACAATCTTGAAATTTATGTTGACAATTCCATCCCATTATTCATTCTCGACAAATTGAACATATCGACTGATTATCACTTTCCTTGCAACATGATCATACAACTTGTATGCTTTTGTGTCTTCAGAATAACTGACAAAAATACATTTTTGTCCCTTCCTGTCTAGCTTCTTTCTCAGCTCATCTGGAACATGAGCGTATGCAACACAACCAAAAAATTTTAAATGAGAAACACTATAATTCATACATGTCCATGCTTCTTTGGGAATTTTGTTCTTCACACTCTTTGTCAAACACTGGTTCATAATGTATACGGCAGTTATTACTACTTCACCCCAATATTCATTTGGCAAATGCTTGGTTGCCAACATGTTGCATACCATCTCCATGATGGTTTTGTTCTTTCTTTCGGCAATACCATTCTGCTGAGGTGTATACTGTGCAGTGAATTTCTTATGTATGCCATGGGTCTTGCAAAAGTTCAGAAATTCATTTGAAACATATTCACCTCCTATGTCGGTCCTTAAGATCTTGATGCAGTGTCCACTCTGGTTCTCCACGAGTGCCTTGAACTACAGAAAATAACTAAATGCATCAGATTTATGTTTCAAAAAATATACCCATGCTTTTCTTGAGTAGTCATCAATAAAAGTTAGAAAACATTTGCAGCCACCAATGGATGATGTCTGCATTGGACCACAGATATCAGAGTGCACAATTTCAAGTGGTGTGCATGCTCTATAATACTTTCCAACTGGAAAAGTCTCTCTGTGTTTCTTGCCAAAAATGAAGCCTTCACAAACCCTTTCTGTTATGTCGATCAATGGTAATCCTTTCACCATATTCTTTGTGTGTAGTAGCTTTAGCCCACCAAAATTCAGATGTCAAAATCTGAAATGCCACAACCAGGATTCATCCTGAACTTCTATCTGAAATGAAGCTTGCAAATCATCGCTGCTGGCATTTTCTTTCTTGTCAAGGGGATCAACTATTTCTTTACTTTCTTCCTTGAATGCAACTCCTTTGTTTGTCTTCCCTTTCATGTCGGGAACTGTCCTTAATGGAAACAAGCAATTCCTTTTCATTGGCACTTTTGTTATCAGTTGGTCGCTTGGACACTTGTCTTTGATCACACAGTGATCATCTTCCATGTATACTCTATAGCATTTTTGTATCAGTTGTCCAATGCTTAACAAATTATGTTTCAGACCTTCGACATGATAGACATCAGGGATATACTTACTCTCCCCTTGTTTGGTTAGAATATCAATAGTGCCTTTTCCTAAGACAGTAACTTGGACATTGTTTTCAAGTGTAACATCAGATTGAACTGAATTGTCTAGACTAGAAAACAAATTTAAATTACCAGTCATGTGGTTGCTACATCCTGAATCTAAGTACCATATGTCACGTGGACTTTCTTGAATAGCATTGCATTCAAGTGGAGATGTTGATGCCATTAATATTGCACTTGTTGAAGTCCTGGTGCTGGTTGACTGATTTGGGCTTTGTCATCCTTGGTCATATTGTTTCTTCCTACATTCATATGCATAATGACCAAATTTATTACAATAATGACATTGGATTTTTTATTTATCAAACCTCTGGCTACTTGGATGACTTGGGTTCTGATTTTCTCCTCTACCACTGAAATTTGTAGGACTTCTTCCTCTGCCTCTGAAGTTGTTTCTCCCCTTGCCTCTACCACGGATTATGGATGACTGTGCTGCAAATGCACCTTCCAATGATGTCCGTATTCTGATGAGTATGTGTTCATGATTGATGAGTGAAGCTTGCAGCTCATTAATGGTAAATGTTGACATGTCTGTGTGTTCTTCCAAAGTCACAACCAAGTTTTCAAATCTTGGGGGAAGACTTCTAAGAATATTTTCAACCACTGTTTGGTATTCTATGGCTTCTCTATGAGATTTTAGTTGGTTTATCAACCCAACAAATCTGGTGTAGAATGAGTCTACAGTCTCTAAATCTTTCATGGACAGAGATTCAAAATCTCTTCTCAGAATCTGTAGCTTGGATGTCCTTACCTTATCCAAACCTTGATAGGTAGTTTCCAATGTATCCCATGCTTGCTTAGCATTAATTTTTGTTGCTACTCTTTGGAGTATGCTTTCATGCATAGCTTGATGTATTTAAAATAGATATTTTCCATCTTTCTTCCTCTATTCCCTCAAGACATCTTTCTCAACCTGTGTGAGATTGTTATATGTTGTGATGTCTGTTGGTTTTGTATAACCATGTTGGACTATCTCCCATACATCTTGACCTATGAATATAGCCTTCCTTGTTAGACACCAATATTCATAATTCTTTCTTGTAAAAATTGGAGTTTGCAATGAACCAGAAGTGGAAGCAATTTTTAATTTTTAATTAACTTTCCTTAGAAAATCAATTTTCCACCTTTTAAGACAAGATTTCTTTCCTAAACCTTGCTCTGATACCAATTAGCCAAAACCGAGCCGACTAAACTTGAGTTTACTGCTCAGTTAATATTAAAATTAAATATTTTCATGCCAACCTCTTTTTCTTTTTTTCACTTGTCGGGTGAAACTTTTCTAACTCCCAACTAGACAAGTTTATAAATTTTGGTCAGTCTTTCGACTTGACTAAATTACTTCGACTTACTTGTCGGTTCTACCGACTGATTTTACCTCGACCACTTGTCACCTCTAAGTCGGCTCACCTCTTAGACCTCTAAGTCAGCTTACCTCTTCAACTTCTAAGTCGGCTAAGCTATTTGACCTCTCAAGTTGGCTGACTCAACCAACCTTGTCGGTGTTGGAGACATTTACCATCATACACACTCTTTTTGGTCAAATTGGCCTAGTTAAACCACTATCCTAAGTATAATTGACATTAATTGACATCAGTGGAGCATTAATTGCCATCATCCAGTCACACCCATGCCTTCCTACAGTCAAGGAGGCTAACTTAGCCTTCTCCTACAGTCAAGGAGTCTAATTGGAGCACTCTGGGGGTGATCTAAGTGATATTAATGCACCTAATTGCTAACTGGTGGTTACAATCAGTTCAACTAGTCAGTTAAGGCGCCCCCTCTCATTAGATATATTATTTAATGATTATTTATTATTATTTAATGATCTGGAGTCAACAGGGCACCTCCACCAACTTATAATGGCCAGTTCAGCTTCAGTTAACCTCATCGGGGTTCATTGAAGTCATGGAGCACTAGCACTTGATGGTTGGCTTGCTATGACATGTGTTTGATCTCCTTTAGTTGAGATTCAGTCATTTATTGCCTTCCAACTTCAGTTAGGGTTTGGTGAGTCAATTAGGGTTTTGGTCAAGTGGTTAAATGAGTGTGATTGAATGGCTAAGAGTCAGTTAAGCCAGACTCACTCATTGAATTCAAATTGTCTCCTTAGGTATTCAAATTCCTCAGGGAATCAAGCTATTGCTTGACATTAGTATTGTAACCATTCATTGTTTATTAAATATACAGAGAGGAAACCAATTCCAGTTCCAATTAACACAATTTCATGAGTATTTGTTGATTATATTTTGATGATATTTATTCTTAGTTCATAGATCAATGTGCAAGATTAATATGGTATCAGAGCATACGACGGGACGAAGATCTATCTCTCAAAAACAAGCTTTTTGACAGATTTCTCCATGAAAAGTAAGCAATGGCTCAAAATTCCAGCACTGCACCAGAAGCCAAGGCTTACCACTCAATATCCCAAGTAAAGAACTTGTTGATCAAGCTTGCTTGATTGACTATGCTAGGTGTGATGAAAGCCTAGAATGTGCAGGCTGTCCGACCTTATTTTTCCCTTTCTGTTTTGATTTTCAGGTTTCTACATGTGAAGCATTCGCTACAACATATCCAGATGGCCTCCTCAGTACCTCTCTTGACTCCATACAATTTCCACACATGGAAAAATAAAATGGAGATTCAATTGCGCTCCAAAGGACTCCATAGATTCGCCATGGAAACTGAAGTTGAGCCTGGATCCGCCATAGAAAAATCAAGATTCTTGAACAAGAAGGATGAATCCTTTGGGTTCTTGTGCCTCTCTATTTCTGAAGACCTTCTCTTCCATCTTACGGATCCAAATACATTGAAAGAAATATGGGACAAATTGGAATCTCTATACGGAAAGCATGATGACTTCATATTTTACCAACTCGAAAATGAACTCATGTCTCTCCAACCTTCCAATTTCGAGACTCTGAATTATTTCTTTACAAAGATCAAGCATATTGTTTTACTCTTGAAGCAATACAAAGTGGAGAAGGAGGATGATCAGCTCATCCTTTCCATCCTCTCCAAACTCGGGGCTGATTATTCAGTTTTTGTTTCTACATTCCGTGTGGGGAAGCTCATAACCTTCGGATGGAAGATGCCTACACTCAATGCCTTCATTGAGTCCATAACTAATGAACATAACAAGCTTTTCTAGATGGGGATCATCTGATATTCCCATGATCAATCCCTCCATGTCTCGGCACCCAAAGATGTGAAGGGTAAAAGAAAGAAGAAGAAAAATCAGAAAACTAAATTTGATGCTCCCAAGCCTAGAGTTGAAAATCAGCAGCATGATGAATCTTCTGGCTCAAGGAAGAACAAAGGAAAAGGACACAATGGGAAAGAAAAAGTTAGGTGTTCTTACTGCGGGAAGGTTTTTCACCCTGAACATTCCTACATGAAGAAAAAGCTTAATGAAGCAACCTCTGTCCTTGAGAGGAATCACATCAATCTTCCAGAGAGCTTTCGGAGGAGAGATCACCAAGATCGGGAACCATAGCATGAGAAAGGTCATGCCCTCATGGAAAGCACTTCGAATTCCAAAGCACTGCTGATTGATAGTGGAGCTTCAAATCACATGATGGTTGAAAAAGACTCCTTTTCATCCTTGGAGACCAGAAAATCCATCCCCATCCACATGGGATATGACTCCACCATCATTTCCGAAGGACAAGGTACTGTAGATCTAGAAAATGGTTTTTTTCTAATGTTTTATATGTACCATCTCTAGCAGCAAATCTCCCTAGTGTCTATCAGATGACACATATAGGAATTCCTAAGAGAGTCTCTTTCATCCCAAATGATGTTGAGATAACAGAAATTTCATCCGAGAAACTCATTGCTAAATGCCTTGTAAACCATCATGCAAAATCCTATGAGTTCTCTCACTTTGTTGCGGATGCAAAGCCCACCGCTATACTAACTCATGGAAATGAGGTTAGTAGGCTATGGCATGAAAGGTTTGGCCATTTTAATTTCAAATATTTGTAGTAATTACAGAAAAAATCCATGGTTGAAGGCCTCCTGGTCATCAAGGCAACCACGGGAGTCTGCAAGGGATGTGTGATTGGAAAATACCCTGAGCACAAGTTTGATCGGGGGAAGGCAAAACGAGATACATGCATATTGGGGATGATACATTCTGATATCAGTGGTCCAATGGATGTCACATCCATGAATGGATCAAGGTACCTCCTTACTTTTATTGATGATTTTTCAAGGTATACATGGGTTTTCTTTCTCAAAAAGAAATCAGAAGTATGTGAAATTTTTTTTGAATTGAAGGCCTTGATCAAAAATGCCTCTGGGCTTAAGATAAAGATATTGAGATCTGATAATGGAGGGGAGTATGTCAGTAATTATTTGCTATACATATTCTCCCAAAGTGGTATTCAGGTCCAACATTCAATTCCCTACACTCTCCAGCAGAACGGAGTAGCGGAAAGGAAGAACCGGTCTTTCAAGGAGATGACCACCTGTATGTTGGAGTCAAAGAAGCTTGCTGAAAATTTGTGGGATGAAGCCATGCATGCTGTAGAATAAATTCAAAACAGGGTGCCACATTCATCTGTGAAAGGAAATACTCATTTCAAAGCATACTTCGGACAAAATCCAGATGTGTCGAACCTACGGGTGTTTGGGTCCACTGCATGGGCCCAGATTCCGCTTGATAAAAGAAGGCCTTTGCAACCGCAGAGGATAGAATGTATGTTTATTGGGTATCTTGATAAATATAAAGGATTCAAGCTACTATATATGAATACCAAACAGATCATCATCGAGATAAGTGTCAAGTTCGATGAGCCTCTTCAAGAGGTGGAACTAGTGAAGGAGAAAACTGCTGAATTTCCTTCCTATTCCACTGAATATTTGGATGATGAAATTGGGGGTGATGACCCTGATTTGGATCCTCTGATTTCTGATATCAATGTGTAGCAATAATAATATGCTTGATCAGAACCTGAATTTCAAAATCATCTTCCTACATGGGCCCAACAGACACTCTCCTCCGCAGGAGACAACATTGGAAATCCGGATGATCCAAGGAGAACCCGGTCTGATTTCCAAAGAGTAGGTATTGCGCTCTCTTGTTCTGATAATTTTCTATCTGAAACTTGATATTTGATGATTATTTCAGATCCAAAATCCTACTACCATGCTCGGAATGATCCAAGATGGCAAGTTGCCATGGATGAAGAGATGAATTCTCTTCAGAAAAACAATACTTGGGAGCTAGTTTCTCTTCCTTCGAGAAGGAAATTGGTTCAATGAAAGTGGGTGTTTTGGACAAAGGTTACTGCTGATGGAAGAACCTACAAATATAAGGCAATTCTTTTATAAAAAGGTTTCTCTCAGGTCTAAGGAGTGGACTACCATGAGACCTTTGCACCGGTTGCAAAAATTGACTCCATCCACCTTGTTTTGGCTATTTCCGCATCCAAGCACTGGGAGGTGCATCACATGGATGTTAAGTCATCCTTTATACATGGAGATATTCATGAGGAGATATACATGAATCATCCTAAAGGCTACATCATTTATCCATCTTTGGTTTGCAAGCTAAACAAGTCACTATATGGGTTAAAACAGGCCCCAAGAGAGTGGTATTCCAAGATGGATGCCTTCCTTCTCTCGCAAAAATTTCAGAGATGTAGATCAGATAAAAATGTGTATTTACAGCAGCATGATGGTCATATAATTATCATTGTTTTATATTTTGATGACTTACTGATCACAGGTAGCACAGTTGCCTCCATTTCATCCATCAAAAATGCTCTCCACAATGCCTTTGAAATGAGTGATTTGGGGCTTCTAAAACAATTTTTGGGGCTCGAAATCGAGAAAAATTCTGATGGGATTATGGTCACTCAGTACAAATAAATTTCATAAATGTTATTCAAGTTTAACATGGCTGAATTTAATCCCACACCATTCCCTTTCCTTTCAGGGATCAGCCTTGAAGAAGGAAAACACACACCTCCCATGGACTGCACTATCTATCGACAACTGATTGGTAGCTTGTTGTACTTGACACATTCTAGGTCTGATATTTGTTATTCCATGAATGCTGTATCAAGATACATGTAGCAGCCTCATGATATTCATTGGAAGGAAGCCAAGAGGATCCTCCAGTACATTCAGGGAACCCGGACCTACGGCATTCACTATGCTACAGACTCCGTGCTAGAGCTGGTTGGATACACAGATTCCGATTGGGCGGGTGATTCTATTGATCGGAATTCAACTTCCTGATATGTATTCATGTTTGGTGGTGGCCCTATTTGCTTTTCAAGAAAAAATAAGGCTTCCATAGCACTATCTTCATCAGAGGCTGAGTATCGAGGAGCGGTGAATGCTTGCATCCAAGCAGTTTGGTTGCAATGCATTCTTTCAGAGTTTGATATTGGTAGTAATTTTTCCACTGTCCTCTTTTGTGAAAACCAAAGTGATATTAAGATATCCATAGATCCAGTTACCAGGCAGAGGACCAAGCATGTAGAGATTCACATGCACTACATCAGGGAGCTAGTGCATGACAAGACCATCATTCTACAATACTTCCCAACTGATGAGCAGATTGCAGACTTCTTCACCAAGAGCTTTTCAGAAAAGAAGTTCACTTACCTCCATTCACTGTTGGGGGTGATTTCATCAAGGTGATCTAGACTACTTTCAGTGTTCAGCTTGAGGGGGGGTTTTTCCCACTGGGTTTTCCCTCTTTTCCTCACTTAGTTTGTTTTGAGCATTGTTTCAGTTTCAGCATTGTACAGGGTGACCTATGGCCTTAGTTGCTGGGGCCCTAGCATTTTATGCATCTATGTTTTCTAACTCTTTCCAAGTATAGCTTAAGGGGGGGTGTTGGAGACATTTACCATCATACACACTCTTTTTGGTCAAATTGGCCTAGTTAAACCACTATCCTAAGTATAATTGACATTAATTTACATCAGTGGAGAATTAATTTCCATCATCCAGTCACACCCACGCCCTCTTACAGTCAAGGAGGCTAACTTAGCCTTCTCCTATAGTCAAGGAGGCTAACTGGAGCACTCTAGGGGTGATCTGAGTGATATTAATGCACCTAATTGCTAACTGGTGGTTATAATAGTTCAACCAATCAGTTAAGGCGCCTCCTCATTAAATATATTACTTAATGATTATTTATTATTATTTAATGATCTGGAGTCAACAGGGTGCCTCCACCAACTTCTGATGGTCAGTTCAGCTTCAGTTAACCTCATCGGGGTTCATTGAAGTCATGGAGCACTAGCACTTGATGGTTGGCTTGCTATGACATGTGTTTGATCTCCTTCAGTTGAGATTCAATCATTTATTGCACTCCGACTTTAGTTAGGGTTTGGTGAGTCAATTAGGGTTTTGGTCAAGTGGTTAACTGAGTGTGATTGAATGGCTAAGAGTCAGTTAAGCTAGAATCACTCATTGAATTCGAATTGTCTCCTTAGGTATTCAAATTCCTCATGGAATCAAGCTATTGCTTGACATTGGTACTGTAACCATTCATTGTTTATTAAATATACAGAGAAGAAACCAATTCCAGTTCCGATTAACACCATTTCATGAGTATTTGTTGATTATTCTTTGATGAGATTGATTCTTAGTTCCTAGATCAATGTGCAAGATTAATAGTCGGTTCACTTGGTTTGGTCGAAATCTATAGAGTATGTTTATTAGTTTAAAAGACTTAAGAAATTACAAATGCTTTTCACCTGTGAGCAAGATGAAGTAAAAATGAACACATTAACAATTCCAAAGAACTTATAAAAACATATGCCCAAATATGTAGGAAGACTTGAGTCGACCAATGTGCCATAAAACCTGGAACTTTCACAGAGTGAGAAATTTATGGGTTCTTGTTCTTTCACTCAACTATAATTGTGAAAGACATTTACACAAGTAAATATGGAAATATTGTGAAGCCAAATAAACATGCATTCAACCATAAACTATTTCATATATATAACTATGCAGAAATAACAAAGGTATTACAAACGTGTCTATCCAGACTTGTCGACTCACTGACTTATCCTTTTACAGAGCTTCAACTCTTCAATCGAATCACATACACAGAATCTTGAGCTTCAATTACTCTTTCTCTCTTTTTATCACTCCTGGAGTTCCCTCTACTGTCTAACTTGTGTCTAGTGACTAACTTGATTTACAATTTCCTTCTTCTACTTATAGGAAACCTAAAAATTACTTCTACATGAGTCAACTGACTCTTCATTAAAGACTGTAATAACTATCTACCTAACAAATTAGCTTCAGAAATAAATTCGACTGCTTTACATTGCCGAATCGTGGACTCTTCCCTCTTGCCAGACTGACCGACAAGATCTTGACTGATACAGACTCTGACAGAGTCGACTGAGAGTTAGGTATGGATATGCGAGTGATTAATGTTTCCAACAAAGTCCTTCCCAGTAATTGTGTTTTTGCACAGAATCAACTACCAGTAATTGTGTTTTTGCATTTGGGAAGACCCTACGAACATTGAACAAACTGTATGGACATTGTAGAGGAACAAAAGGACCAACACGAAAAACCAATTATGAGATGGGTGGTTGCATTTTTCTATGCCTGACTTGCTCCTTATCTACCCTTCATTCACTTGGTTGCGGTATAAAAATTTTACTGCCTTCCCCCCTCCCGCCACTAGTGAATACCATTTTCTTCAATGAAGGCACATGGAGGATGGTTTAAAGATGTGTGTATGGCATGTATAAAGAAGCAACATGTGAGGGAGAGGTCGTTCATCCAACTCATATCATGTTATTTGTCGCTCATTCTCTAGATAAGGCACACTCTTTATCGTTTAAATGATGGTTCTGTTCAGGGAATGGATTTTGAATAGTTTTTTACCTAACCCGTCATCTGATCCCTGGTTATTATGCCACGTGCCTAATGGAAAGGAATCACATTCACTACATGAAAGAATTTATTAGAGTATTTAAACAAGTGAGTTATCAACCCTGGTCCTCAAAATGATGAATCAAAGGTCCTCATACTGGTAGGTCAGATGAGTATTTGCATAGATCAAAACAACAATTAAGACATTGGTCTCATACTCCAACACAATAAGCTTAACCTATATATTTATATTATTAATATGTAATGGTTAAATAAATTGTTAAAATAAAATTTTCTAATGATAGGATCCCTTCTACGTCTTGTCATTTTAATATCTTCCTGTCTGTAGGTGTGATAACCGCCCATAATCCTTAATGTACAGTTTCTTCCGACTAGTGCACCATCATGTAGCTCCTCATACTGCATAGGTTTGGCCTTTGGCATCATTGCGGGTACAAATTTTCAAAACAAAATTTTCCATCGCCCATGCTTTTACTCAGATATTACCGTTGTCAAACTACACAGGTGCTCTTATTTAATCATCCACCATGTTTCCCCTATGCATGCAACAATGTTTCCCTCTCTGTTGTCTCATTTAGTCCATTCTTTTTGCATAAAATATACTATGTGTTGGCCACCTGCTGCTCAAGTCTGCTTGAGTCACACGTCCTCTACATAAGTAACTATTGCTGGAAGTCATTATTCATAAGGATTACGTGAAGTAATCAACACCCAATTCTCTTCTCTTACACCCATCATTTCATATATGCTATGTACTAAGTATGGATCATTTTAACCTTGGAGGACTGCTGATGGTCATGGCCATGATCCTTTAACAAAAAATTTCTTCTATCACTTGTTAATGTTTAAGAGATGTGCAACTCCCAGTATTATCTTCACCAAATCCTTGAAAGCATAGAAACATGCCAACATATGGAAAGACTTTTACATTTCTTCCAATGTATACAAAAATACATCACCTCTATACCATGGTGCTTTAAGGCCTTTTGGCATTCTTCTCATGGTAGGTACTAATGCATATTCATACCTTTGTTTTCCCTTTTAATGCACTTTGAAAAGATGAAAGGGTATTATAAAAGGAATGGCTTTAGGACTTAGGATAGGGAAACATGGAAAATGGATAATAAGAGAAAAATGACCTATCTACAATAGTACTCAAATTCATTAGGCAGTTAACAATAATAAATAATAATCAAATTCATTAGGGAGGAACTTGCTGTTTTTTCAAATTTTATCCTTGCACAATAAAAAACAAAAAAAATGATTAGAACAAAACCAAGGAAAAAGAGAATCCGAGTGAGTAGCACCAACGTTGGCATCAATTTATTTTCGATAGAAGAGTAAAATATAGCAACTGAATCAGACTAAAAATTCCTAATTCCAGGAGCATATCCATAGCTACCACCTCACCAAGTTTCAGATTCAGATCCAATGCATCCATGCCACTGCTACTTGCGCATTTGATACCCATTGTTCTACTGGGTGCTTGGAAATCAGCATTGATTGATACATTGGTTTAGTAACTATGTAGGAAATCTAAAATGAATACTCCTAGCTATCCCTTAGGCAGGGACTTAGTTGCTTTGCAACTTCATCTTGTTTTCATTTCAAGTGGAACAAGTGAGATAATTAGTAGTTCTAATTGCAAAAGCAATTTGTTTTCATTTCAAGTGCAATTGTCAACTTGCATATCTTTTTACTTTAGTTAAAATGAAAATATGTTGTAATAAATTTATAATAATTAAAAAGAAAATAAAACTATAACCTATTAATTATTAATTATTATAAATTATAATGGGTTAATCTTGAAGCTTTAATGGCCTACAAGTAGGGTTGCGATCTCACATTAAAATTTCCCAAATTACATGTTACAAGTAGGGTTAGGATCTGTTAGATATTAATGTAGAAATGAATAAAATAGAAACAACTGCCAGAATAAAATAGAAATAGCTGCAACTGAATCTATGCTTTCCTTATTTATTGTTCTCAGATCCATTTTTGTAGGAATTTGTTGCTTGTATGACAAGCTATAAAGGTAATTCTTTTCCTCCTTGTTTAATTAGAAAGCAAGCCTGAGAGCTTCATCTCTATTTTAATCTGTTATGGTATCAAAGATGGGAGGTTGAGTGAAATCCATTCGTGGCTGAGTGGGAGCAGTGAAGTCTGCTATGAGAATCCTTGAGTGGGAGCAGTGAAGTGTGTGTGGAGGTCATATTTGTTGAGAATGTTTTACTGCAGTGTAGAGTGCAGTTTGTGGAACCAGTGCTAGTCAACTGGAAATCGTGGCAAGGAGATTAATAATCCTGCTATCATACGCAGTTGGGGATTTGATCCACATCACTAGCAGGAGAAGGTATTTTATGAGTTATTTAATTTTATTGTGCATAGATGTCAAATTCATTTGCACATAATTATCTGAACGAAGCATCCAAGCTTAATGGAGATAATTACATTGACTGCAAATTCAAGATATTGACTATTTTTGAAGCGTGGAGTGTCTAGACTACTGTAAATGGAGATGAAACCAAACCCATAGGTGTTGCTGGTGCAGACTGGGAGAAACGTGAAACAAAGGAAAAAGTGTTGTTGCGGATGTCTGTCAAGGACAACATAATTCCGCATATCAGAGATTGTAAAACTTCGAAGGAGACATGGGAGATTTTGAAAGGTTTGTATGTAACTACAAACTCAAATAGAATTATGTTTCTGAAGACTAAATTATTGTCCATGAAAATGGAAGCTCGTGAGAATATCACCACCTATGTTTCCAGAATTAAATATTTATGTGATCACTTAAGTGCAATTGGTGATGAGGTTTCAAATTCTGACATGGTGACTATTACATTAAAAGGTTTAATCAGAAATTATCATGTCTTTATTTCAAGTCTAGGAGGTAGAGAAAATCCACCTACATTTAATGAGCTAATAGGGATTCTTCTACAAGAAGAAGAAAGAATGAAGGTGTTTGAGATTGAATCTCATACTTCAGAATTAGCATTAGTAGCCAAAGAAAAACAACCATACAGGGGCAAGCCATGGGACAGAAACAAAGAAGGCAAGTTTCATCCAAGGAACAGAGGTATGCTCAATGAAAATTTGACACACATGATAAGAAAATTGATGGTTGTTTTTACTGTGGGAAACCTGGTCATTATGCTAAATATTGTTATAAAAGGAAAGCTAATGAATCCAAACATAATTTCAGAAAACATAATGGAAATTATGTGAAAACTGACACCTCTATCAATGATGGTTTTAAGAATATGAAGTTGTTTGTTTCTGAAGCTACATTGTCTGGAGAAACTGATGATGAATATGCATTGTTCATAGATTCAGGTGCCTCAGTTCATATGTCTTGTGTGAAAGAGTGGTTTGATGAATATCATGAGAGCACAAATGCAACACACATATATTTAGGAGATAATAGATCTCATAAGATTCAGGGTTATGGAGTAATATGTGTCAATTTATCTAATGGCCAAAAGAAACAGATTCATAATGTGTTGTATGTTCTAGGCATTAAAAAGAATATGATTTCTGTTTCCACAATAATTGATCAAAATCTGAATGTAGAATTTATGCAGTCTCACTGTCTTGTGAAGGTGAAGCAATAAACTTCCGGATATGAGATCCATAATTAAAAAATAATGTATGATATATTTTTAAGATGATGAATATTACAATTGGTATTTGCCTTTATAGGCTTTGAGTGTGTACACACGAAAGGTCACACCCTTTTGGATACTAGTTACCTAATTTTACTTAGTATTTTCTTAATATTTGTTACATTGCCACTCCCTTTAAGGGAGCTTTGTCCTCAAAGCTATGTTAGAGAAAGATGTAGTTGATGGAATTTTTCAAATTCCCATGTGGCATCTTCCTCTGGGAGGTTTTTCCATTTTATAAGATACTATTTAATTACTCTCACCCTTAATCTTCTTTCTCTGGTAGTAATGATATATTCTAGTTCAAAAATAATTCTTCCTTCATCATCTAACATGGGAAGTAGTGTTTGTGCCTGTTGGTGTTGACCTATAATCCTTTTTAAGCATGAAACATGGAAGACATTGTGGACACAACTTGATTCTGGTAGTTCCAATGCATATGCCACGTGGTTGATCTTCTTATTGATTTGATAGGGGGCATAAAATCATGGAGCTAATTTATTATTTCCATTTTTTTTAGTGAAAATTTTTTATAGGGTTGTAATCGTACAAATACCCAATTTCAAATTCTCTTTCTGTTCGATGTCGATCCGCTTGTTGTTTCATTCTATTCCTTGCGGTGTTTAGATTCTCTTTAAGTATTTGTATAACCTTTTGATTTTCTTCTAAATGGTATTTTACGGAGGGGACCCTTGCTTGGTTGGTAATGATATCCTTCCATTTTGGGGGTGCATATCCATAGAGGGCTTGAAAAGGTGTCATTTTTGCTAATGTGTGATAAGTAGAATTGTACCACCATTCTACAAGATGTAACCATTGAACCCATTTATTTTGTTTGTCAGTTACAAAACAATGAAGGTAGGTCTCTAAGAATTTGTTAACAAATTCTATCTGGCCATCTGTCTGAGGGTGATAAGATGAGCTCATGTTAAGTGTCGTTCCAATTTGCTTGCAAAATTCTCTCCAAAAATTTTCTTTAAATTTGGCATCCCTATCACTTACGATAATCTTGGGGAAGCCATGTAACTTGTAGATATTTTTATAGAAGGATTCTGCAATTTCCTTTGCAGAATCAGTTCTCTTTACTCCTATGAAATGTGCATATTTGGTTAACCCGCCGACTACTACTAGTATTTTATCTTTCCCATCCGATATGGGTAGACCTTCAATGAAATCCATAGAAATTTCCTCCCACTTCTGGTTTGGAATATGTAATGGATGGAGTAACCCGGGGCTTGAGATATTCTCTTCTTTATTTCTCTGACAGGTGTCACACTCTGCAACATACTTGTGAATGTCGGCATTCATACCCTTCCAGAAAAATGATTGTCTTGCATTATAATAGGTTTTATAAAATCCTACATGTCCCGTGGCGGGGCAGTCATGTGATTCCTTACATACCTTGGTTTTAAACTTAGAGTTTGCACTTAAGTATATTCGTCCCTTGTACCATAAGAGGTCATTATTCCATTCAAACTTTGGATATTGATTTATGTTTTCAATTATGGAGCAAACCTATGTATTCTTAGCATATTCGGTTCGGATTTCGTCCAAAAATTCTGGGATTACCATTGATATGGCATAGACTTGTACCTCTTCATCTTTCCGTGATAGGGCATCAGCTACTATATTGTCTTTCCCTTTTTTATGTAAAATGTCCATATCGAAGGTAGAGATCTTTTCGATCCACTTTTGTTGTTCAGTAGTTAACATCTTTTGCTATAATAAGTGTTGTAGACTATTATGGTCTATTTGGATTAGGAATTTGCTTCCCAACATATATTTTCTCCATTTGGTTAACGCATGCATGATGGCTAGCATTTCCTTGTTGTAGGTAGACTGCAGGAATTCTCTTTTGTTCAATTTCCTGCTTTCAAAAGTGATTGGATGACCTTCTTGCATTAGCATGGCTCCTATCCCAAATCCTGAAGCATCAAATTCAATTACAAATGGTTTTGAAAAATCAGGTGTTGAAGACATAATTGTTTCAACATTTCAAAGCATTTTATTGCTTCGTCATCCTATACAAAGGAGTTCCTTTTAAGGAGATTTGTTAGCGGAGCAGTGACATGTGCATATTTCTTGATGAATCTTCGATAGTAACCTATTAATCCCAAAAATCCTCGTAATTTGGAAACATTCTTGGGTTGGGGCCACTCTTTCATCAATTGGATCTTTCTTGGGTCCACCTTGACTCCTTCCTGTGATATTATATGACCGAGATACTCTACTTCTTGCTCCCCAAACGTGTATTTTGATTTTTTTGCATAGAATTGGTTTTCCTTCAAGAGATATAGAACCTTTTCTAGTTGTTTCAAATGTTCTTCCCACGTCTTGCTGTATATAAGGATGTCATCGAAGAATACTAACACAAATTTCCTTAAGTAGGGCTGAAATAGTTCATTCATAGTTGCTTGGAATGTGGCAGGGGCGTTAGTTAACCCAAAAGGCATTACTTTGAATTCATAATGTCCTTCATGAGTTTGGAAAGTAGTATTTGCGATATCTTCTAATCGGACCCTGATTTGATAGTACCCTGACCTTAAATAAAGTTTTGAAAAATACTTTGCGTCATGAAGTTCATCCAGCATATCGTCGATGAAGGGAATTGGAAATTTGTTTTTAATCGTTATTTTTTTTAATCCTCAATAATCAATGCATAACCTGAATGATCTGTCCTTATTTCGTACTAACACGACTGGAGCTGCATATGGGCTTCTGCTCTTCATGATAACACCACACTTCAATAAGTCTTGGACTAACCTTTCTATTTCCATTTTGTGATGGTGGGGATACCGATAACGTTTAACCTTGATAGGATTTGCCCCCTATTTAACCTTGATTATGCGTTCTATACTTCTTTCAGGTGGTAGCTGCATCGGTAAGTCTTCAAATATTTGTTTATATTTTTGGAGTAATTTTTGGATTTATTCTTTTAGCTTGTTCTGTTTCTACTCCTGTCCTTCCATTTGATGGCATTGGATCACGTATGATGATGCTCCTTTTCGAATGAGCTTCTCCATCTATTGAGATGAAACTACTTGTGTGTCTGGTGGTTGGAAACCATGTAATTTATAATTTTTTCCTTGCCATTTAAACTTGATAAAGTGTTTTTGGTGATTAGCGGAGTATGTTCTTTGTAACCATTGGACTCCTAGAAAAATATCCACTCCACCTAACGGTAATGTGTATAGTTCTGATTCCAAGTTGAAATCCTGAATTTAGAGTTTCACTTTGTGACATGTTCTGACTTTTTCGATTTTCTTTCCATCTGTGACCATCACTTTCATGTCTGGCACTGGATGTACAAACAATTTGAGTTTTATGGCCACCCTTATATCAAGAAAGTTGTTAGTGCTTCCAGTGTCCACTAGCACTGTAACATTTTCATTTTTTATATGTCCTTTTAACTTGAGAGTTTGTGGTTGACTAATGCCTGTCATGGCTGCAAGGGATATTTTGGGGGTCTCGTCACTTCCAGATGCCATATTTGCGGTTTCTTCCTCTTCATCTTCTGACTCTTCTTCTTCTTCTTCTTCTTCTTCTTCTGATTCAATACTCTCCTCTACTTCACAAGTATATAATTTCTTTGAGTTATCTTCACGGTGACACCTATGTTTAGGATTCCATCTGTCTCCACATCGCCGACATTTTCCTTCCCTCATTCTTTGATTTTCTAGGTTCTTCCTCTCGTCCCTTCTAGGTGGGGGAATGTATTTGTTTTTATTGGCCTCCGGAGTCGTTGTTTCTCTGTGAATATGACTTCCCTTTGTATGTTTGGAAGTTTTCAAACTTAGCCTCCGCTGCTTTTGCTTTCCATTTTGCTGCTTCAACATTAGCAATGTCATGCATTTTTAACTCCTTTTGTATGTAAGGCTTTAGTCCTCCCACGTAAGTTTCTAGTCATTGTTTGTTTGTTAACCCAAATACGCTGGTAGCAAGTGATTCCCATTGGTGTGTGAATTCTTCGGCATTTCCTTTTTGTTGTAACCTAGTAAGCTTCGAGAAAAATTCATCTTCATTGATTCCTTGAAACCTTTTGAGGAAATCATTTTTGAACAAATTCCATGTGTATGTGAAGTTGTCACCCTTCCACCACATATACCAGTTATAGGCATGGTTTTCAAGATGCATAGATGCATACTTCACCTTTTATATATCTATTGTGATGTTACAGATATCAAAATATTCTTCCGCTTTATTTAACCACGCTACGCATTGTTCATCATTTCCACTAAACTTTGACATTTCTATTTTTGATTTGGGGGGATATACTACATAATGCCGATTCCTTCTTGTCTTGATGCATGGTGGTGATCCTGAATTGCTGGCTGAAGTACACAACATATCTGAATCGTCTTTTTGTTTGTCGCGATCTATTGTCTTTTTCTTGTCTCTCATCCCCATGAGAGTATTTAGCTTGTCGTTCAATTGGTCTTGTTTTTTCGTCATCTCATCCAATTTGTCGCCTAGCCTTCTATCTAATACTGGAATGACTTCCTCTCTGATTTCATTTTTCAGCTTTGTATTGCAATCTTTTATTTCTTCCTTTAAATCTTCTTGAGTCTTAGTAATGCGATCATTGAAATCCTTCTCCAATTTTTCAATTTGGGCTTTTAACTCTGTCGTCATGCTTCTAAGGTGTGGAGGTGAATAATTAGACCCAATTTTGTCTTAGAAGGATGAATTTTGGATAATATATTAATTAATTAATTAATATTATTATTAATATATGTTTATATATATATATATATATATAAACTATATAATAATTTGTATATAGTTTTTTTTAAATAAATATGGTAATAACTTATTATATAATATTTAATTTTATCTAGTTTATAAAAATAAATATTGAAATAATAATTTTATTATAATATTATTTAAAATTGGTTTTTGTTGTTTTCGTTTGTGCTATGTTGCAGGTCCGTGGAGCGAATGGTGGATGGACGTGTGGAACGAGGGCGAACTTTGGAGGAGGGCGAATGGGTGTGAAGATGCAGGTTGGGGTGTGTAGGGCACGTTGGAGGAAGGGCGTGCGGTGATGGAGAGTTGAAGGCGTGGGAGGGTGGTCACGTAGGAGGAAGGGTGTGAAGATGCAGGTTGGGGTGTGCAGGACGCGTGGGAGGAAGGGTGCGCGGTGATGGAGAGCTGAGGACGTAGGAGGGTGATAGGTAGGTGGGAGGTTGGAGGTGAAGAGGAAGGAATATGGATCGGGGCAGCGAAAGAATAAAGAGAGTGGGGGCGTGATGAAGGAGGCACGAGGGAGAAATGAGGAGGAGGTGCAGAAGAGGAGGCATGAACTACAGCGGAAATGGACAACGATGGACTTTCGCTGGCTCTGATACCAAATGAAGCAATCAGCTTCTAGATACGAGATCCATAATTAAATAATAATGTATGATATATTTTTAAGATGATGAACATTACAATTGGTATTTGCCTTTATAGGCTTTGAG
This sequence comes from Pseudotsuga menziesii, assembly GCA_001517045.1. NCBI lineage: Eukaryota > Viridiplantae > Streptophyta > Pinopsida > Pinales > Pinaceae > Pseudotsuga > Pseudotsuga menziesii. The sequence goes on along the minus strand of LPNX011203073.1, from coordinate 78,521 downwards.
TGTGTACACACGAAAGGTCACACCCTTTAGGATACTAGTTACCTAATTTTACTTAGTATTGTCTTAATATTTATTACAGAAGGATATTCAGAATCATCATAATGTCATAGCCACGGGGACAAGGATTGGAGGACTGTATAAGCTTGATGTAACAAAGTCCAATCATCAAGCACTGGCATCTACAACAATAACAACTGAAGAGTTATGGAATCGCAGGTATGGACATCTTAATCAAAATGATTTAGTGCTACTTCAGAAGAAATTGATGGTTGAAGGTCTTCTTGTTTTGAAAAATGAGCATATAGAATGTGAAGCTTACGCACTAGGTAAGCAACATAGGGAACAATTTCCAGTGCATATAGAGAAGAAACAAAGAGAGATAGTTGAATTAATACATAGTGATGTCTGTGGACCCATGAAAACCACATCATTTGATGGTACAAAGTATTTTCTTATATTTGTTGATGACAAATCATGATTTACTTGGGTTTATTTTATAAGGAAAAAGAGTGATGTATTTGAATATTTTAAAGAATTTAAAACCATGGTGGAAAAGCAGACAGGAAAATGCATCAAGATACTCAGGTCTGATCAAGGTGGGGAATATAACTCAAGAGCTTTTGATAGCTACTACAAGAACAATGGGACCGTTCAACAATTCACATTGTCTTCTACACCACAACAAAACGGTGTAGCTGAAAGGAAGAACAATACATTAGTGGAATGTGCTCGTAGCATGTTGAAAGGTAAAAATATCCCTAATGGTTTTTGGGTAGAAGCCATTAACACTACTATTTATTTGAAAAATAGAAGTCCAACTAAGATTTTAGATCTAAAAACACCTTTTGAAGTCCTTTATGTCTATAAACTTGAAGTTGGTCATTTAAGGGTATTTGGTTCCAAGGAATTTGCTCATATTCCCAAAGATGAGCGAAGAAAACTTGATGCAAAATTTGTTAAGTGTACATTCCTTGGCTATTGTGATGATCATAAGTCATACAAACTATTTGATCTTAGTACACATAAGCTCATAGCAACCAGATATGTGATTTTTCATGAGAATACAGATGATGAAATAAGTAAATATGATGTCTGGCATACTCCTTATGACAATGATGTTCATGTTACAATTGATATAGATGGTGAACAGGAACAGGTACAAGAACAAAGTGAAAGCAACGTGGATACTACAAACACTCATCTTAGAGGGGATCCTACACCTCAAAAAAGAAGAAGTGAAAGTGAACATAGTGGTGGACCATAGAGGAAGTCATCACGAACAATTCAGGTACCCTCCAGTTATAAAGATTATGCATTGATGACACACGTAATGAATGTTGTAGAACCTATTTATTATGAACAAGCCAAAAATCATAAGGAATGGAATACTGCAATGAATGAAGAATGAGACTTGGTAATTAACAGAATTGCATGAAAACAAACTTCCAATAGGATGTAAATGGCTGTATAAAACAAAATTTAATGCAGACGGAAGTGTTGACAAATATAAGGACGGACTAGTTGCAAAAGGGTATTCACAAAAGGAAGGAATTGATTATGAAGACACTTTTGTACCTATAGATAAGTTAAATACAATTAGAATCATGATTGCATTAGCTACAAAATACAATTGGAAAGTAAATCAGTTAGATGTTAAATCTGCATTTCTGAATGGTGATTTAAAAGAAGAAGTTTATTTGGTTCATCCTGAAGGATTTATAAACAAAGGACAAGAGGATCTTGTCTGTAAGCTTAAGAAATCTTTATATGGTTTGAAACAAGCACCTAGATCTTGGTATATTAAAATTGATTCATTCTTTGCTCAGAAAGTTTTTGTGAAAAGAAAAAATTATCCTAATCTGTATGTCAAAAAGGATGAAAATGGGAATGTTGCTATGGTATCCTTATATGTTGATGATTTGATTATAACAGGCAATGCTTCTCACTTGATTGAAGATATTAAAATTCAGTTAGCACAGACATTTGAAATGAAGGATCTTGGTGAAATACATTATTGTTTAGGTCTAGAAATATGGATAGAAGGTAGTAAAACAATGATCACTCAAAGTAAATACACAAGGGAGATTCTGGAAGGATTCAATATGAGTGAAAGCAAGCTAGTGTCAACACCTTTAGAACAGAATGTTAAGTTATCTAGTGATGATGAAACTAAAGAGGAAAATGGTATTCTGTATTGCCAGTTGGTGGGAAGTTTAAACTATCTTACCACTACCAGACCAGACATAGCATATTCTGTCAGCATCCTTAGTCAGTTCATGGCTAAACCACTTAAAAGCCACTGGATGGCTACAAAGAAAGTCCTTCGATATCTGAAAGGAACTATTAATTTTTGTATTATCTATACTGATGACTGTGATGTTGAGTTGATAGGTTACTTTGATTTAGATTGGGCTGGAAATCTTGATGACATGAAATCAACCTCAGGATATGCATTCAACATAGGTACAAGGGTTGTGTCTTGGATTAGTAAGAAACAACCAACAGTTTCTTTATCATCAAGAGAAGCTGAATACAAAGCTCTATACAGTGCTACTTGTGAAGCTGTTTGGTTAAGGAGAATTCTTGAAGATATTGGCCACAAGAAAATGAAGCCAACTATTCTCAAATGTGACAATCGGAGCTCTATTAAATTAGCACACAACCCAATTTATCATGCCAGAACCAAGCATATTGAAATTCAGCATCATTTTGTAAGAGAAAAGATACAATCAAATGAAATTGACTTGATCTATTGTAATACCACTGATAATGTGGCTAACATCTTTACCAAGCCTCTTGGAAAGAAGAACTTTAAAGAATGTAGGAAACGGCTAGGTGTGGTATAAAATCCATTTCTCCATTAAGGGGAAGAGTTAGATCCATTTATTATTATCAGATCCATTTTTGTAGGAACCTGTTGCTTGTATGACAAACTATAAATGTAATGCTTTTCCTCCTTGTTTAATAAGAAATCAAGCCTGAGAGCTTCATCTCTGTTTTACTCTGTTAGGATCTTGAGTAAATTTTCACTCGCAGTCTTATGCTTTTCTGAGTGTTCCAAACAAGTTTTTAGTTGATGCATTAGGGTTGGGATCTCACATTAAAATTTCCCAAATTACATGTTACAAGTAGGGTTAGGATCTTGAGTAAATTTCCGCTCACAGTCTTATGCCTTTCTGAGTGTTCCAAACAATTTTTTAGTTGAGGCAATGTTTATAGTAGTATATGTGTTGAATATATCTCCAATGATGGTGGTGAAGCATAAGACCCCAGATAAAAATGGTCGAGGAGGAAGCCCAAAGTAAATCATCTTAAGGTTTTTGGTTTACTGCCTATGCTTGGGTTCTAGATGAGAAGAGAACCAAGTTAGAACCGAAGATAAGAAATTGATGATCGGGGGTATAAAAAAAATCCTATATGTTGTAGTGTTTCAACTATTTATTATCACTTTAACGTGTTCAATTTTTCAATTTGATTTTGTTTCAGTTTTTTTGTTTTGTTTTTTTAGGATTTTAAGACAATTCAAGCTAAGGAGGTAGTACTGTGATTGATGCAGTAGCAGAAGAAATCAAATTCATGACCTCTCAGCAGAAATCAAATTCATCTATCTTTGTGTTCAATGGTGTTTTAATGATTTAATTCGGTTACGCCATTTCATTCCAAAGCAACTGGTTTCTACTTGTAACTGGAACTGACCCAGTAGGAGCTCCATTTTTCTTTATGACTTCATTGGTTCATCATGTTGGATGTTGGAAAGTGTATATATCTTCCAATTTTATGTATAGATGAGAATGTGATAAATTTAAATTGATTTTATGGGCTTCATTCAAAATTCATAATTAATAATTTCAAAAAATAAAAAATAGATTAGTTAACATCTGAACAGTTCATTATAGTTGGTAAAATTACTTAGGGTTATTTTGGATAACTATTAGCTTAACTCCAATGATTTTATAACTATTAGCTTAACTTCAACTAGAAAATTTATATTGCATAACTATTAGGTTAACTTCAATAGTGATACAACTATTAAATTAAATTTATATTATTGTGGTAATTAAAACTTGGTAATAAAAAACTATTAGATGAACTTGTAGTTGTAGTCCATTGACCATGCACTTCCCAATAAGCTTTCCATTTGACAATGTACCATCATGAAAACAATAAGTTATGTAATGTGATGAGAGCATGATAGGATCAATGAAATCTAAAAATATGTATTAATAATTTATCATAGATATCAATGTATCCAATATATGCCTCTCCTTAATATGGTTGTTGCTAGTTATGTGTTTCTTAACTAACACCAACCATATTATTAAGGTTAATATGTTCCCCATAAATCCATAGCCATATATTTCACACATGATCTTTCTTAATTAGTTGTATGTAATAGTTAATCTAATATAAGAAGTTAAGTTGAAGTTAAACTCATAGTTGTATCATTATTAGTGTTAAGTTAATAGTTGTATCTAACACTTAATTTAAAAGTTAATATAAAGCTATTGCAGTTAATATAAGAGTTGATTGTTATCTTGACTACTAGCTTCCAAATGGAGTTTGACTAAGCCTTATGCACATTAAATCCACTCACAAGTTCCAATGGAGTTCCAATGTCACATGAAGTGCACATTATCATGCTAGTAAGTGCAACTATATTTGTTAGAATAATCAACCCATAGTTAGCTACCTTAGACATTTATTTCATTATTTTTGTCTTATTTTCCTAGTTCATGTGTCCCACCTTGTGCAAGTTGTCATTTACCTATCCATAGTGGTCAAAATTGCCTTATTTGACTCATGTAGCGCTTGGAAAACCTCAAGGAATCATTTATGCTTTATTCCTGGCCTCCTAGGCGCCCACTGTGCTTTTTCTGCTTTATTGCCTGCTTTTTCAGTGTTTTAAGGCAAAAGGAAAAGCTTGACTAGGTGAGGTTGACTAGTTTTTTGTCCTACACATCCTCCACTCTTTTATCCTATGAAAAACATCTATGAGTTGTCATTCCATCACTCTTTAGCTTGCCTAAGTTCTTTTTCCAATTCGTGAGCTCCATGACTGATTTGGAATCTACTTTATGCACCTATGGGGGATTTGCTTATTTTTAGTAAGCCTGCTTTTGACTAGATTTGAATTGCCTCCTCACGCATTCGAATCCCTTATGTAATTATTTAATACAGAAGCCTATTTTATTACAGGGTTGCCTATTGTACACTTATTCAATACAGTTTAGTGTTCAGCTCCATATTCAGTCTCTTTTGTGAGTGATTTTGCATGTGCAATTGATAATTGTTGTGAGTAAAATTAATCTATCACTAGGTTCAATTTCCACATGGTATCAGAGCCATTGTAGATCGATTTATCTCCTTCAAAATTGTTTTGCAGGTTCGACATCAGTGACTGGGAGCCTTCTACTGACAGCTAGGACAATTTCTGAGCTATGTATCAATCTCAGAAGATCATCTTCACTCCCTTCAACTTATTTTAATGGAAAGAAGATATGGAGATACTGTTGAGAGCGAAAGGCCTCTATAGAGTGACTATGGCAACAGAAGTAGAGCCCAATGCAGCTGCAGAGAAGATAAAATGGCACAGCAGGAGGGATGAGGCCTATGGTCTCCTGTGTCTGAGTATTTTCAGAGACCTCCTCTTCCATATTGATGGATTGACATCACTGAATGAAGTATGGGAGAAGCTTACCGATATTTTTGGAAATATAGATGAGATGAGGGGACATCAAATCGAAAATGAGCTGATCTCCCTGAGTCCAAATAGCTTTGAATCCCTGCAACTCTATTTCTCCAAGTTCAAAGCACTTGTTTTGTAGCTAAAACAATGTGGGATTGAAAAGAAGGATGATCAGCTGGTTTTTTCCATACTCTCGAAGCTTGGCCCTGACTATTCAATCTTTGTTTCGACCTTCTATGCCACAAAGTTGAAAACTCGAACCTGGAAAATGTAGAGCCTTGCAGATTTCATGGAATCTCTCACACAAGAACAAGACAAGCTGGTGATGATGGGCACCATCAAACCTTCCAAATACTAAGCTCTGGTTGCTGGAGATTTGAGGGTGGATTCAAAAAGCAAAAAGAAAGCTAAAAAGCCACCTGAGCAAAAGAGAGACAAGAACAAGTCTACGGAGGAGCCACAAGGTTCCAAGAAGAACTACCAGAAGAAGAAAAAGAAAGGAGAAATGAGCAAGTGCGCATACTGCAATAAGGGAAATCACACTGAAAGCTCTTGTATGAAAAAGCAAATAGACATGCTAACCCAACTCCTGGAGAAGAATGGCATCTCCCTTCTAGACAACTCGAAGAAGAGGGAAGGAGGATCAAGTTCAGAAGACAGAGAGAGAGTTCATGCTCTAGTTGCTGGCACATCAAGCTCACCTAGTTTCATCATTGATTCTGGAGCTTCAAGACACATGGTTTCGACCAAGGAGGCCTTCACCTCACTTGACAAGTCAAAGGGTCCATCAATAGTACTGGGAGATGACTCTCTCACTGAAAGTTTGGGCAAAGGGAGGATTGAACTTGATCATGGTCAGTTCAACAATGTGTTGTATGCTCATGGTCTAGCCTCCAACCTCTTATCAGTGTACCAGATGACTCACTCTGGGTCTCCAAAGAAGGTCATATTCTCCCCCGATGAAGTTGAGATCATAGAGATCTCAAGTGGTAAAGTCATTGCAAAAGGAGTTGCAAATCATGCTCAGAAGGTATACATGTTCTCACACTTCCTACCCTACTCAAACCCCTCTGCTCTTCTGATTCATGATAATGAGGCAAGCAAGCTTTGGCATAAAATATTTGGCCACCTTAATTACAAGTATCTTTCTGATCTTAGTGAAAAGGAGATGGTCATAGGGTTTCCCACTATAAAATTTTCCAAAGGATTCTGCCAAGGTTGTATCCTAGGAAAACACCCAGAGCATAAATTTGAGAGAGCTAGTCATGAGAGAACCTCTACACCCCTCAAGCTGATCCACGGTGATGTTTCTAGCCCATTCCCTCATATGTCCATGAGTCAGGCCAAATATGCATTGAATTTCATAGATGACTTTTCTAGGTATTGCTGGGTTTACTTCCTGAAACACAAGTCTGAATTTTTTGGCCTCTTCAAAGTCTTTAAGGATTTGGTTGAAAACCAGTCTGGGAGGAAACTCAAGGTCCTCAGATCTGAAAATGGTGGTGAGTATGTCAAGTCTGATTTTATTAATTATTGTGCAGATGCAGGTATTCAGATGCAGCATTCTATTCCCTACACACCACAGCAAAATGGTGTTGCAGAGAGGAAGAACAGATCACTGAACGAGATGGAAACATGCATGATGGAGGCCAAAACTTTGCCACCAAAGTACTGGGCCGAAGCTATCAACTGTGCAGCCTATATCCAGAATAGGGTGCCTCATAAACAGATTGATGGTATGACTCCCTTCGAAGCATGGAGTGGGCACAAGCCAGATGTGACCCATTTCAGGATTTTTGGCTCAAGGGCTTGGGCTAGAATTCCAACAGAGAAGAGGAAGGCTTTGCAGCCCCAAAGCCAAGAGTGTCTATTTGTTGGATACTATGAAGATTAAAAAGGGTACAAACTGATAAATTTGAGCGCAAACAAAGCCTTCATTGAAAGGTGTGCTCAGTTTCAAGAAGAACCCCTTGCAGCAGTGGAAGTTGGAGAAGCCTCTTCACCACCTGAACCTCTGAAATTAAGTGAAGAGATTTATGAACATGATGTTTCTGATATGTCTAATAGTGATGAGTTTATTGCAGACCCTGACAGTCCTACAAGGCCAAAATGGGCAGCCAAGACACTACATGCAGCAGGAGAGCTAGCTGGGGATCCCAATGACCCAAGGAGGACTAGATCTCAATTTGAGAGTGGTCTGTGCATGAAGGATCCTATGTTTGATGAGAAATGCTATTTGATGGTGGAATCAGATCCTCAGACATATGAAGATGCAGCAGATGATCCAAGATGGCAAGCAGCCATGAAGGAAGAGTTCAGCTCACTCCAGAAGAGCAACACTTTGGAGCTAGTGGATCTTCCCCTAGGGAGGAAGTTAGTTCAATGTAAGTGGGTCTACAAGACGAAATTTTCTGCTGATGGTTCACCCCTGAAGTACAAGGTCAGATTGGTAGCCAAGGGCTAATCACAGGTTCATGGCATAGATTACAATGAGACCTTTGCACCAGTGGCAAAGATGGACTCCATCAGGCTAGCCTTAGCCACTGCAGCTTCAAAGCAATGGGAGGTACATCACATGGATGTAAAGTGTGCCTTCCTGAATGGATATCTCACTGAAGAGATATACATGCAGCGGACTCAAGGATTTGCTACTAACCCATCTCTTGTGTGCAGGTTGAGAAAGTCATTGTATGGGCTAAAGCAAGCCCCCAGGGCTTGGTATGCCAAGATTGATAGCTTCTTGCTATCACTGAATTTTGTTCGATGCAAATCAGATCCGAATGTCTATTTGAAGTTAATTAATGGTTCATTAATGATCATTGTGTTATATGTTGATGACCTTCTCATAACAAGAAGCTCAATGGATGAGATTGCTTCCTTGAAGGGTGTAATGAACCAAGCCTTCTCCATGACAGATTTGGGGCTCTTAAGCCAATTCTTGGGGCTTGAGATTGCTCAAACCAAAGCTGGAATCAAGGTGCACCAGTCCAAGTATGCCTTGGATTTTCTGAACAAATTCATAATGAAGGATTGCAAGCCAAGCAAGACTCCTTTCCTTTCAAGAGTGAAGCTGGAAGAAGCTGATTCTTCACCTATGGTAAACAATACACTGTATAGGCAATTGATTGGATATTTGTTATATCTTACATATACTAGACATGATCTTTGTTGTGCAGTAAGTGTGACAACTAGATTCATGGATCATCCTCAAGAGATCCATTGGAAAGCAGCCAAAAGGATCCTTAACTTTGTTCAGGGAACAAGGACACATGGGATCTTCTATAAAGCTAAATCTGATCTTGATTTGATTGGGTTTACTGACAGTGATTGGGCAGGTGATAGCACAAATAGAAAGTCCACATCAGGATATGTGTTCATGCTTGCAGAAGGGCCAATCAGCTGGTCAAGCAAGAAACAGAGTGTCATTGCACTCTCATCTACAGAAGCAGAGTACAGAGGCGTTGTTAATGCAGCAACTCAATGTTTATGGTTGCAGGGTTTACTTGGAGAGTGTGGCTTCGAACTAGAGTACTCAACTACCATCTACTGTGATAACCAGAGTACCATTCGAATCTACAATGATCCAGTTCAGA